>JAEIHA010000145.1:1200000-1597500 GCA_018904595.1 Zaprionus indianus | reverse complement strand
TAAAACAATATAACTAGCTTAATTACCTAAAAACTGTTTTTAATTACCTCAAAGTAATTAGGAATAATTAAAGCTACTTTTTCAATGAAAATCAACATAATCTCTAGTTATTTCATAAATATAAACATATTTCTTGAACCTAGTATATTATTTGCGCAGTTTTCTATACGACCTAGCACAGTCAACAGAATATATCCACTTACAGGGCATATACTCGTATGTCTGGGTCGTTTGCGCTATCAGCGAAGCCTTCACACGAAATGCGCTTACTAAATAAGAGGCCACATTAAAAATTACCCAGGGATAGCGAACACGAAGTGCTACAACAGCTGATATCGCCCTGCTGCCATAACTATATATCGCACACACACACACACACACACACACACTGAAACACACACATGTTGATGTGTGTGAGTTTTGTATTTTTGCACTTCTGTGCGGCTGTCCAGAGCGCACATCAATCAAATGTCATGGAGCATTTGAGGCAAGTATTCCCAGTATTTGCCGGCAACGTTAAATATCGTACGCGAATATTTTGGGCGTGTCACAGTCCCCAGCAACGCCAACTCCAACCCCCCCTCTCCCTCCCCCCTTTCCCTCTGCCCCACTCCCTTTCCGGCCCTGATTGTGCAGTAAGTGCAGAGTTGCGTGCCAGACAGTTTGGGACACACGCCTCGCCTCGCCTTCACTTGCCAACGTCTCGTGGCAAAGGTGTAAAAGGGGGCGTGGCATACACTGGCACGAGCCCAAAACGTTGACACGACGGGGGGCGTCCAGTTGGCAATTTGCTTTAAATTGTTGCCATTTGTTTCGCACTGTGCGCTTAGTTGCATAACAATTCTTTTGTTTAAACTGCGCAAATTATGAAAATTGCTTTCGCGGGGAAAGACCAAGCAGAGCAAAGGACCAAAGCATATCAGGATTGTGTACAACTGTCGGGTTCTGATTGAAGACAGATGTGAGTGAAAAGTGGGAAAGAGGAAAATGCACTTGAGTAGGTAATGGATAAAGATAAAGCAAACAAGCTGGGAGTGACACTTGACTCGGGCTAAAGGTTTTATTTTATATACGAAATAGAAACAGTCAAGTTCTAATTATGTTTTATAGATTTGCAGATATTTGGCTTATGATAAGGCTTCAGTATTTGTCAGATTATTTCAATTGGTCAGTTATATTTAAAAAAATAATAGAAGACACTGCTTGAAGAGAAAAAAGTGAGGGTGAGGAATCCTTTTTACAATTCGGAGTGCCTTATCATGAATATAAAAATATATAAAATTATAAAAAATATTCATCACAAATATATAAAAAATATTCCATTAAAATATAAAATTCACAATATGTATATTTATTGTCTAAAATATGAATCCTTCTCAGGATCATGAAACTTGAAAATGACGTAGATAAGGTAGAGAACACCCTTTGAACAGGCATGTGCAGGATGTGCGGCGCAGAAGGGCCCTCGACCGCCAGGGGCTCTCAGGAGTGGGGAATAATGGAACAAGCTGCTATCTTGAGGATGAAAACTGATGGAAATGACTTTTTTTCAACGCAATTCTTACTGATACTATTATATTTCTCAAAAATTGACCCCTTACACAGTCGCACTGGACCTGAGTTTTAAAAAAAGATTAAATAATGCTATTTATATCATTCTATTTGTTACGTTCTATAGCTAATCGCTTGATACAATCAACATTCTAATTGTTTTACTTTTCTAATGAACTTTCTAAACTTCCACAAGTATTAAATTCTAGATTCATAAATTGAGATTGAGCTCAATACCTAAACCTCCCCACATCCCTCACTTTTCCCACTCTTAACTCAAACCAGTTTTGCCTTAACAAAATATGACGAAAATATGCAATTTGCAAGCCGCGTTGAAGCATCCTCAGTTGAATGCACCCATTTATGAAGCAAGAAGTTAACCTCGCCTGACCTGCTGCCAGCTTTACTATAGTTCTGGCTACTTCTTCTCTGATTTTCCGACTTTCTGACTCTTACGCTCGACTGTTGTGACCTACTGCCGGCGGGCAGGGCTCAAATGCAATTTCCTTTCTCAATTTTTTATATGCACATTAAGCGCCTTTTTACATTTCAATTTCCAGCGAGCAGCTTGCTCCAGTCACCCTCATTCTCCTCCCCCTCTCTCCACGCCACCTGCTTTAAGCATATAAAAATTAATATTTTACAAGTAGCCCAAAAAACTGCTAAGGATTCAGCAACAGTCGAGGACGCGAGGCGAAGGAAGGGGAGGGAGGGAGCCATTGTTGTGTTTGTGTTGTGAGTGGGAGCAAGTGCAGCCAGAGGAGCAAGCCGGGCTGAAGCACTCAGTGCAAATCCAAATGTGTGCTGCAAAAATGCATGAGAACTCTGGCAAACTAGGTGAGAGCTGAGGAGCTAAAGAGAAACAGGTTTATTTTAATTTCGGTTATAAACTATACGAGTTTCCATTTATTTTGCTCATTTTGGCACGTCCTGGCGCCAGCAATACATATGTACCTCCCTTAGCCCACCCAGAGTCGGGGCAATAATTTTGGCCAAAAGAAAAGAGAGTGAAGGCGAAACCACAAACAGAAATCATTTCGACCAGTCGGGGGTCTAAGAATCACATAAAGTCAACTGTGGCAAGTTCTCACGCGCTCGGTACACCTGTGGTCAGGTGTGTAGATCTAGGCAGACTCACGTCTCGCGTCTCAGACAAAAGGAATCCCTTCCACCCCACACCCCGCCTAAACGTGGGCCACAACTGCAACAACAATGGAACAACAGACTCAGCGACGTCTCGCGGTGTGGCTGACAAAAGGGAGGAGACAAAACAAAAAACTATAATTTCTTGTTTTTCCCATTTCCATTTCTATTCTACTATTTCGTGTCTATTGTGAGTCTGGTTTCGCTGCTCTTCTCTTTGTCTACGATTCTGCTTAAAAATGGGGCTTGACATTGTCTTCGCGCCCCAGAGAAACTATCGCACGTTGATCTTTTGTGTGTGGAGAGTGTTGGAAAATTGATTGCACATATGCTATATAGACATTGAATTTATTATACGATTTCTATGAATATCAAAGTGAGAAATGCTCTTGCTTAAATGTTACGCCCAGTGAAATGGCCTTAAACATTAGCTTAACTGCCCTGCACAACTGTTGCAATGGCCTTATCAACACTAACACCTACTCCAGAGCCATTAAGCAAACAGAGTCTGCAATTTATCGATAATATTTTGGGCGCATTCGCAACTTTTCAGAGCAATTAATCGACAATTTTAAACAAAGAGGGGGAGGATGTGATGTGATGTGACTGTAGCTGTGGCAGGTTGTTAACTCTGACAACACAGTCGGACAAATCCGTTTTGGGCCTAAGGACAACAACACACACACACCACACACACACACACAGTACACAACAAGCTGGAACAAGTCCCAAAAGGCTGCAACATGGAAAACACATGCCAGGAAAAATGAAAAACCAGGTCAGATTCCGGGTGAGCCGATGGTGGTGGTGCCTCTGTGCCTCTGTCTGTGACGACTGGCCCAATGCAGTTGTAATCGTTAGAAATTTCGAACATATTTGACAGAGCGCAAAAGTAAACAGGACACGAGGGTGAATGGGGGGAAGGGGGTCGGTAGACTATACGGATCCTGTCAGCAGGCGGCGGGTGAGAAATGAGCAGAGCCAACAACAGACTTGTTGAGCGATAAAGCAATTAGAAGCAAAATGGGATTTTGCATTTGAAATACTGTTGCAGTGACGTCATGGCAAAGCCATAGCCAACTCGGGTACAATAGCTCAGGGGGTGGTGCGAAGGGCAGGGGCGCAAGTTTGTTTACACAAAAAGGATTTCAGACGCGCTCTTTAAGTTCCGACAATGACAAGCAAGGGATTGAAGGGCGGCTATGGGTGAGTGGTGGGTGGGGGGCGTGGCACTCCCTTAACTGACCTACTTCAGCAGCTTATGCATTGGTGCAGCGTGTTGTGCACAGGATGTCAGGATGCGCTGGATGCCGGATGCCGGATTGAGGCTTCGTCAAGGAGAAGCTGCATTTTCATGCATTTGGTGCGGCTTGAGCGAGTGTTGAGCCGCACAAAAGGAGGAGGATGTGCTGAGAGTTAAAGCGATGCAAGAGATGCAAGATGCAAGATGCGAGTTGCAAGACGAGAGCGATGTGGAAGATGCACAAGATTGCCTCGCATCAAGAAAGAAAAATTCGCTTCGTTGCGCTGAAAGTTTTCATATTTGTTCGCCTCGTCGAACTTTTGAGATTGGCAACGTTATGTGCATGTGTGGTTGTGTGTGTGTGAGCCAATTTCTGTATAGAAGAAAGTGTGATGTGCCATAAAAAGAAATGAGACACTTTTGACGCTTATGGCAGCTCTTGTGCGATAAGCAAGAGCAGAAGGAATATGAACTTGAGGCGGAAAAAATGTTTTAAATAAGAAGACTGCAAAGGCATCGATAATCGATAACACGCTAAGCGGGAGTTGCCATAAGTTTGCCAATAAGCAGCAAGCTGTTAACTTAGCATACTGAAAGCTGTTAAACAGCAGCTTAAGTATCGATGGCATCTGAAGTGTAGATATCTGCTGATTTATTGCATATAAAATGTTAAAAATTATTTTTAATTATTAAATATTAAATATTATTATTAATTATTTGCCTATAATATATGTCATATAAAAAACAGTCTTGAGACGTACAAGCTGAGACGTAATCGATACTAAGTTATGCGGGCAATTTACAGTGCGCTGTTAACTTAACATATTCGAGTAGATAAACAAGCTTAAAGTATCGATAGTGTGTCAAGTCGATATCTGTTGATTTCTTGACTTAACTCACAATGAGAAATACAACCAGAAATTATTATTTATTGCCGGCCCAGTGAACCAGTTATACTTCCTAGGATCATAACACTGTGCAGCTTCACCGAATAACACTCTTGGGACGAGGGCTTGGCCAACTTTTAGTCCAGCTTTTACTCGTCAAAATGCAGCTGCTTTGGAGCCCCCAAGCCACTGCTGCATAATTCACATAACCCACTCGCCGGGCTCAACAACTGCAGCCACTCAACAACTGTAATTTTTATTTAAGCAAACAAAACAACAACAAACCAACAAACCGAGCCGTCAGACAGTTGGACACCCAAACCAACTAACAAAGATCCCTAATCTCGAGTAAAACCAGCGTCGGGTTCAGAGGCTGCTGCAGCAGACATTGTTGTTGTGGGTAGGGAAAGAGTGTGAAGGGAGGATGAGTAGGAGAGTGTTGAATTATTCGCACATATGCAAAGTTGGCAAAAAGTGCGAGTCCGGGCAAAGGACAAATGAAAGGATAGCATGGCCAGACAACACACAACACACACAAAGCGGACAAAGGATGGAGTAGAATGCGACTAGCACTTCTCTTCTCTGTCGCTCTTATGAACCACCCCTTGATGACCCACCCCACAATGACTGTGCAAATTTGGTGCAGATAAGCAGAGTCCGAGAACTGCCAACAGTCCGAAACTAATGCGCGCTGACATGCAAAAAAAGGGTAAATGAGTGACAGGACATACGCCAGGGCACACTCGCATCCTGAGTGCACTGTACACTGAAAAGAATTCTCGAACCGACTTTAAAGCCATGTAGTATTTAAAATACATAGCAGGGCATAATCCACCGCATTTCTCGCAGTGTACACACAGTACCAGCCCGAAAACAAAGGGCTAACTAACCAGGCTCTTTCTGCAACCCTCTTGTCTCTCTTGCTCCCTCTCTTTAGCCTCTTTATCGGCCTCTCTCTGTCCCGCTCTGTCGTGTTAAATGCTATGACAATTGCTATAATTGTCAACTGTCAAATGGCATTAACAATTTTTCGTTATTGTTGTTGTTGTTGTCGGTCCTTGCACTTGCCCGCGCGCTCAATTGTGTGCGTAGGTGTGGAAATTTGTAAATGAAAGCAGAAATGAAAGCAGACGAAGGCAGATGAAGGCAATGGGAAGAGAGAAAAATGGCAAATGGATAAAAGGGCCAAAGGCTTAAGCCTCCAGCTGGTTAGACATTTGCTGTTTTGATTCCGGCAATGAGATTAAAGCGCAGCCCAAAATTGCCAGACAATGTGAGTCTTTTTGTGTGTATAGGCGACATGGCCAGATCTGCTATAGATCCTGTTAGTCCTTGTTATTTTCCTACTTCATCTCCTACTCCTTCTCCTACTTTTAATCCTACTCCTACTCCTACTATTACTCCTACTTCTCCTACTCCTCAGTCTAGTTCTACATTTATTTGTTGTTTTAGGGGAAGTAAGTAAACAGTTGTGGACTAGGTATCGATACTATGGCATCTACATATGCATGTATAAGTAAGGTGTATAAGTAAGGTGTATAAGTACGGTGTATAAGTGCTATGTATAGGTATAC
Source organism: Zaprionus indianus (assembly GCA_018904595.1). Classification (NCBI taxonomy): domain Eukaryota; kingdom Metazoa; phylum Arthropoda; class Insecta; order Diptera; family Drosophilidae; genus Zaprionus; species Zaprionus indianus. Next base: position 1,591,102 of record JAEIHA010000145.1, on the reverse strand, counting down.
CATGTATTTATATGAGTATATCACTTATAAAGGTGCTATTTTTATTAAAGTTTCATACGTTTTCATGGATATAAGTACTGAGTACAAGTACGGCGTATAAGTACGGTGTATAAGTACGATGTTTAAGTATATTATCTATTTCTATGAGTATATCACTTATAAAGGTCTTATTTGCATTAAAGTTTCAAACTTTCTTATGGATAATAGTCGTGAATAGATGCTTATAAAGATAAGAAAATATATAATGCACAGTATGTACTTTAAAAACACATATATCCCACACCTTTCTTTATGCCACAAACTCCTCACTCAATTGAATATACCCCCTGCAAAACAATAAATATAAATATATTCCCACAAATATTATATTTGACAGTTCTTCAGTTTGTCGAAACTGTCATTCTCTTGCTTCCCATTCCCTTTCCAGTTGGAACAAAGCTCTCACAGTGATAGCCATAACTTATCCCTCCTATTCCTTAGTCCCGTCAAATCACCGCACAAATACTCATACAGCTCTCACTGTTCGTAACTTTTCGTAATTCCAAACCGAGCAATCATCGTCAAGTTGGCAGCGCGTGATGACAGTTTTTGCCAGCCACTAAATGTCAAACTTTCTGACATGTCGCAGCAGCACCACATACAAATATATATATAGTTGTGTGTGTGTGTGTGCGGACTCATATGTGACATCCAAGTGTCATCAAAAAGCGAACGCGCTGGTTTGCATTTTTATGAGAATGACGGAGAGAAGCTCTGCAATGACTTGAGTGATTTTTTTTACGATATTCGTATAAAGAAAAAGCGAAGCAAAAGATTTTGCATAATTAAATTTTGTGTCAGCGGCAAGAGCAAAGTTGTTGTTCGCTCTAAAAGATACACAGATTCCGAGACACACACACACGACTGCACAGATACAAAAGATCTGCGGCGGCGCTCGGCGAATCAGCATAAAATAATTGAAAATGTGTGCGCTCTCGAATCTATTTGAATAAACGCAATTTGAATGCAAAAGCACGAAGTGCAAACAAGACAGCAGACACAGGGTGGCATAGGAACAGGAGCAGGACATTGGACCTGCTGTCTGCCGTTGATGGATGGGATGGAGTAAAGGAGGAAGGGTTGGAGTAGGATTAGAGAGCGCTAATGTTGAAGAGGCCGAAAGGGTTGCGCGAAAGTTCCAGTAGAATAACTAAAAAAACAGATAACTTTATATACTTTATACTTTAAAGAAACTTAAAGAAGTCTACAATATACTCTTTTGTGTCATTCATCTTGTGCCTGAACATTAGTGTCATCATTATCATACTGATTGCGAGGCAACGATTTGCCATTTGCTGGGCCCATTAGGCACCCACATATGTCAACTCTTTCCACACAGTCCGAAAAAACACGCGGACAATAATTGAAATGTCAGATCGGTGCTAATGACAAATGTAAAAGTCCAAAAACCCCAAAAGAAATTAATAAATGACACAGATTTTAGCACTTTAGTCGGGACAGAAGAAGAAGTCCCCGATATCGTAGGGGCACTCAAGAGAGACAGAGAGTTGTTATAAAAACACAAGTGACAAGTGTGTGGCAGACATGTGGGACATGCCAAAGGGAATGAGTATGGAAAGCAGAAGGAGGGGGGAAGCAACCCGCAGACGCTGTGGTACAAATCTGAGAAGCCGAGACCGCACACTGGAATTTTGACACATTTGACAGGCGAGCCGAGAGGCACTTGGTAAGCAGCCATTTGATAGCCTCATTAGTGATGAGCCACTGTACAGGAAGAGCTGTCAAACTGCTTAAGAGGTTCTCTCTCTCTCTCCCTTTCTTCACTTTGAGTTTCTTGCGTAACTCAAAACCAAAAGGATATCGAGCGTAGCACATGAGAACTTGACACTTGCTCCGACTCCAGCTCCGACTCCTGCTCCGACTCCATGCATGGCCTCCCGCACACACATGTGTCCCGTTCGTGTTTGTCCGAAAATAGCCACAGGCAGGCGACCAAAAAACAAACCAAAACTTAGAACTTCAGAGGCGTTGCCCCGTAGAAGCCAAACTGTTCAGGTTCCCAGCCCTACCAGGCCTGAACTTGGCTCTGCCCCAAAGCATTTAGTCATATTGAAACATTAAAAGAGTCAACACCCACAACGCAGCACAAGGGATAAGCCGACAAAGCAACTGGACATATGTATGGTCAGAGTCGACATAACAGACATAATAAACAAGTCAAGGGGTAGTCAGCACCAGAGTCCAGTTGGGTTCAGTCCCCAGTAATGACAGACAACCCAAATTGGGGACAGGAGTCTTCAAATTTTATGCTCCAATAGAACTACCGTATGCTCTACACTCTCAAGGCTCTCTAAGGTTATTAGATTGATTAAGACAGATGAAGAAGGTGCTTCAGTTGGTTTTGTAGAAGATTTCAACACTTTGCGAAAAATGCAAAGTATTGCAGAACCTTCTTCTGTAACACGATCAGTGTTATCGATACATTGTCTCGTCTCCCTTTCCTTTCTTCAACTTTGTTGTGTCCTTTGCTGTCTTTGGTACTCCCCCAGGGTCCTGTAGCGCAACAAAGGCCCCAAAGCAGCCATAAAAATATCGAAAAATATTTCTATGTATTCATAAACACATGTGTAGCAAGAGGGAAGACCCGAACGGTACCAAACACGCCACCGCAATGTGACCACAATGCCAGTCCACTCTCCCCACTGTACACTCTATACATATATAGTTATATACATGCAGAGCGGACATGGTTTATGTGGTCGGTGCTGAGCTCAAACAACCCAAGCCCAAGTAGTTCCATATGTGAATTTAACATGCAAACTGCTGCGAGGACTTTTAGTGTCTGTTAACGGTCTTCGAGGGGGGGGGGTAGGGTTCTCAAATATCCGGTCAAGCGAATCCTTACAAGCAAGCGACGATGAACATTTCATATTTTGCTCTTCGTTCTTTTTTTGGGGTTTCCTTTTGCTTAACGCCCACAAAATTTCTGCTAAATTAAATTATAAATATGGCAAAAAGTCGCTGAGAGATAGAGACGGAGAAAGAGAGGGAGAGGGAGACCATTATGATTCATGACAACGTCTGGGAACGTCCTTCCTCTGTGCCACTGCTGGATATCGGGCATATCTGCTTACAAAGTGCGTGTCAAATTCAAAAGCAAGTTATTCAATCCTTTAGTTAGTTGTTGGGCGGACAGTGCCGTTAGTTGCTATGCCCGCTAGTTGTTTGGACAGATTTGGGGCTAGAGATTGGCGTCCAAGAGTGAAGAAGGGTCTGAGGGGTCTTTGAATTTCCGCAGCTACTTGTGATTGATGAGGGTTTCAGTTTATCGGGAACGCCCTTTGAGTGTGGCTGAAGTGAATTTCAGGGAATGCGTGTAATCCTCGAATTCAATCATATTTATACTAAAGACTGACATACTCTATATCTCTCTCTCTCTCTCTCTCTCCTTATCTCTCTCCCTCTCTCTTTAATTCGCATTCACTTTAAGAAAGCCTCTTCAGTTGCAGAGTTGAGTCACTTCAATTAAAACTTTTTCAATCAGTCGTTGCTATCTTGCCTTAAATTGATTCCTCCAACATGTATATATAGTATGTATAGACACCTCAAGGTCGTATCAAATGACCATCGACAAGCCAAATGGGAAACCGACAACCCAAGCCAAAAATCCTTAACTGTGGTTAACATCTCGCAAATCCATTAACTGGCACACTTGGAGCGTGAAAAGGCGCGCTGCACGACCGAATAAAAGAAAACAAAGCAAAGAAGGAAGACAGAGTGAGGGAGAGTGAGGGAGAGAGGGAAAGTCGAGCTAGCGGACCACATCATTTCATAACACTTCCAGTTCATATAATCTATTTAACCCAAATTTAAACGTGCCGTGCGTTTGTTCAGTGTTTAATCAGTTGTAAAGCAATTTTCGCAATGTTTTTTCTTTAAACGACTACGCCACGAAGAAATGGGATTGGGTCTGCACGGGGCATTGGGTTTGGGGCATTGTTAGGTTCCCTAAGAACAAGTATCAACCTGGGTAAGGATATCAGATTGAATGAAGGTGTTCTATGAAGAGACAAGGGGAGTAAAATAAAGGGATAAATAAAAAAAAATAATATATATTAATAAATGAATTAAATAAATAAATAAATAGAAAAATATAAATCAATAAAAAAAATAAAATATATATAAATTTAATATATACAGTAAGGGTTAAGGATTAAAAAAAAAATATTTATAAATTAAAGATATACTTATATTAGAATTAATCAAATAAATAAATAAAAATGGATACAGATATCTTCCCATATGTTCATCTATCTCTCAGTTTATGAATATATATGTACATACATATGTATTTATATAATCATCATTTAATATATGTATACTTTTTTACGCCTAGAAGATAGATCTGTAGAATCAAACAATATTATAAGAACCACAAGTCTCAATACGGTAAATATAGTTAAAGCAGAATCAGATGTCATATCGTTCTATATATGCATTTATATATGTATAAATACATCAATCCATACATCCATCTATACATCTATGTTATCTATACATCCATCTGTCTGTTTTTTTATCTGTCTGTCCATCTTTCTATCTATGTACATATGATATATATCTACCTATACATCGGTCCATTTATCTATTAATTTATTTATCGATATATATTGATATTATATTTCTATATTTACATTTTCTTATTTGTTCATATAAAGATCAATCTATCAACATATTCACCTATCTGTCTTCTCATCTACCTACATATCCCCCTAACTCTCACATCTATTCATTAACCAGCTTCTTTATTTCTCTCAGTGTACACCGTCGTTTCGCCTATTCTCGCTGCGTTCTTTTCGCTTGCCTTGCTGCCCATCTATCTAACGGCTTCTGCTCCATTTCAATGGCAACTGTTTCGCAGCTGATAAAAATTGGCAGATCCGAGCAAGGCAAAAGGGCAACAACTGCTGGCAGCAACTGTTAGCGGAGCACCAAGTTCGGCAAGACAGGGTAGACAGCGAGAATGAAGAGGAAGAGGAAGAAGAAGAAGAGCGCGTAGGAGCTCAGAGGGTATGGTTGGATTTAAGCGGCATGCCTAATCGTCTGCGTAATTGTTCTGCCACAGTGCGTGAATGTGCTCGTGCAGGACGTGCTGCCACATGCCCGTCGTTGCTGATCGTTGATCCCAATTGCTGCAAAAATATTTCTGCAGCTGCAACCCCTGCCAAAAACACAGCGCAGGGATACACCCCCGCAAACTGCAAACCGCCGAAAAAATTTCAATTAACTCTGTTAACGAAAGGTTAACCTCGAGGTCGAGGCCGCCTTGTTGAAGGTCCTCGTTTAATTTGATTAATTGCTGCGAAAATTGTGCGCTTTGTGGTTGGGCTGCCTGTGTGTGAGTGTGAAACTGAGACAAATTGGGTATTTCTAGGTGTCATTTGAGTGTCAATTGTCCTAAAGGATTAGGGCCCAAAGGTGTGTTTGTGTGTGCAAAGCCCGCCCTGTCAGCAAGGCAATTGATGATTTGCAATTGAAATAAATGGTTAGATAGGCTAGAGAGCAAGTAAGTGGAGGTATAGATAACATAATGTTATAGACTGTCTTATATTCTTCTTGTTCTTATTCTCCTTTTACAGTGTATGTTAATGTTAACAGATGTGTCTAAATGTTTACTTATGGCTAATATTTGCAGAGTGTTAATATATGTATAATGTTTACAGAGTATGTTATTTAACAGCTGCTATAATAAGTAAGCTACAGATAAGCAAAGTATCGAGTATCAAAGAGCCTTAGCACTTATACTGGATTGGACTTTCTATTAAGTACCTAAGGTTCACTTGCAGACCAAGTGCATATGAGCTGAAGAGCTTAAAAGGCTTCGCTTTGAGCACACCCTCTAAAATCTCTTCCTCTTCAGCCTGTTCCATTAAAAAGTGACCAATAAAAAGGAAACCAGGCACATCAAAACGAAATGTGTCCATTTCTGACCTTTTGCACTCTTCGGTTAATGCACAAAGGAGAACGTCTAATTGAATTGTAACAGAAATTGGGCAAAAGGAACACTCGGCACACTCGAAATCTTTTGATGCTCAGCACCCTGTCCAGGGTAGAAGGAAGGACAATAGCACAACGCCGCAAACGGATGTTATATTCAGTTCAAATGAAAAGGAAGCAATAAAATAATTTTTTAGAACTGCAAGCGAACAATTTGTAGGGCTTCCGCCTGGAAGAAGGACCAAGGATGCTGCGCTGTAACCAGCTAAAATAAATGCCTTGCTGCTGTCTCCAACTTCTGTTCCTCTGCAGGACTGCAACAATTGCGTCCTGCGAAGCCAGAAACGGGCAACATTAAAACAAACTATAAAATGCAATCGATCTAAACGGTATAAACCGGAAAAGCAGAACACTGCCATTGTGTATAATGGAAATGGGTTTTCCTTTCTTTTTCTCTCTATTTACTTTGCCATTTTCTTTAGCAATTGAAAGCCGTGGGGACGCAGGGACGGAGGGAAAGGCAAACGGAAAGGAAATAAAGAAAATAATGCGCTTGCAACTTACGACGACGACAACGAAGAGAGAAATGAAAAACTCTGATATTGATAGATGCGATATTAATGGCAAAACGTTGAGGGAATTTAAAACTTTACGATTCGCTTTGTTGGCTTAACGCCGTCGCCATCGCTGCCAAGTGAGAAATAAGGTCGGTTTACGCGCGATTTAAAGCTTCATTAATCACCATATGAGCAGCGGGATGAGAAGCAAAAAAACATATTGCAAGTGGTAGACAAAGACAAAACGGATAGAAGGATGAACGAGCAGGGCCAGTGGGGGAGGAGGGAGGAACACTTCTTTCAAATGAAAATTTTTCATCATTTTGCCAAGAAAATATTTTGAAAATTTTTGGAAATGAAAAATAGTTTGTGTGCATTAAGAATTTCTTAAGAGAAAACGTCCACATTAGCTGCAAATCATCCATTCGAAGAAAAATTTATAGCTAAAGAGTAATTTTAAACATTTTAAGATATTCTGTATCATTTATATTTATAGTACTATATTATTTATACATTTACTACATATTATTGTCATTAAAGAAACTTTGTTTGAATATTTCAAAAATTCATGAATTTATTTAAGTTTTTTAGAAATGAAAAATGTTTTTCATTAATGGATATTTTGTTAACCTTTCTTTTAATTTTTAAGACTCTATAAACTAAGTTATAAATTGCATAAAAGTGATTATAATACTTAAATAAACTTCTAAAGACCTGTTAAAGGTATTCTATTACATATACAAAATTGCAATATTCTTTAAACATTTTTTTATATTCCTTTTCTTGCAATGTTCGTTTCTGTTTGTTGTCCCATTCCAATCCTAACTCAACCTAATCCACATTATTACTTTGCCCATAGAGCAAACAGCAGAGACAGCCTCAACTTTGAGTTCTCTCTTATCTTTGCCATTACTCAAACTATTATTGCTCCCCTCGCAGCGCCCTTGCAGAAGAAGAAGATGAAGAAGAAGAAGAATATTGCCATCATATTTTCTCATATCTGTGGGCAGCATTAAACAGGCAAATCTCTGTGACATTGCTCGTATGTTTCCCCAAACTTGTCTGCCCCCCCTGCCCCCGCACACAAAGTCAGCAATTTTGGCAAGTCAGGGAGAAAGAGAGAGAGAGAGAGATGAAGAGAGCAAAAAAGCGTCGACTAAGTAAATCTGAGCGCTTGCGAACAATAATCTGACATAATGTTTCAATTATGCCTCGTTTAGCATTATGGACGCTATATGAACGACCCTGCGACCCGCCTCAGAACGAGCAGAGGGAGTCGGCGCCTCCTCCCTGCACCTCTCACTCCCTCTCCTCTCTCTCTCTCTCTCTGCCACTTCCCAAAACATTAGAAGCAAAGCAGACGGAACATTTGGAGAGCTAAGCAAATCTCACTAAAATAAACATTTTAGCATTAAATTTACATAAGATGAACAAGGAAGGAAGAAGAAGGGAAAGAGGGAGGATGAGCAGAGAAAGAAGTAGACGATGAAGTAGAAGTAACAGAAGCAGAAGAAGAAGAAGCATCTACTTACGACACATTTTCATAAACAGCAACAGTCAACTAGGGCCAGAGAGATGAGTGTGTGTGCTTCTGCTCCCGTTCCAGCTCCTGCTCCTACTTGTTCTCCTTCTCCTCCTTCCACACTCACTTCTCATCTGCCTCCTCCCTTGATGGGCTTTCGCGTATTTGCATAAACATTAGCAAAACAAATTTGCACATTTGCCCAACCGAAGTTGGCGCGTCAACCTTCAATTCCGCTGTCGACATATGCAAACAGGCCGCAACAACAAAAACCAAAGGGAAAAAAGGAATAAGAGGCAGCATAAAGCAGCAATAGATACCCTGTAATGAGATGGGAGTAGCAGAAAAAGAGAATGCGGCAGAACGGAAAAGAACAAAGAGAAACATTAACAGCTGACAGTGCCATTACATTATAATCCATATCTGTTAATAACATTAACATGACTCTGTATATAAATAACATTAACATGCTAGTTAATTAGTCAAACATTAACATTAACATACTCTGTAATACAATATTGTGAAGAATAATAAAAGAAGAAACAACACATAGAGAAACAGAACAAATCTACCACACAGCCGCTTATACCCCACACAGCTCCTATTGCAGGGTATGCACAACAACTGACAAGTTCAAGATGAAAATGAAGTTATGAGCACCGCTAAAGGCGGAAGTCTTTAGGCCAACGTCAAACCCCAAATGCGGAAAACGGAAGTGCGTGCCACACTGCCACAGAGGAAGGGGGAGGCAGAAGGAAGAGAAGCTGTAGAGTCGAAAAAAATATGCTAAATCAGCCAAAATGCTTAAAATCATTTCGCAATGATGATTATGATGACGATGATGATGATGATGGGCAAATAAAAATGTTTCTACTTGTTTCTCAGTCTAGTCTGGCACTCCTACTGCCTCTCCCCCCTCCCCCTCCCTGTCTGCGTTTTCTTAGCAACTTTAGCGCCATTTTCGTCGCTTCTCGAGCAACTCCAGCAAATTTTGTGGCACTTTGGCGCCCAAAACTCGGAACGAACGACAGCAAATATGCGTTTTATTGAATTTTATGGAGCTAGACGCGGCGCGACTTGCCACACAGTATGCGGCAGGATGCCAAATTCAGGCTGCTCCTTCTTATTTTTTTTCATTCAAAACTTGGCTGAGTCTTGCTCTCTGTTTGTGTCTAGGAACTATACAAATTCCGAGCCTGACCGCCAACCGAGCGTGAAAACTGCCAAGGGGCCTTGAACCTCAAATCCGAGGAAGGCATATTTCCCTTGGCAGTGAACTTGAAAGAGGAGACGAAGAAGATGATTAAGAATGGAAAGAAACAAAGAGGGAGGCAGAGAGATGAGTATCTATATGCAAGCAACTAATCGATGCTTGGTTTTATTGTTATTATACTGCCCGATTCAGTATCTAATCACATGGAAGAGCAGACAAATATTGAATGGACTCCTCACTTGATTCATAGTCATTAAATTATCTGGCCAACTCAAGGAGAAACCTCAAAAACTAATTAGAGAGCAAAATGCAGCTCAGCTCTAATCCCAATACAGATACAGTCTGTGTGGTTTGTATACGAATATGTTGTTTAGCATATAGTACAGTGCCTGGCAGCAATTAATCAACGCCTGCATAGGCCCGCAAAGGAGAAATAAATTCAAATCCTTTCGACAGCTGACCACACAGCCATGAACAGCAATGGGATTGGCAGTGGAAATGGGAATAATAATAGTAACAACAATAATAATAATAATAATAATAATACCAACAACAACAACAACCAGCTGCATAAAATTGAAAATCAAATAAGCTCGGGAAAATTAATGCGTTAACCGAAAATCAAATTTTCAGCAGACTTGCCACGAAGGATGCCAGTCTTAAGATTCAATCAACGTGCGGGCCACTTCACCAATAACAGTAGCAAAAACAACAACATCTACTATAGGAGGATAAACCAGACGAGAACGACAGCAAGATACCCTTCGGTTAAAAACACTTTGCAAATATGTATGCAACAAATTTAAAGAAGAAGTCTTTTCTTTTGAATTCAATAACGATCGTGTTTATAGTCCGATCAGATGGAAATTTCTAGAAGACGGAGATCTAATTTTTAGCTAAATAAATGTTAAAGTCAGAAAGTTGTATCTGTTATACGTTGCTTACAAATCAAACTGAAAAGTTAAATTATTGATTTACGTGGGCGCTGGGCGTGGCATCCGAAATGTGACATAAACTTTATCTGCACATGGTATAGTAAAACATTCATGCCAAGTTTTATGTCTTTAGCTATTATAATAGCTAAGATCAGTGTGTTCATACAGACAAAGAGACAGAAAAGTCCTTAATCGACTCGGCTAGTGATGCTGAACAAGAATATATATACTTTTTGTGGACTGCCACACCTTTTTTTGCCCTTAACATACAACTTTGACAAAGTAAATATACCCCTTTTTTGAACATTTCCAATGTTCGTAGGATATAACAACTGAAGGAGGATAAACAACAACAAATCAAGGAGGCTCGTGTTTATCTTAATATGGCATACTTTTTTCCCACACAACAAAGATAGAAAGAGATATAGAGATAAAGGGAGAGAGAGTGAGACAGAGATACACAGTCTGGAATATTGTGAAAAAGGATAATAAAATTGGCCGGCAATGCCCGACGGCATAAGAATAAACAACAACACGCCCGACTGCAGCTAAAAGGATAGTTCCCAAAAATATACACACACACACAGCACAGAAAGGCTTAGAACAGTCATGTGAATAGATGTGTGTGTGTGTGTGTGTGCAATGATTTTGATTGTGGCATTGATTTCAGTTTAACACAATCAGCACACAGGACGTTGAACGAGGCATCCTTGCGGCGTTGTTCGTTCTTCGTTTTATTATTTACTTTTATTTTGATTACATTTTGGCTTTGAGCACAGTTCGCTCTTCACACTTCATCGGCCCCAAGGGAAGTTCGCCCCTTCCCCCGATTCCCCACTTACCTTATCTCCTTCTGCTGTTTGACCTTTGTATCCCTTTTTTGCCTAACTAAATCATCGTCTAATTTGCCAAAGGACTGCGAGAACAACATACAGGCATGTCCATCGCTCCACTCCTTCTCTTTCCTACTCTGCCTCATACTCCACTTCTTCAAATTAGCCGCCTTATCAACAGGTGTAGCACCACAGAACCCGCCCGACAAAGAGCAGCTGTAGCAGCATCCCAACCTTTGTCCATATTCCTCGTTCCAGGTAAAACATAAAATTCCGATTCCTTGTATTCCGTTGTTATTACTTTACCTTTACCCTTTATGGGGCTGATGTTTATCATAGTTTCTCTCTACTCCTTTTTTCTATGAGGCATACCAAATAATAAAATTTTATTAATAAACCCGCGCGCCTGTCAAAACCTAATGGATTTCTGGTATGCTGCGATAAAAATCTGTTTTCGTATAATTTGTTGATAGTTTATGAAGGGTTCTGTGGCATCTACACTCACTCGTAAACCCAGGTGAGTCACATGTCTGTTGTGGCAGCTGAAGGATCTGCAGTTAAAGTAGGTATACCACATATAAACAATAGCCTAATGGATTATGATTAGCGACCTTAACCCTTTAACTGTTATAAAGCAATGCATTGGTTATACTATTTCCTGTTGAAAACAAATTATATGTTAATATTGAGTTGTCATACAACAGCAATAAGTTGTAGAAAGAGTGATGATTAAAGTGAAATTTGTTTATTACGGATTTAAGGAGCTTTAACCAAGAATTAAAAATATAATTATTACAATTGTCATAACAATTTGCAGATTAAAATGTTTTGAGGAAGTTAACAGTATGTGTTAAGGAATTGTTATATTAACAGTTAGTAGTAGTTTTGAAGTTTATTTATTACTAATACAGGAACTGTTATATGAACTATTATAATAAGTACTTATTTTCATTCTAAAAAAAAGTTCTGCCTTTGTAACATAATCTGTTAAACAAACAGTTATACTAACCACACATGTATAACAACATACATATATTTGTATTTACATATATTATTCCTGCAAGTTAATTTTCTTTACAAGTCAACTGTTATACTACTTTAACATAGACTCATGCTGTTACTGACTCCCCTTCATATCCTTAGTCTGTTGCACTTCTCTGCAGAACCAATTAAAATTAATTTTATTCAATCGGAACGAAATCCCAGTTGGGTCTTCACTTATTTCTTTTGTGCTACCTCCCCGCCTACCCTTCTCAGCTTCTCCTTCTTCGTCTACGTCGTCGTCGTCGTCGTCTCTCGCTTAAGGAGCGATTATTTAATTTCAGCTATTAATGCTGCGACTCCCCAGTCGCCAGTCTGTGTGTAGCAGTTGCCAGTTGCCAGGCTCCCCTCCATACTCCCTACTCCCTGCTTATTCCCCACTCTCTGATCCGGCATCCCCAGTTAGTCAATGCTTATTGATGTTTAGTTGCCGTAGCTGTTGTTGCCGTCGAGCTGCTGAGCTCTCTCCCTGCAGCTCTGTGGCATTATTTCACTTGCGTTTCCGCTTTTAGCTTTGTTTACTTTTACGCTTGCCACACAAAAGCCCCAAAGCCCCAGAACCATAAGCAAACCCTCCATCCCTCCATCCAGCCCCATTGTCAGCCCTATACCCACAACCACAGGACCCACATAGCATCGAACAAGCCGCACTATGTTTTGGTATTTGTATTTGCTGTTTATACCCTGCAAAATAGGTGTGAAGAGGTGTAATTGAAAAGTATAGGGATATTCGCTGATTAAGTAGAAAAATAATACCTTGATTCGTGGAACCATCTTTTTGTTATTTATGATCAATAAAACAAATGATGTACAATTGTGCTGCTATGGTTTTGATAACATGGTAAACATTAACAGATGCTTAACAGTTGCTTAGATTAAGATCCAAAAGCTGCTTTGCATGAGACTTAACAGCTGCTTAGAGTATCAATTAGAACAGCTGATTCTAATTGATATGGCAACCTTAACCACTCAGGTACATAGTGAGAACATTAATTTACACAATTAAAAGTTTTAAATTAATCAGTGATCTGCCGCGAACAATTATAATTATCCTATTTTGAGTACGTGGCACATTTCACAGGGTATGTCCCAGTCGTCTTCACTACCCTTTCGATTGCTAACTTGTTTGGTATTTGTATTTTGGTGTTTTTCTTATGCCTTTTGCGTTTCTTTTCATTCGTTTTGTGTTGTTGTTTTCTGTGTTTTGTTCTTTTTTTCTCTCTCCTCTTCCCTGCTCTGTGAATCCCTTGACAATGCAATAAATTGCGCAAAAATTGGAAAAATAGAATTTTAGCCGCACCGCAACGCAGCTTGCCAGAAACAACAACAATAACGACAAGTCCTCTGGCTTTTTGGATGGCGCACGCAACGTTCACAATCTAACGACTGTCCCAGCACCAGCCCCATCACTAGTTCCCTCTCCCTTAGCCAGGTTCCTTCCCCCTCCCTTGCAGCGGAAATCAAGTGCTAAGCTTCCCACAACGCAATCAATTGATTTCTATTGTTTTGTTAAAATGTCGTGCAGGCTCTGCCCCTTCCCCTACCCCTGCCCCTCCTCATACTATTTGCCATTGCCATTCTCTTTCCCCTTCCACCTTTCGGTGAGCTGTGGCATTTTTATATAAATTGCTTTGTTGTGGTCTTTATTGAAATTTTTGAGGTTACTTTTGCGATTGTTGCTTTTGGCCAGCTTCCAGAGAGAGAGAGAGAGGAGAGTCCTAAATACGAGGGTCGTTTGATAAGTCCGTGACTTTTGAATAAAATATATTTTTTCGTCAAAGAAGCGTTTTATTTCCAACAAATCTCCTTTTAGCTCTATACATTTAGTCCAGCGTTTTTCCAATTTTTTATTCCTTCCAAATAATAGGTTTTCTCAAGGCCCTCAAAATAGTCGTTTGTTTCTGTGATGACCGAATCTCTACCGCCGAGCCATTTCTTCATGTTTGGAAACAAAAAATAGTCACAGGGCTAAATCTGGAGAATATGCTGGATGGGGTAGCAGTTCGAGCCCAATTTATGAAATTTGCCATGCTGACACGAAATTCACTTTTTCCATTTTCGTTAAAATTCACGAGATCGTCTGCTTTCAATGCCTATAAAAGCAAACCAAAAACGCAGCTTTCTAAAATTTTACAGTCAGCTGTTAATCGATAACTGCTGACAGGAGCAGTGTTGTATTTAGAGCAGGTGCGCGGCAAATACAAAAAGTCACGGACTTATCAAACGACCCTCGTAAAACTGTACATTATTTTTGTTTATTTGTTGATTTTACTTCGACGTCTGTCGTCCAGTTTTGCATTTCATTTTTATGTTCTGTTTTCTTTTTATGCTGTTGTTGTTTTTTTGCCTGAAATATTCATGAGTTACGTTTCGGGTAAATGAAAAACGTTCTATGGGGATTTATTGTTCAGTCTCTCGCCGGACCTATGAATGCCTGATAATTTATAGTTTCGGCTTTCCGGACTACACCCAAAACATTCAGCACATTTGTTGGGTGCTGCATGCATTTAACGAGGCTTAAATGGATGGGAAAATTGATGAAAGCGTTGCGAATATTGAAACAAGTTGCAGATTGTGCTATAAATATGCGTGTGTGTTATAAATATTTGCATGCATTTCTCTATGGCATCAGCTGTTTATGTTATAACTGTTATACGATATGTTATCTATGGTAAGTATTTGTTTAAGAATTTTAGGAGTGTACTGCGGTTTTATGAGATATTTCTTGTATATATTAATGTATGAATCATATTTTGTTTTATTTTGTTTTCTTTATGATTGTCTTTAATAACTTCTTTTGGCAATTAAATATGTCTAAGTTGGAATTTGCTATTAAAATGTCAAGAAAAGAAGACAGAAGAAAGACCTGAGCTAAATATTTGTAAAAGCCCAAATAATGAGTAAATGTTCAAACCATCAGTAGTTAAAATGATTTTTATACTGTATAAAGTATATAGAAATTATTATGTCAAATTTATCCATTATAGTTCCTAAGATCTAAGCGTTCATACAGACACTTTTAACCAATTTCAAAATATTTTTAAGCAATTTTAATACAACTTTTTGAGTGGAAAGATTATCTTAAATAGTATAAGGAATAAGAATGTATAAGTATACTAAGCATTAAGATATTAAGTATTTGTTATTAAACTGTACAACTGTAATTAAAGTTGTGATAAGGAATATTTCATATATATACCTATATAGTAAATGAGTAACATCTATATAAGAATTTATAGTACAAACTACAGTTCCCTAAGAATATTCCCCATTCTTTCAGTCTTCCTTCTTAATCCCTCCTCACAATTGCAATTCAAACTAAAAGAGACATCCCAGTCGCGGCATAATAGAACAATAAAAACAGTTTCTGTAGATCGCTATCAGGAACAATCGAGTTCCTCCTACTGCCGATACTGATCTCGAATTGTTGCACTTCTGTTTGTAGTGACTCGCATAAAGGCGCAACATTACAGCGATTATGCGATAAAGAAGACATCTCCGACTCTGTGGATTCAAGAGAAAACAGCTGAAGAAGAAAAGAACGCAGAAGAGAAGAAGCAACAGAAGAAGAAGCCTACAAAAAGTCATGATTATGGCAAATTTTCGGGTCCTTTTGTGGCCAGTTAGAATTGCGCTTTTCATGTTGACGTCTTCATAAATACAATTGACGGCGGGACAATCATCGACTGCAAAATCTCGGATGTCATGCTAGGCACCCGTGATGCAGCATGCTCTTTTATGGCCCGTCCGGGGGTCGGACCTAGCCTAGGTAGAGCTCTAAACTGTAGGCAAGTTTCACAAATTAGAGGCTGCCCGTGGCACTCGCCAGGGGCGGTCCACAAGACTTCTGTGTCCTGTGTCCTCTGTGTCCTCTGTCCCGGCATGCGTTTTATCTGCCTGCCTAGAGCGACCTGTGCACATTGTCCTGCCGGCAGCTGTGTCTCTTCGGATGCTGCTAATGTCTCATTCTCGCCGGCTTCCCTGGTAGCATTTACCAAGAACGCAGCCTTGTCTCTCTTGCGCAATGCTTCTCTCTCGATCTAATTCCCTTTCCCTCTTTCTTTATTTCTTTCTTTGCGGTAGGTGCTTGCTAATTGGCTTATTGTCAATATTTGATAAGATTAGTCAGCGGCACTGGGTCGCAGCTGCAGCTGCTGGTAGTCTCTGGCTGAGGATTTATAGTTCTCTTGTTATCCTGGCTGCGCCCCAAAAACATTATTTAAATCGCTAAGCAGGCAAACAAATTCCACAGACCCAAGCAGACCCCCCCTCTCCCTTTCCCCCTCTGCAATCCCAACCGAAATATGAAAACCAACAGGTCTGGCGCCAGGAAGGAGACTGCTCCGCACTCCGTGCTCCTCTCGTTGTCATAATTTAAATCGCGTCCACGCGTAAGCCGAGGCTAAAATATGGAAAACTATGGACCGAGAGCACTTTGTGCCCCTTTCCCCTTCTCCCCTCTCGCCTGCTGGCTAGTCATAATTTTCCGGGGAAAAACGCATGGAAATGAGCATTAGAGAAAAAGGTTTTTCACTCGTTTTAACGATTATGCAATGTGGCAAGTCTCCCCTTCCGTGTCTGTCTATCTCTGTCCCTCTCACTTTCGATGCTCCTCTTCGCATACCAAATCAGCTTGCTTACCTGTTGAAGGTGTTATGAAGAGGGGGAAAATTATTGCCGGGCGCCTGTACAAGGTTGGCTCCTGAGCGCCGCCGGAAGGTTGCGACAATGTTATACGCTAATTGAGCACAAAAACATTTTTTTGGCCCCAACGCACTCATCGGTTTTATGGCAATGCTACGACACTGTGCAGCAAAGTTGAAATTTTCAACTAACGAAAGTTTGTAGCGGGATTGAAGCTGAAAATGTGCTAAAAATTAGAGTACTAAAATATGTAAAAATAATAAAAATGCTAGAATGAAAAAAGAGACCACAAAGATCTGTATAACACCCCCTTTTTAATTTATTTAATAACAGTTTTAACACCTAAGAAACTATCTTCGAAGTGCTTCCACAAGATTCTTTATTAATTAATTTATATTATTTATTTAAAGTCAACTATTGTCAGGCGACTGTGTAAAATAAAACAATTAATTAAATATATAAAAGAATGAATTAGAATTAATTAATGTTAAAAACTTAAATAAGAAGATAAGAATTTAATTAGAATTAATTGGATTTTTTGGATATAATAACTCTCTACCCCTCTAGATATATTTTTTACGAAACATCTATCTTCAATTTTTTTTTTAATATATAATAACCCTCATTTTATAATTTATTTATTTAATTTAATTTACTTGATTTACATCTTTAATTTAAGGTCGAACTATGCTAATTCGACTGTTTAAAAGTAAAAGTAAAATTATTAATTAATAATAAACCTAATTTCAACACATTTTTAGCACTTTATACTCAAACTATCTTCAATATCTACTTAAAACCTGCAGCATAGTGTAACACATGCACGCAGCACGCTTTGTTCTCGGAGCCACACGTATCTAACACAATGAAAAATAACAAGAAACGAAAAGAAAATATAAAGAACTTGTTGAAAATGCATTCCCCATGCTGCATGTGTAGGCTCCTCTCATTTTCCACGCCTTATGACACTTTTATGGCTCTGCCCCGCCCCCTGCACTGCTTTCTCTCTCTCTCTCTCCCTGGTTTGGTTTAAATGCAGGCAACAAAAGTTATAATTATGCATAATTTAATTTTATTATAATATGCATTTTCCGCATAGCATTTTCCAGCCCGAAAAGATTTAAATTCTTGGAAGGTGCAGCGGAAGCCGCCGGCGTCAGGCTGCGTGTGCCACAGTGTGTGTGCATGTGTGAGTGCGTGTGTGTGTTGTCATTTTACTAAAATTTATGCATTCTTTTCTTCTCTTTTTAGTGGTAATTTGATTTTGATTTGAAAATTTTAATTAATAATCATGTTTGGGGCGCCTGTGTCTAAAAAATTCCGATGAAATATTGGATAGACTGATAGAAGGGGGGGATGTTAAAAGAGGGAGAAGAGGTCAGAGACAGGAAAACGCAGTCTGACCCCATCGAATATGGAAATCAAAGTCAGGCCACCAAATATATACAAAAATGTAATAATTTTATGGCTTTTAAAACAACTAATTGGCCAGAAAGAAAACTGTTCTATGCGATTCGAAAATGCACTCAGCTGTGGCGCTTCTATGAGTTTATTTGGCTTTAATGGGCTCTACGATAATGAGGCTTAGATGGAGCGTGTAATTAACTAGACGTTGTATAAAAGGTGTCAGACAACTGCAAATGTGCCATAGAGTTAAAAATATATAATATTTTATAATATGTGCCATTAAACTAAAGGTTTCATATCAGTTAAGTTGCTTCAAGCCAAACTTAGTTTCGATCTGTAGACTAACATTAACTTTAAATATAATAAAGCTACCCTATTATGTTGCACTTGTACTTTTTAATGATATTTTAAAGTCTTTAAGGCTTAATAAGATATTAATATTCAATATCATTGAAGTAGTGAAATTATTGTAAGCACTTTCAATGTCTTAAAACGAATTTTGGTCAGCTTATTGAACTCCCATTGATTTCTGTAATTTACAGAGGCTTAACATAGATTAAATTAGACTGTTAATTAGCATAAACATATTATCGAATAACTATTATCGAAATATTAGGAGTGTCCGTTTAAGTACAAATAAATGAGAAATATTTATTTAAACTATATTTAATTGGAATATTACAAATTATATTGGATTTGAAATTTAAAAATTAATCCACGCAAAAAATATATTAACTAAGCCAAGTTTCATAGACTTTGCTAGTTCCACTGCGCTGTGCTTGAGTGAGAGAATGTATAAACTATATAACATACAGTAATATATAAAAGAGCAAAAAACAATTGTAATGAATTTAAAAAATTTGCCATACATCTTTTCAGGTCTGTTGTTTGCCGGAACAAACGTCTCGCATTACTGGAAAATCTGTCTGGAAAACTCAATTAGTGTGCGCTCGAGAGCAGCCAAAGAATCCAAAGGAAATTTGCAAAAAAGATCAATTTTCTGCAGGGGGAAGCGTACTCTTAACAGGATAAGATGCGTTTAAGCAAATGAACAAAACGAGACGAAACAAAGGAGAGAGAGAGGAAGGAATAAAAGAAATGAGAGAAGAAAGAAATAAAGCAGAACTGCAACCGTGTAGGGCAGAACAAAGGGCCGAGGCAGCACTTGGCCAGGGCAGCAAATGGTCAACTCGGCTGGAGTGAACCACAAAAGGCAAACGGCCGCGGCGGCGGCGGCAGCTGCCGGCAAAGATGCTCGACAAGGCACGAGATTAACAATAAGGAGTAGGCGGGGGAGGAGGCGAATGCAGCTCAGGCGGAAGCAGCTTCTTAGGCGCAGCTCGGATCAATTAGTTGAATCGAAATGAAAATCATAAACCCATTTAGCGAATAATTTTCCATTTTCTTCCAACTCTGCGTGGCAAATGCAATAAATGTGCCGCACAGCTGCGTTTCCTGTGGAGTACGTTCAGCTCTCCTGTCCTGCGATTCCATACTTCCATTCTCCTGCTCTTCTACTCTTCAGGCCTCCCTCCTGCTCGCCTGCTGGTCTGCACTGTCCTCAACCTTTGACTGACCAAAAAAAATGCAGAGTTCACTTTGCGCCTTTGATTTCGCCGTGCGTTGACACTTTCAGCTGTCCACTTTTGAACCTACACCGCCCACTGTGCACCGTCATGTGCTGGTGCTAATATGCTAAGCAGCGGGACACTGTCCTCCTCATGTAAATCCTGCTGTCAACGCAGTTTTAACATTTTACTTTGCAAGAAAACTTCTTTCTACTGCGTTTCCGCATTGTGGAAAACTCAATCCTGAAGATGCCTCCAGGCACTTGACCCACATGCAGCGATATCAACAGCGATCAAAGAAGAATACCCCGACATGCGATACGAACCTTCAGGGTATCGATTGAGGATCCTTTACAACAGACTACAACAGATTTTCTGCTACATTGAGCAATTGCATAAGCCCTGAGATCGCATCAGTGTCAGCTGTTCAATTCCCCAAATAAGGGATCTTTGTCTGCGGTTGCCCCAGCGCAGCAGAGATGAAAGGTTGCATATACCTCTACATATTTTCAAGTCTATTGTATATAAAATCATAAGGTAGCTATTCCTCAATAAATAATATATTCAAATCCTTTCTACATAGACATATCTATCTTTCTTAATATATTCAAATCTATTGCACATCAAATTGTGTTTTATGTCAATTGAAATTCTTTAATTTCTATTCAATTGTTATATTAAAATCCCCCATCGAAGCAGGCCTTGAGGTTTCAATTGTAAATATTTACTGAAAGTGCGTAAAACATGTGGACCCTTGGGAATAACTTTAGTTTATGCCTCAGCGCGAGCCAAGCAACAACTTTGAGCTTAGACTACCTCAAAAAACGTAAGATCGCTCCCAATTTTTGTTATTTTTGTGTTGAAAAATATAAAAAATACGCCCAAAGTCGGTTTACAGACATTACCTAGCAAAACCCATAATATCCTTAGTACTATATAGTTTATTTTATCATGGGACGCCGTAAGTCAAAGCGTAAGCCGCCTCCGAAGCGTCAAAATATACAAAATCTGGAAAAACAGTTCAATTGCCCGTTCTGCAATCACGAACTCTCCTGCGATGTCGTTATGTAAGTTCCCATCAGGAATCTGTATATATAGTACATCATATTTTGCTTAGGGATAAACAAAGGAGCTTGGGCCGCATCTCCTGTAGAGTATGTAAGGAGTTCTTTCAGACAGCGATCATATCGCTATCGGATCCCATTGATGTCTTTAACGATTGGATCGATGCGTGTGAAGCAAATAACTGAACAAAGTATACTAATAAAATATAAGAACACTACTCTATACACACTACAAACAAAGAAAGTTCTATAGTCGGAACCGAACACTGATCTCTACAATTCCCCAATTACCACCCTCGGACGTTATTTGAAATAAACTTCGTCTGTTTTTGTTATTTAGTAAACTATTATACCAGATTTTAGGGTCTTGCAAAACGTTGCTGATCCGCGTCAGCTTTGTACGATCTCTATATCTCAGTATAGCACCCTGTTCAACGTTTCAAACACGTGTTTGCAGCCCTAGCAAACACAGGGTGCACTTCTGTTTTATCCGCTGCAGGAAAGTATGCTTAAATTTCTGTTCGCGATAGTTCAGCTAGGACAAAAACCTATTGAGCCCTCTAAGTTATGCTATACTTTTTTCCACTAATATTGGTTGCACAAAAAAATATTCAAAATTAAAAAAGAGTTAGAATTAATTTTAAAGATGTTCCTTCTAGTTTTGAAGAAATATTTACACTATTACACTGCTTCTAGACGTCCTAATCCAATCACAATTAATTTAAAATTTAGTTTTGAGACATAGGAGTCTTAGAAAAAGAAAATATAAGGTGTTCAAACTATTTTAGTGAAAGGTTTGGAAGGTCTAACTGGAAAATCTCTAAGGTATATTTTGAAGAACTCATAGAATATTCCAGATTTATATTGCCATTTGTAATAAAAACTTATATTTACCAATAAATGAAAATAGGTCCTATACCTATCCACCATATAGAGAGAAACTTAGTATAATATCTAAAAGTTTCAACAAGGTAACATTAACATCATAGTCAGCTAACCTCATATCAACTAGAACTGACCCAAATTAAAATAGGCGCACATATTTACACAGATGTATAAAGTGAAATACTTTTTTTTTAGCGAAATTTGAAGTACATTTTGGCAACGGCTCTAGCGGCACTGTTAACGGATCTACTATAAAAGCAGCAGACAAACTCTCATTCCTCATCAAGTTCGTGTGAATAGAAACACCGCAAACCTTCTACAATATGCTTTCCAACAAAGTTCTGTTTGTGAGTTTGGGTAAGTTAAAAGAAAAGGATGCATAAAAGGAAATAATAAAACTTACCGAACTCCATTCCTTAGCTCTCCTGGCTGTGGTTGTTTTCACCACCGGCGAAGAACAGATCAGCGATCGTCGTTACCGCTGGGAATCAGAGGAAAATGATGATGATAACAAGCAGGAAGAAGCCAAGGATGACTCCGAAGATAATGAAGACACTAACCAAGAGGAACAGGAAGTGCAGCAAGACGATGCCGATCAAAATGGTGAAGAGCAGGACGAGTCTAATGACAAGAGCGATGATACCGAGGAGAAGCAGGAATAAGTCACTAGTTCAAGACATTCCTAATCAATCTGCAGTGAAATTGTTTGTCTAACTTTACAATGTTGTTCTAAACCTAATTTGTTGCTACCTTAATAAATGCATTTATACATAAATATCAAATGAGTTTGCATGTTTTGTATAATTAGTTTTATTTAACATAATTTAATGTATGTAGAATTCAATTTTAATATGGTGTACATACATTTATTTATTTATATTTTAATAATTACTTGTATTATGCATTTAAATATATTTTATGTATATTTAAACTATGACTAAACATAAATTTCACAATAATTTTATTTAAATATGATCAATTAGACATTGGTTTCTCCTTCATCTTCATTCACATCATATAGTTTTATAGTTTGTTTTTAGGTTTAAACAAGTTTATTGTGTTTTTTAGTTTTGAAACAGTAATTGGAATGATACACAGGCAACTGAATATGTATATTTATGTACTCGGATTTAAAATTGGAAATCGAAATCGTTAACGCCAATAAACATTTAAACACAATAACTTATTTGTAGACGGTTTATCCAAAGAGGGTTTTCTATTTTCTTTATCCCCCAATACTTTCAGCTGCTCATTTTCACAAACATTGTCAGGAGAGATCCTTTATTGGTTGGAAATTTTGGTCGCCAACAATAAATTGCACACATGCTCATCTAATCAATCAGACATTGGTAATGTGCCTACTGCTATCGATTCTGCTGTTATAGTTTTTTTTTAATTTTATTGAAGTTTGCCTTGTTTTTTATGCGTTGCGTTGCGTTTTGAGTCTTCTTTTCTCACCGCACACCCCACCCCAGTCTATTGCGGTCCACTCCAATCCATCCATGTTGCATTTTCATCATCATCATCACACATTACTGTCCGTGCCCACGGCGCCGGTGAAGGAGAAGGGTTGCGCATTCTTCACAATGCCCGCCCGATCGCTTGTCGTGGCCGCCGTCGTCGACGCATTGCCACCGTATCCGCCTTGTTGCGCCGCAGCACGCATATCGTCCACAGAGGCTCTAGAAAAAGTACAAATCAAATTAGTAACGTATAATAAGCAAACTATATACGATATATATATATAAATAATAAAGATAAGTATAAAATAAAGAGCAGTTGTGTGAGAACTAAGGAAGCGTGCTTGGTCCAAACTCAGAAGGGCGCAGTCGGGGGAAAGGTACAGTGATAATCAAATGAAAATACAGGCCTGTTGCAAGGTTTTCAATAAAGCAATCAACGTGTACGAAACTAACGAAAGGGTAACTAAAGTTCTAGCAAAGATTATAGAATAGAACAAACAATTCTTTATCCATAAGAATAGAATATACAATAGGATTCTATACTCTTTAAGAGTAAAATATACAGTAAATTCTATAAACTTTGTTGCTAGCTAGAACACTACAGAAATAGCAAAACATTTCAACTAAGTTAGGTATTATTCAAAAAGCGTACTTCTTGCAGTTGTTGTTGTTATTGTTGTTGCTGTTGTTCTTGTTGTTGTTGCTGTTGTTGTTGGAGATCGGTTATTAGCTGGATTGGTTGCAATTGGTTTGAACTGGACTGTTCGGGGGCAGTTTTGGCATTTGCATTTGCATTCATAGCATATAGTTTACAGATATAGTATGGTATATATGTATATGTATATAAGCATATTTGATAATTGTTGTTATTGTTGTGTTAACAGAACATGAGTGAACTTGATTTCTTTTTCTCTTTCTTTATTCAATTCTTTGGATTCAAGGAATTTCTGATTCCGTTGCCTGTTTAACATTGGATTCCAATATGGATCCACTAGGATGTCTTTAAGTTGCGAGTATTATTAATAATAAATAGTACAGTAAAATGAGTAAATTATATATATTGTAACTGGAGAATGTGTTGAGTATGTTACGGCTTAACCACTGTTAATTAATTAATAACAAAAAAGCGCACGCCCTAATTAAGTATTTGCAATAATTTATATGAACATTTCTGGTATATATGTATATAGAAATATATAACTATATATTTGTATCTTCAATTTGTGTGTTTGTCGAGAGCCAAGAAAAACAACAAACGCGTTTCTCCAACTGCTCAAGTAACATTTAACATTTTTTTAAAAGCAAAGCATTTCTCAGTGTGTTCTTCTTGTTGTTTTTTTGTCCATGTTCTTTATCGCTCAACGATTCTTCTTGCTGTTCTTTCTGTTCTTCCTGTACTCTACTCTATATAGAAGTATTCTGTATACCCTTTGCTGCGTGGAAGCTGTTGACTCTAGGTTTGCTTGTGTATTCGAATTTCTCACTAAAAATAAATCTTACATGCATTTCTATTATTCATACTATGTATATATATGTATATAAATTATATATACATATATTGTATATATTTAACTTGTAACAACACCGCGTCGCTTCGCGTCGACAAAGGACATTTTAAAATGGAGAAAATGCAACTGCATGCAAAAGGACGATAAATGAACCAACACGTTTTATAAGTTTTTCTTTTTTTTTTAGTAACAACTATGAATAGTTTCGCTTTCGATTGGTGGGGTGTGTTCTGTAATTCGCTCTGTAGCTGTATCTGCGTATATATCTCTATATATACTGTGTTCTGTTTTGCATTTGAATTTCTCTACAATTGTTTTATCCGATCCTTTTTGTTATTTACTGTACTTTTTTTAATTGGAACGAACTCTAATAACTATGCGCCGTAAAAGATTTGTTTCTCATGATATTTCCTAGTTCAATTTGACATGTGTTGTTGGTGTGTGTGTAGGTGTGTTGCGTGTGAGTGTGTGTGTTGTCTGTGTGGTGCTTTGGCAGCTTTAGCGTTTGCTTAGCGCATTTATGTTGGACGCCAAACATCGGGATCTTCCATGAGTGTGATATGTTGATCGCCGCCCATCTGCATTTGGCCACCAGGCTGACCGCCTGCCATTTGAGTGGGCGATGTGGCCGCAGCGGCCATGTCCTCGCGCGAAGCTCTATTACGTTAATTATTCGATATCGATATCGATTTCGATTGTTAGTTATCGATTTGGTTAGATTTGGAAGCGTATTCACAAGAAAATAAAGCAAGTGAAGGAAATAGAGAGAACATTGTTTTAATTAGCGTTTATGACTTGTCTCATATCTCCAAAATTCCAACTAACTGATTTATATTGTATAATAATTAGCCTAGACTTGAAACGGGTCATATATCCGTTTCTTGAGACCCGATACTCACTTCTTGCCTAACGCCATCATGCCGTAGACGACACCAGTGGCAAAGATAAGTCCGCTGCCAAACAAACTCGCCAGAGAGAAGCACATAAAGATGGGCGGCACGGCCATGCTAGATAAAGGAGAGAGAATATAATTAGAATTAGGATATAGAATATATATATCTGGTATATCTCAGAGAGCTACTCACGCGCAGTACAGGGCCGCTCGGACAAACAAGGGCTTAGTATCCACTAAGTCAGCCATCGTGCCCACCTGCTCGATGCAGGGAAAGCAACAAGGTGCCTCCAGTGCCATCACCACAAATCCTGCTACCATTTGTATGATGCCAGCGACGAGACACACCACGTTCAGTGTAATCAGCGATAGTACGTTCCATAGGCCGAAGAGTATGGCAACTGCAAGAGAGAAAGGTGTTAAAGAGAGTAGTCAGACAACTCTTAAGTTATGGGGGAACTTGCCTTTGTATGTTTAAAAGGGGGGCGTAGCCTGACGTAACCATAGTAACTATGCTACAATAGACACCCAACTTATGTTGTTTACATCCCACTTTTTTCACTCTTGGACTATCCCAAAAAACGCCTACTATAAATGGCCACATTATCATACTCCCTATCTCTCTCTCTCCCCTTCTGTTCCTCTTCGGAACTCTCTCTCTTTATCTAGTCTATAACACATTTCACTGCGTAATCTAATCGACAAAAAAACTGAGTCATCCAAGTGCTAAATTTGCAGCAAGGTTTCGTTCTTTTATTTGTTATAAAACAAACACAAAGAGAACATAATAAAACACGGACAAATGATACGCCACACCGAACAGAGAAGCGTGACAAAAAAACAGACGCGAACACTTGTTCAAACTGGAGCAATTGAATGGAGAATTGAGAATTCATCTCTGTAGACAGTCTCGGTGCTGTTTAACACACAAATAAACAGATAATGCACATAAGTAGAAAGATAGAGAAAAGGGAATGCTAATAGAATGTAGAGAAAGACTGAAATTATACGTGGCTTGAATAGTTGAGAACATGTCTGAGATAGTTCATTTAAATTGAATCATTATAATATGTTTCATCAAGATAACGCAATGAAAACTCGGCAAATGGAAGCTAACTATTATAATTTAATCATATTAAAGATAACACGAGGAAAACTTGCATAGTTTCTTATTAAATTCCGAAAAAGAATTTTTATAAAAGTATTTGTTTTATCAGCTGCCTCGCTTTGTTTAATAAGCCAAAACAAAATTGATAACAGTTAAGAGAGCCGGTAAATAAATGCATAACATGCTATGCTAATTGGGCTAGTTAAAGTGAAGCAAGTACAGTAATTGTACGGTAGATTCGTTAGATTATTCCAGAACACAGGTGTATAGAGAGTATATACAAATACAAAGTCTAGTTAGGGTGACTAGGCATTCATCAAATTAAAAAGGTACTTTGTTTTGCTCTAAACTGTAAACTGATCTCAGCTCTCTGAGGTTATTGCGGTATTTTCATGGAGAGAACTTGAGCATTCATTGTTGAGTGCTAGGAGAGCTAAAGAAGCCAAAATAATGATCATAATAAAGAGATCTACAATAGAAATTATTAAATCTAATCTTTATCTTTGTCCCAGGGACAAACTTATATATATATAAATATCTGTATTTATATAAACAACTTTATAATAAAACTAATTGATTTGTTAACAAGGTTGGCACTATATTCATTGATCATTTACCCTTATAAATTTATAAGCAAGTAAACTTTTCAATAAGTAAACAACTTAAGAAATTCGTTCCGAAAACCACAAAGAACTAAAGAAGTGCAAACGTGAAAATAATCATAAGATCTAGGAAGGGTTGAGTTCTCTTTGTGGTTGACATTTTTCTTTGTTTTTGCTCTCTTGATTCATTCGCACAGCATCGATTGCATGAGCAGTAACTAGTTTTCTCACTCCTGACTTTTTATGGCTTGCTTCTTTATGGATTTGCTGATTACGAAAGGTTGAACAATTGTGTCAGCTGTTCGTGTCATTGACCTTTGAACTGCCTGTTAAAATACTCATGAAATTTCGCTAAGAATAATATGCAAATCTGAATAAACAGGGGGTATTGCTATGGCAACTGTGAGAAAGTAAAAGAACAATAAATACATATACATATATATATAGTATGTATGTTTGTATGTGTGTGTTACGCAAAATAACACAAAGCAGAGAGAAGCCTGAGAGAAAGAAAGTGAGAGAGAGAGAGAGCCTGACACAAAGGGAGCGGAATACAGTAATTTATAAAATGAAACGAAACTCATAAAAAAGCATGCAAAATTGTTGGCGCTTTCAGTGATTAAAGAAGAAAACATGATAAAACTTGACACATAAACGGCGTAGTAACACGCCTACTACGCACGCACACACACACGCACAAACATACACACACACACACATGCACAGAAGTCACAGATACAGACAAACATTTCTGTATCCTTTGTATCGTTCCCTTTTTGTCTTTATCAATGTCAGGTCGGAGAGCGAAAGAGCGGTGAGTGAGTGTGCGTGTTGTGGGTGGCACACACACACACTCACTCACACATACATGCATACGCAAATGAATAGATAAGAGGCAATAGCGTAGAATAATAAAAAATCGATGCTAACAGTTACAGTAAATATGTTGTTGTTGTTTTTGTTGTTGTTCTTATGGCATTCTTATTGACATTCTGTTCTTGTTGTTGTTCTTGCACTGTTACCGTTACTTACAAAATGCTGCAACTATGCCCAGCAAACGACTTCCATATTTGAGATACCAAGGCGCCTGTGGACCGTCAACTGCTTCTTGTTGATTTGGACGCGCCAGCATTCCCGTTAACTTTTCCACAAGCGACTGCACATAACGAAAACATTACAATTATTATTCAATATGTTGTAAACGTATCTAAAAAACTATAATTTGTGACGCGGCCGCTTCCAAAAACTATACACGCACGCACACACAAATACATTGCAATACACAAACGTAATTCACGTCAGCAAAAAACGGCTGCCGCGTGCCATCAAAATTATCCAAAATTCTTTATTGTTATAATAATCGCGTTGTCACTCATTGCACAATTACGTACCATTTTGTTAAGCACTTATTTACACTAAGACTATATTAAGAAAACACAAATTTAACAATTTAATGCACTTTTTAACACTGACGAAAAAACTCAGAACAGGTAGAATTACAGATTAACACCGATAACCGAGTGTATAATCGATTTTCATTATGGTGCTGCCAGACTGTTCAATCTTAAAAGAACTACTCCACAAGTTTACAGAACAATAACATAATTGCTCCACAATGATACTGTTGTTAATAGAATGTTAAATACTTATACAGCAAAATTAAAATGACCTTGAAAATTAAAAAATCAGATAAATTTCTTTCAAGCTTAGCTTCAAGAAAATTAAACTGATCTCTATCTATTATAATAATTATGTATGACCAAGAAATAAACAGATCCCACAATTCCCAAAATAAAACACAGTTGTTTTTGCGGTTCTCGGGAGTACAAAATAATAATTGAATACAGTTTTTTATTGCCTGAATTTAGAAAAATATTGCCATTGTTGGGTTGCACACAAAATGGGGGGGGACGGGGGGACTGGAGAGTTTAGATAAAATGTATAATTATTATACGAGTAATTTTAAAGGTTACATTGCGTTGTTCTTGTGTTCGTTTTACAAATGAATTAGGCCGTTCGGTTTTGATATACTCATCAATTCTAAAGTCTACAAATTGCCATGTATGATATAATTTTGGACGTTTTACAGTTGAAAACTGATGAAATGCATAGCAAAAGGTTTGCGTACTTGGGCGCTTGGGGGGATTCTTAGTCTACGGCAAGTGTAGAGTTCCTTTGTGGAATGGCAAAAATACGAGTATACATAACATATATTTATTTGTAGACTTTAGTTCACATCAGTTGATCTTTCGATAAGGTTTTGCGCCCAAGTACTATTTGATTGTTGTCGTTCTCTCGCGCTTAATAATTAACTTAGATTTTTCGGACTGTCGGTAATCGATTCATGGGATTATAAATAAACCCATCAAGTATTTTTAGGGTGACTGCTATGACTATTGTTTTTGTAGAGCATAAACTAAAAATGTATGTGTTTTAATTTAGTTAAATTGAAGCCTTGGCTTCTGGTTGCACAATAAACTTATTACATTATTCTGTTTCTATTGTTCTTCATTGATATTCAAAGGGAATTGGTTTTCAATTGTTGCTATTGTTTTCTGTAATATGATATTCATTTGAAATTATTTCACTTTTTTGTTGTTTTACTGTTTGGTTTTGCACAGAGAAATGCACAATGAAATTTCTAAAAGACGTTAAAAGAAACATAAAATCAAAATAGAAAAGATATATAAGTAAAAATTTCAAATTTCCATGCACATTTCTCTGACGCTTTTGTTTTCAAAATAAAAATATAAATGATAAACACAATGGGGAAAAGAAAACTTCTAAGATAGAAATGTTCAGATGCACAAAAATAAAAAAATTAATATGGCTTTTCAAAAAGCTTCAAAAGTCAAAAATAAAAGTGAAAATGAAAGATTAAAAGACCCGTTTACTGGCAGCATTTGATTGTTGAACAATTTTCAAAGTTTGAAAGACTTTAAAGTTTCATAAAACTTTGCGAAGTAGTTATAGTATTTATCAAAGCTTAGTTGTATATATTATTAAGCCTGTTTGCCCATTTATTTGGGATAGAGCTCCCCACGAGGATTGAGAGAAGGCAATTGGCATTATCGAGTTCGTATTAAAACTTCTTATAAAACACTTGTTCGGTTCGTTATGAAAGGTTTTCTTGTTGTTATAGTAGTTGTTGTTGTTGCTTTTTATAGTCGTAGTAGCGAGCCGTTTTGTTAAGATCACAATTGTGCTATGAAATACTATATCACAATTAAATATTTACACTCGTGTTATAATTTGTATTTGTATTTTACGCTCTTAGGTGGTGGTTCGGGGTTCCTAGGGGGACCCAGAAAAATTGTCATGCAACTGAGATTGCATATTGATACGCGCCTCTCTCTCTATTCAGATATAGAGATATTGAAGAAAACCTAAAGCAGAACCTTATCCCGCATTTAAAGCTACGCTTTTACTTTTCACTTTTCCTTTAACATTATCATCAATTACTACATTAGCATCACTTCTCTTTGAATTTTTGAAACTTTTTCGCTTAGACGAAATAAAAACAATCTAACATAGTTCATATATTATATAGAAATCATAGCGTATCATTCGTTAATTGTATCGTATCTTATCGTAAAAAGTGTTTTCCTCCTCTATCGAATTGCACAACTTCGCTTTGCTTTTTGCCATCTTTCTCTTCTCATATCTTCATCAGTTTCGATTTCGACTTGTGCTTCTGGAGCTGCGGAAGACCTAGCGTATTTCAAATGTGCCTTGCTTGTTGTTGTTGTTCTTTTTTCATATTTGGTATGAAAATAATGTATGTACGTATTATGTATGTTAATTTACAAAAATGCTATATACAAAAAGTAAATGTCGAAATTTTGTTGAAAAAAATGCATCTCCAAAACGACGAGTATTTCGAGAGATCGCTGAAAAACACCTAAAACTAAAGACTCTACAATAATGTTCATACTGCACTGCATGCTGCCTTAAAACGGGTCTTTAAAATTTAAATAGAAGAAGGGAAAGTTAAAAAGTTGCATGTTAAGAAAGTCCAAAAGTTTCTTAGCAAAAAACATTTGCTATGAAATTTTTGGTGAATGAGAAATTTGTCCACGAATTAAAACTGGGCGTAAACATTGGAGGCCCTTGTTGTTGTCGCTGCAACGGTTGCGGTTGTTGTTGTTGCTGCTGCGACTGCTGCTGCTGTTGAAGTTGTTGCTGCTGTTGTTGTGCAGCCAGCTGCTGTTGGGATTGACTCCTCAAGATGCGCAAATTAGTGCCAGATCCAATGCGCTGCAGCGTGCGCATGGAATCCGCATCTGGTGTTGTGATGCTGCTGCTGTTGTTGCTGTTGACTGCAGCAGTTGTCTGTAGCACAACCGAAGCAGGACGTGGACGCAATTGTTGCTGCTCCGGTTGTGGGGTCTTTTGTGCTGCGGCAGCTGCAGTAAGCATGGCAATCAAATTCATGCCGGTTGTGGGCGTGGTCTGCTGCTGCTGCTGCTGTGTCTGTTGTTGTATTGCCTGCAGCAACTGCTGCTGCTGCTGTTGTTGTGTCTGCTGTTGCTGCTGCTGCAGCTGTAGTTGTAGTTTTAGCTGCTGCTGTTGTTGTTGTAGCTGCAGTTGTTGTTGTTGTGGCTGCTGCTGCTGTTGTATTTGCTGCTGCTGTTGTTGTTGATGTATTGGATTAGTTTTGCTCAAAATGCTCTTGACAACCAATTGCTGCTGATTGCTTTGCTTATCACTTTGCGATTTGGTGCGCGATCGTTGCTGCTGTTGCTGCTGCTTTTGTGCCTTGGCCGCCTTCAGTTGCTGCTGCTTCTCCTTGCGTATCAAATCGAAGGAGCTGACATTCTGCAATTGTTGCTTCGAATTATTTTTCTGATTATCTTTCTCTTTGTCACCTTTGCTTACCTTCTCATTGCTTGCCGGCTGTTGTTGGGCATCGTTCTGGCTTTGGCTATGGAACAGTTGTCGCTTGCTTGCTGCAACTGCAATTCCATTTGTAGCAGCTGTTGTTGTTGGTGTTGTCAATGGTGTTGCAGCGGCTGCTGTTGCTGCTGATATTGTTGCTGTTGTATTGCTGCCTGCAGCCACGTTAAGTTGCTTGTTGTTGCTATTAATAATGTTGCCATTGCGCTTAGCATTGCTGTTGTTATTGCATATGTTGCTGGCAACAAGATTGCCACACCCAGCTCCTCCTGCACCCGCCTTTCCATTGAGATTATTTAACTTAACACCATCCAAATCCCCCATCGACTTGTGTCTCTGTCGTCGCGATGCAACACGTTGTTGCTCCTTCTTGCAACTGTTGTTCATTTGCATTGTGGGCGATGTTGGTGGTCCATTCAGTAAGCCCTTTGGACTCTGCTGGCCCGAACATTTGCGACGACGCGATGTCGATTCAAGTCCCGATCGTCGATCGTTTACCCACTTCTTCAAACGCTTCACAAACGGCATTATCATAAAGAAGGAATTAGAATTCTTTCCCAATTTGGCCTTTGATATGGCATCGTTCTTATTGACCGGCAACGCATCAATGCGAAACCAATCGCAACATTTAATCTCATTGCGGGTGCGCGGTGCAAACTGTGTGCCCAACGGTATATTGCGCACTATATACAATCGGGTGAATTGATAGTTGATAAAAGCCTCGATGTAATCATCCGGATCAATGATGTCGGTTATGTCAAAGCCAGTCTCCTCATAGACCTGAATATATAAGAAGGTATGAAATGAGAAAGACCCTTTTATGAGCAATTATCTATTGATCACATACCTCTCTGGTAGCACAATGTGCTGGATCCTCGTTCTCGTTGATTTTTCCCTTGGGAAACCCCCAAGAGTTGCGAGCAAAATACGATTGCACTAGCAGACAATGATTGAGATCCTCCGAAACAAGTATGGCGCCATATGTGGGCACTGACAGCTTATAGTGCTTCCATTCCTCCAGTATCTGTTCGACAGTGCCGAAATGCTTGTTCAAAAAGGGAATGTGCTGTGCAAAGTACTGAACATTAATAAAATATATCTATCCATCTATATCTTGATTCTCACCTGAAAGACCTGCATGGCAAACTGTTTAATGCCCACAATGGGCAACTTTCTTTGCTGCTGCTGTTGTTGTTGCTGCTGCTGGTCGGCATCTTCGGGTGCACAGAAAAAGTCCAGATAGAACCAATGGGCCAACTCAATTTGGAAACAAATGCGTATTAAATTATTTAATTCCATGTCGGGTACATTTATGATGAATCGACTGGCCAGATCGTCGAGTATATCGGACGGAATTTTCGATTTCTCTGGCAATTTAATGCTGGACGACTTAATAGTTGTTGCTGTTGTTCCTGCTGCTGCTGCATTTCTGCCCGTTGTTGCTGCTGTTGTTGTTGCATCCTCAGTTGAGGAATAGGAGCTGCCATAGCTATTGGCCGTAAGAGAGTTTGAGGATGTGCTCGAAATTGTCGATGATATGGATGAAGTAAGACGTTGCTTATGTTGTGCGATATTCCCATTTTGTTGCTGCTGTTGTTGTTGTTGTTGATGTTGTTGCTTTAGTAGTTGTTGCTTTTTCTTCTCAATGGCAATGGGCGCACTGATGCCAGCAACAGTCGCTGCGGCAGCTGCTGCTGCTGCTGTTGTTGTTGTGAAAACCGCACCCGTTTTTAGCAATTGATTTAATACATCATTTTCAGTTTCGTTATCAGAGTGTCGTTGTTGTTTATTTGTAATTGTTGCTTGATAAGACGACACACTATCTTTGCTTGAGCTCGTGCTATTGTTGTTGCTTTTATTGTTGTTTATGTTGTTGATGTTTAGCACTCTTTGCAGTGCCACCGATGCGAGCAACGCCAAGTGGTTGACTTTAAAGAATAAACAAAAAGAAACCGTTTTAAACTTTATATAAAAGAAAACCATTTTAAAGAAAATCTCTTAGTGCTCAATAAGTTTTCTTTCGACATTAAAATCCCAATTCGGATACCTGTAACATGTATTTCGATTTGCTAAAAATGTCTCCAAAAGTTATCGATAACGCACAATCGCTACTTGTTTATGCTAGTTGGCTGCTTGAATCTAGTTATTGTTATCGATAAGCCTTTGATCGATGATTAGACTAATTCAACGGTATTTAAACTACTTCATATGGTATTTAAATAACAATAGAACACTTGCAGGTTCATTAAACAATAAAGAAAACCGAGAGTTGACCTTGCCGCGCCGCCTTGTCTGCAATTTCAATTTCAAATGCTCAGAGAGCACCTTGAAAATGTGCTGATTAATCACTGATAATATGTATGCGCGCATACACATACATACATAATTATATACGACCGCTAGTGCTGGGCCAATGATCTGCTAATTGCGCAACAACAAAAAGTATCACAATTACAAAAACTATACGGCTACTACTACTCGTATTTTGGCCTCCAAAACAAAACTAGTCGGGCCTGGGGGCCTCTCAGTTCACCGACCTGCCTGCTTGCCGAGTGTTGCAAGCGACAGCGCTGCAACTGCGCGCGTGGAAAACTACTGGGGAGAGATAAAAATACTAATAATACTAGGCATGGAGAGAGTGTGGGTTGGAGAGAGACCGACAGAGTTCTGCCTGCCTGACCGCCCACCTCTCGCGCTCTGCTACCCCCCTCACCATTTTCTCGCAATCACTTAGTGCAAATTGTGTGCAGCATTTATTGTAAAATTGTTTTGTCTTTGTTTATGCAATAATTATTTTTATTGCACGCGTTTTATTGACAATAATTTACCGTTATCATTTTGTTGAGCAGCAAGTGTAGGGTCGTTGTTAAATGTGCTGTTTGCTGCTGATGTTGCTGTTGTTGTTGTTGCAGTTGCCAAAACTGCTGCTGCAGTGGATCGTCTCTGTCGCTGCTTGTGCTGTGACGTCGACGTCGTAGATGCTGTGGCAGCGGTGGCTGTTGCGACGACGGCAGTATTGAATATTGGAGCAATTTCCATAATATTACTAATGTTTTCTTGATGTGTTATTGTTACTTGTTTTTATGTAATACACTTTATATCTTTTTACTTAACAATAGTTTTATATTATTTGTTGTTTTCCTTTCACGCTAATTTCATACTCAGTCTTCGTCTTACGTCTTCCTCCACCTCTTCTTAATTTTTGTCACGTATCTTCACAATACCGTGGATCGCGTTTCTGTTGTTGTAGTCGTTTTTGTTGTAAATATGGCTGCCAATCGTCAAAAATGGGAATTGTTGTTGTTTGCTGCTGCTGCTGCTGCTTTTGTCGCACAAATTTTAATTTCCAATGCAATTTTTGTACTCGATGGTTTCTGTTGATGTTGTTTGTACATGCATTTCTTGCTTTTGTTTTTCTTGTTCTTGTTCTTGTTGTGTTGCAATCAACATTATCTGCTTTTGTTTTTGTGTTGTTGTTGTTTGTGTTGTAAGCCATCCACAAATAATTGTGTCGCTAAACAGAAACATAAAGTCTCCGCTACTCTCCACTCGACATACGTACGCACACAATCAAACTTGTTTTTTTCTCACGTACTTTCTAAAAAATGAGGCTGCCCGTGTAGGTGTATGTGTATGTGGTTTTTGCGTCACTCGTATCTACTGCTTGAATTTGACTTATTTGCCAATATTTTCATGCATGCGTAATTAATATTAATTTAATTATACGTTGCACTTAAATTTATGAATTATTTTGCACTATTTAATAGCTTTTTAAATTTTTGGAAAATGCTTCCTCGTCGCACATATACATATGAAAGTCGCAGATATAAGACCAAGTTTTGGCTTTCGTAAAATACCAAAAAACAATTGGCTTCTGTTCCAAGGCATACAAATTTTTGTCCATAATCCAGTAGCATGGTCACACTGTTCAAATATATGCAAATTAATGAAACAAAATAATTGAAACAACTAATAATAACATTACCAAATACAAGTAAATACATAGATTTTTTTTACATAATATAAAAAGGGTTTTATTATATGCCTGGAAAATATATACGATAGCTTACACATGTTCCCGATATATCGCATAAATCATCTATCATCGATTACTTAAAGATTCGATAGCCCAGGCGATAGTTTTCAGCTCCAGAAAGGCCAGCCCCTATCTATCCCAACGAGAAGCTCTTTGATGAAAATATTGTGAAAATTTGTTTTTAATGTGAAAAATAATGTATAATGGATTCTTAAATAATGAAAAAAGTGTTAATGCACTACCCAGCATTGCAGACGCGTTATAAACAATCGTTAAAATTGTGAGAAACGCAGAAAAAAGTGCTTTAAATAATTCGATTTTTCCCCCAAGGCACAAAACTCAGTGCAAGTGTGAAAATCTGGTTATTTGCGCAAGCAAATGCAAGTTATAAACACGAAATAGAAATATCTAGCACAAATGTCACTTTAAGCAACCAGCAAAATTGCATTTTCGAACATTTCCGCCTGCACCTGGTTTCCGTGGACGTGCTTTGGATCCGTGGATAACAGAGACGCAAAGGTATATTGGGATTGGGAGTCTCGAACGACTACAGCTAGGGATGAGCGCGTGTGCGTGTTTCTCTACGAATCACGACAAAGAAATCTAAATGAAAATTCAATTCAATATTTATAGTTACAAAATAAATTCATTATTGAGAATAACAAACACACTCATCTATATTTTGGAATAGTTATAATTCTTTCATTGTTTTGCGATTGGGAGTAAAATAAAAGACACACACACATCCACAATTTAACTCTCTATGCATTTTGTGTATGTGTGTAGGCGTCAAGCAAAGTCACAGGCAACGTTTTGTTATATTACTCAAGTCTCTCCTAATTCTCGATTCTCTAGTAATTCTCAATTTTCTCCTAATTCTCTATATTCCCTTTTTTCTTCATCATTTTAGATAGACGCCGTGTGGGGTTGGGCTTCCGCCCCGCTGCGCTTAGCGGCGAACAGAATGGGCGATCCTTTGCTGCCGGGCTCCACCGGCCTTGCCAGTGGCGCTACCGCCACAGCCACCGCTGGCTCGGGCACAACTGGAAGTGGCCTGGGTGGTAGTGGTGGCACTGGTGGTAGCGAACGCCCACCGTCGCCGGCACGTCTCACCCACACATCGGAGAAGCATCCAAAGGTCACGCTAACCGAGCTAAATATGTTGCGACGTCATCGAGAGCTCTGCGATGTTGTACTCAATGTTGGTGGACGCAAGATCTTTGCCCATCGCGTCATACTGAGCGCATGCAGCTCCTATTTTTGTGCCATGTTCACGGGGGAGCTCGAAGAGTCACGTCAGACAGAGGTCACCATAAGGGACATTGATGAGAATGCTATGGAACTATTGATTGACTTTTGCTATACCGCCCACATCATTGTGGAGGAGTCCAACGTACAGACACTTCTGCCGGCTGCTTGTTTACTGCAGCTGGTGGAGATTCAAGACATTTGCTGTGAGTTCCTCAAGCGCCAACTCGATCCGACCAATTGCCTGGGCATACGCGCCTTTGCTGACACACACTCATGCCGCGAACTCTTGCGCATCGCTGATAAGTTCACACAGCACAACTTCCAGGAGGTCATGGAGAGCGAGGAGTTCCTGCTGCTTCCAGTTGGTCAGCTCGTCGATATCATTTGCAGTGACGAGCTCAATGTGCGCAGTGAGGAGCAGGTCTTCAATGCCGTCATGTCCTGGCTGAAATACAATGTCGCTGAGAGACGACAGCATTTGGCACAGGTGAGTTTCGTACGCGTCCCTTCCTCCCTAATCCTTACTAAATGGTTTTCCATCTCTTAACAGGTTCTTCAGCACGTTCGTTTGCCTCTACTCTCGCCCAAGTTCCTCGTCGGCACTGTGGGCTCTGATCTCTTGGTGCGCTCGGATGAAGCCTGCCGCGATCTCGTCGATGAGGCCAAGAATTACCTTCTGCTGCCACAGGAGCGTCCATTGATGCAAGGTCCACGCACCCGTCCACGTAAGCCAACGCGTCGCGGTGAGGTGCTCTTCGCCGTGGGTGGCTGGTGTTCCGGCGATGCCATTGCATCCGTGGAACGTTTTGATCCTCAGACCAATGACTGGAAAATGGTTGCGCCCATGTCCAAGCGCCGTTGCGGCGTTGGCGTTGCTGTGCTCAATGACCTGCTTTATGCCGTGGGCGGTCATGATGGTCAGAGCTATTTGAATAGCATTGAACGCTATGATCCTCAGACTAATCAATGGTCCTGCGATGTGGCACCCACCACTTCGTGCCGCACAAGTGTCGGTGTCGCTGTCCTGGATGGTTTTCTTTATGCCGTTGGCGGTCAAGACGGTGTACAGTGTCTGAATCATGTGGAGCGTTATGATCCCAAGGAGAACAAATGGTCAAAGGTGGCGCCAATGACTACACGCCGTCTAGGCGTGGCTGTAGCAGTGCTCAGCGGACATCTCTATGCCATAGGCGGCTCCGATGGTCAATGCCCGCTAAATACAGTGGAGCGCTATGATCCCAGGTGAGTTTGAGTTGTTTGAATTGCTTAGTCTCCATTCTATATGTGCTTCCTTTTAGACAAAACAAATGGGTTGCTGTCAATCCCATGTCCACGCGTCGCAAGCATCTCGGCTGCGCCGTCTTCAATAATTATATTTATGCCGTGGGCGGCCGTGACGATTGCATGGAGCTGTCCTCGGCTGAGCGCTATAATCCCATCACCAACACCTGGAGTCCCATTGTGGCCATGACCTCGCGACGCAGTGGCGTAAGTAGAGCGTCTGATCTACTCTCTAAACATTGCTTAATCTCTTTCTCTCATTAGGTTGGCTTGGCTGTGGTTAATGGACAGCTGTATGCTGTGGGCGGATTTGATGGCTCTGCCTATTTGAAGACCATTGAGGTTTATGATCCGGAGACAAATCAATGGCGCCTTTGCGGTTGCATGAACTATCGCCGTCTCGGCGGCGGCGTTGGCGTCATGCGTGCTCCACAGACTGAGAATTACATGTGGTGCGATAACAGTTTTAGACAGCATATAGTAAACTGAAATCCTAACTCAACTAACTATAATTCATCTATTTGTATTCATCACAAACACACATACACATGCACACACACTAATACACATGCTATGCTAACACATACAAACACAAACAACACACGCACACGCAGGATACGCAAGGATTCTGTCGTCTGATGGGAGCCGAAGCCGACGTCGTCAGCGCTGCCATCGCAAACGTTGCCGCCGCCGCATTTCTACTAATAACAAAAAGCAACAAAAACAAAATAACAACAACAACAGCAGCAAAATAGATAAATCAAAGCCAAATTAATTCTCCATCTGGTTTAAAGAGTTGATTAAGCATTAGAAACCTAATTGTATAATTATTGATTAATTAATTGTTAATTGTTTCTCACTTGCGTAGCGCGTTAAAGAAAAAGTGTTTTTAACAAAAATATGCATAGCGTTAGTTCACACACCCACATACACACATATACACACACACACACTTTAAAATATATGAATATATTTAAACAATTATGCATATGCTATAACAATGTACTGTAATATGTCGTAAGCAGCTAACAAAAATACTAAAAAGCAAACGTAATATTGTTGTTGGTTAAAAGTTTCATGGAAATTTCTAACATGCCTTTCTCTCCTCCCCTCACCCCCTATACTCGAAAAAACAAAGCATTCAAAATCAAATCTAAACTATTTATAAGAGCTGTAAACAAAAAACAAAACTGAAATATATATTAGTTGTAAATGAATAAGAATAATAATTGCGACACACGGGACTACAACTAATAATTAAAAACTATTTAACGAATTTGCGAATCCCTTGCGATACCCCTAAAAAAAAAAATATTTACAAAGTTCTAATTAAGCGCCGAGAAAAATTATCAAGCTTAAAAAACACGGTTAAAAAATACAAATACAATGAAATGTAGCTCTAGTTCTAGTATATAATCCTTTATTTAGCAAAATTAACAAATACGAGATATTTATTATATACACTCTGTCTAGCTGATAAGTTTCACTGTCTCTGTAAAGATTTAGAGGGTCGCACCCAAAACTTGGAACCAACTCGAAATAACTAATTCGCAATTTCAAATTCTAATCTATTCAAGGTCTGCATTTTATTTATTATACATTTTGTTAATTTCGTTATTGCCTTTGCATGCATATACATGTATTCATATACCCTTATTATATGTATTATTTATCAACGATTTGTTAGTTAATATTTTTCTCATCACTCCCCTCATTTTATTATAATTAATGTTGTTAATTCGGCGAACAAATCAGAAGTTTGCTTCCAAATAAAACTTAAGAATAGCATTTAAAACTAAAAACTCTAAATTATAAACTAGTAATAAGACAAGTTTAACAAACACACACACACACCTACACACGCATTTCAACACAACAGTAATGAAAACAAAACAGAAAAGTAAACTTAAATAACTGCACAGTAAATAAAGAAGCATTATGAAAACGTATTATGTATAAGAAATATACATAAACGGCAATAGTAAATACATATAACAAAACCGCATAAATAAATGAGTGTTTCGTTGTTTTCAAATTCTTGGCTGTCGATTAATTGCGCGCGTAATGGAGGTACTATCAAAGTAATCGATAGCAGCATTGGCATGTCGATGCAGTATTTTGTACTGCATGAGTTGTCGATATTGATAAGCTGTTGCTCGTGTCGATGAATGCCGCGCGTAATGATGATAATATTGACGTTATCGATACCAACATTGCAATTGATTGATATCGATGCAGTATTTTATGCTGCATTGCATTGTCGGTACATATTGAGAAACTGTTGCTCGTACGACGTACGTGAATTTGATGTGAGTTTTTCTCGATCATGGAAGTGATTTGCCGAATTTGTCTGGCTGATTCAGATGCTCTGATGAGCATATTCGAGCAGGGGGAGCAATCGGACATGCCCAGCCTGGCGGATATGGTCAGTCAGTGTGTTGATTGTCCGGTGAAAAACGATGATAATTTGCCGAATATGATTTGCGCCGGCTGCACTCAGGACGCCCAGACAGCGTACAAGTTCAAGCGCAGGTGCGAACAGAGCTACACCGTGCTGACCATGAAGGCAGAACGGAATGAAATGAATGTGAATTTGGAGGAATTGTGTGACATGCTTGAAGCAGAGAATTGGGAGCTACCAAAAAGGTTCCCCGACTTGGATTGCATTAAAGTAGAACCCGAGGAGGGTCAAGAGACGGCGGAAGAGGAGCGAACCGAAGAGAAGAAGGAATCACCGGCAAAAGAAGCTAATACAGAAGGGACACTGCATTATTTAGAGACTACTAAAAGTCCTACCGGTGAAGGGACCACCCAGGAACAGGACAATATATCTGAATCACCCACCGCAGACACTGATGATACATTCAGTACGAATCGCTCTCCCGTGCTCCAAATTAATTGCCAGGGATATGCCAATGATAAACCGGAAAAGGAACTGGAACAGGATGCAGACCGCAGCCCCGTGTATGAAGACGAGGAAGAAGAATTGGCAACAAGTGAAAATTCCGAAGAAGACACTGACGACAAGGTACAGTCCGATAAAGCTCCAAGGATGCACAAATGTACGGAATGCTCGAAACTGTTTA
The DNA here is from genome assembly GCA_018904595.1 of Zaprionus indianus. NCBI lineage: Eukaryota > Metazoa > Arthropoda > Insecta > Diptera > Drosophilidae > Zaprionus > Zaprionus indianus. Next base: position 1,549,313 of record JAEIHA010000145.1, on the reverse strand, counting down.
AGTATCACAAGAATCTCAAGGCTCACGAACGTACACACACCGGTGAGCGTCCATACAAGTGTCCGCACTGTCCGAAGGTCTTTGCCCAGAGTCATCATGCCAAAGATCACATTAATATACATGCTGAACAACGTCCACACCAGTGTCCCCATTGCCCCAAAGCATTTAGCCAGAAGTCCAATTTACGCGCCCACATCTACGTGCATATGAAGGAGGACGCACACAAGTGCACCCACTGTCCGCGATCCTTTCCTCGGAAATATGATCTAAAAATTCATCTGCGGGTGCATACTGGCGAGTACCCAAACAAGTGCGACCAGTGCTCCAAATCATTTAACAGACGTCGCGATTTAGAGCGACATCAACGCATTCACACTGGAGAACAACCCTTCAAATGCTCCCAGTGCACCTCGGAGTTTAACAGAAAGGATCGCCTCCAGATGCACCTCAAGCAACACAAACGGGAGGAACTGATGGCCTTGCGAGGACAAAGCAAACATAAAGTTTAAATTCGATTTGAGAAGAATCTAAAGAACACAGGGTATTCGCTATATATAGTAACACAACAAGGTCCATAACCAATTTATATTATATTATAAGGCATTATGTAGTTTTTTAATTTAGTTACAGACTTTTTGATGTTTTTTTACGAAACTCGGCTGCAACTGTGAGAAATATTTTTGGAAAGAAGTATTATGAAAAAAAAAGGCTATTGAAAAGTTAAATTAAACAATTCCAAAGGAATTAATTTACAGGTTAATATTTATAATTTGAATATTGAATATTCGTTGAACAAACTCGTATGTTTAAGATCGATCATTTATTTTTGACATACAATATAGTAAGTAATATATGTGTGTATCTTAACCAATAAATAACTATTCGTACATACAATTATTTATTATTCTTTTTATTCTGTTTCAGTTTTCCCTTTACGGGCGCTTTGTTGTTCACGTCTTTTCCTTTGAATGATTTGTTTTTCAGTTTAGTTTTCTTATCTTGCGACGGTTTTTCCTGTTTTTCTGGCTTAGCTGGTTTCCCTTGTTTTTCCTGCTTTCCCGGCTTCACTGGCTTATCCAAGTTTCTGGGCAGCGGCAGCTTTTCTGCTTTTATTTTGGTAGAAATATCCTCCCGCTCCAGTGGCTTCTTGGCGCGCATTTTGGCCTCCGATTTGCGAACCTTCTTCATCTGCAGCATGTAATCCGGCACAGTTCCGCCCGAATTCTTAATGATTTGAGCAATGCTGGAAACAAAAAGAAGACACTTAGAATGGGAAGCATAGATGAATCTTACACAAACTTACTTCCTCAAATTGGCGGTATCATCTTGGGTAAAGAAGGTGATGGCACGTCCGGGACGTCCTGCGCGACCCGTTCGTCCAATGCGATGAATATACGAAATGGTCGAGGGTGGGAAGTCATAATTGATAACCAGATTGACGCCCTTGAAGTCAATACCACGACCCATCAGCTCTGTACAGATCAGCACCCAAATATGACCCTCACGGAAGGCACGCACGCAATTGTCGCGCTGATGTTGCGTGCGTTCAGCATGAATCACATCGACATTGATGCCATCGTAAAGTAACTCCTCGAACAACTGCTTGGCACGCTCCTTGCTTTGCACAAAGACCAGCACAGGTGGCTGCAATCCTTGGCGAACCATTTCACGCACCGCCAACAGCTTGCCACTCTCTGAGCCCACAAACAGCAACTCCTGCTGCACCGTGTCCGTTGCACTATTCTGCACTCCGATTGTTACACGCACTAAATTCTTTAGATTGCGCAATGCCCACTTGGCCACAGGCACCGTGTAGGTGGCACTGAAGAAGGCTACACGTTTCTGAGTATGCGTGCAGGCCGAATATATGTCATCGAGCTGTTCCTTAAAGTTGTTCTGACCCTCCTCCATCAGACGATCGGCTTCGTCAAGTACAAACCACTCAATTCCGGACAGATCAAGCAGCGGCGGCTGCTGTTGCAGAAGGAAACGCACTCGATTCGGTGTGGAGATAAGTATATCATACTTCTGTTTGCATTCGGGTCCATATTGCTGCCGTGCCTCGCTCACCTTGCTGATAAAGTGTGTGCGCAGACCCGTTGACCGTGTCAGCTCGATGCATTCGCGATAGATCTGCTGGGCCAACTCACGAGTGGGCGCCAGTACCAGTGCACGCAATCCGCTCGTTTTGTGACTACGCAATCCATTGATAATGGGCGTGAGGAATGCCAACGTTTTACCTGAGCCAGTAGGCGCACAGGCCATGAGAGCCCTGTTCTTTAGCATCACAGGCAACGCTTGCATCTGAATGGGCGTGGGTTGACTGAAGCCATAGGACAACAGATTCTCTTGTAGGCGCGGCAGCAACTTGTATTCGTCAGTTGTGAGTTCATCAAAGTTGGCTATAGGTGCTGGCACATCTTTACCAAGCACACTTATGCTGTGCTCTTTGCGCAACGCATTGATCTGTTCCTCCCGCTGAACTTGCGCCAACTGTTCCGGCGTCAGTTGCTTTTTTGGCTTTTTACGTTTAGGCTCATTCACGGATGTTCCTATGGCATCAGCAAGTAAACGAAAGTCATCAGTTCCTTTGTCTACTTCTGTCAGTTTGGCTTTCTTTGCCGGCCTATCAACAGGCTTCAAAGATTCTGGTTCTATCTTTGGCTTGACTACAGAAGCCTGCAAAGACAACAACAATTAATATGTACCGACCATTCAACCAGAGCTTACTTACCGGCCGTTTTTTTGTAAACCGCACACCAGCTGTTAACAATTTAAATATATCGTGAGTATCCATTTTTTAAGTTGTAAATAATTATTTAAGAATTTATTCAAATAACACACGCACGTGCATTTGTTTTGTTACTATAGCAGAGTTGCCAGACTGCATGCGGACACCCGCTAAGCCAGCTGTCGGTATTTGGTAGAAATGCTATCGATAGTATCGCTAACATATGTGTTAAAGCAGCTGACTCAACAGTTGCCGCTGTTATCATCAATAATAATTAAATGAAAATTCAAATTATACAAATAATAACGGTTACATCCATGACTATATATATTTGTTATCAAGTCTATTCCCCTTCTTCGGTACTGACTACTGTATCGATAAGTTCTACACGGCGTCGTAATCCCTTGGCATCCTTCTCACTACCTTTGCCGCCAGGTAGAGCTCCTCCCCAGCTGAATTTCTGTTGACCACTGGCCTCCGTCTCCAAGTAGTTGTCCTGGAAGTCCAAGCATAGATTATGCATAGCACAAATGCTCTCTATGATGAGGCGCACTTCATTCAAATCACGTGCCTCCAGGGCATACAAAGTATGAAAGCGACGCGCCAAAATATCCAAGACGTCATCGGCCAGTTGATAGGCTGGTTCCAACAGCTCATTGAAGATGGTGTCTTTGCGAAAGCACTCCGACTCAATGGGACGTATCAAGTAGGACTTCAAAGGAAAACTGGAGCTACCGATAAGGTAGCTGCTTGCTGGCATTGTGCGTGGATTAAGGGCCAAAGTTTGACCGATTGGTGACTCCTCGAAATTATATTCCTGCGCCAGTTCCACATAGCAATCGATGATCTTATGCTCGGCATTACAAATCAATTGCAGCACCACAGGGACTTCTGCGTGCTCCGACTCCATGAATATATCCAGACGCTTCAGGGCAATAATCCCGAACAAGTCACGGAAGCAGCTCAGCTGTGGCACATCCTGGAAGCCTTGTAGTGTGTTCTGCTGTGCCTCCAACGAGTTGGGCCACTTTATGAAGCTCTCGTAGTTGTCCGAGATGATGTGCCAGAAACTACGCACTACTTGCTGGCACACAGACCATGGGAACTGAAATTTACGTGCGATTTCCTCAAAGTGTTCATCCGTTGCCAGTTTCCATAAAGATAGCGAAAGAGTTGTCAACGGAGCAGGTGCTCCTGGAAGCGCATTTCGTTGCAAAATGTCCTCTAGCGCTTGCTGGATTTTCTACAAGTCAAGGATTACTACGTATATTTCACACCTATTGTAGCTTCAACTTACTAGAAATGTCAACTTGCGCATATGCAGAAAGGACTCAAACTGCGCATCTACATAACGATGGAGCAGATTCAATTCCGCATACTTCCATTCCAATTTGGCCACTTTCTCATTGTTCCTTGTCTTGGGCTGCTCATCTGCAGGCGGATCGGCCTGTCTGCGTTTTAATTTTCCCTTTCCGTTGCCTGCTGCACGTTTCTGCTGCATCATTGCAAAGATTTCCGCCTCGTCATCGTCGCCTCCTTCTAGGAGCGGATAATTGTTTGTAAAGAACCCGGTGTGCTTAGGGGGCTCATCGATGAGCAGGTCTTTGGTAATTATTGTGGTTATATTTGCCAAAACAGCGCGTTCCTCCATTGCAATTTTGCAGGCACTAGCTATCAGCTCTGGTAGACACCCGGTAAGGAGAATGTTGGGGATGACGGGACTCCATTTCCACCCTCGTTGTCAACGAACATGGCAATGTCATCAGCTGACACACGAGAGCGCCAAAGTAGTATTATTTGAATTTGAAAGCTTAATCCGTTAAATTTTTATGATTAGCGAGAAAAAAATATAACATATAAGTTAAAGTTTAGTTATAATTTCATATGTAGGCAAAGAAAACTAGTGCATTTAACCACTAAGCACTGAACACATAGAGAACTCAAACAGGGGGTAAATCTGTTTTTGTCAGTTTTTGAATCCTAGTACCCCACAGACTTCGGCTGCACGCTCGGCTGGGAGCTTCGATGTTCGGATGGGAACTTCGATGTTCGGGTGGGGTACTTCGATGTTCGGCTCTCAGTACAAACAGCGCATAAGATTAAAACTGCTTCAGTCGCACAACAGCAGCGAAACAATAAGCATGCGCGTACTTCTTTGCGCTGTGCGATCGTTTCAATGTGTGCGTGTATGCATGCACATGATGGCATGAGAATGTATGCGTTGCTAGTGAAGTTTGACAACAGGCAAATACTTCGGCCGGCGCGCTGGCAGCCTGAAGTCAATTTTGTGTTTCGACGTGGAGAGCGAAACGACTGAGGCACAGGGCCGTAGCAAGGTTTTTTTCGAGCCCTTGTGTAAAACTTCTCGGGGCCGCTGCTTTAATTACTTTACTTAATGAATTTACTTGTGTTTACTAAGGGAATTTAATTATCCAAATATTTTAACATTAAAAAACCTATCTATGTTTGGTAGCCGACATCCCTGCCAGCTAGGGGCCCTTGATCACTACAGACCCTGCACACACTTCGCTACGGGCCTGGGCAGCTTGAAATCATCTGTGTGTTTGTTTTTTTTGTTTTGCCATCAAAAGATAAGAAACCGAATTACAATGAGCAAAAATGGTTATTTGGCGGCAATAACTTTTAAAATTTGGTAACATGTGTACTTATAATATATTGAGTAGATTGAATTAATATTATATTATTATATATAATTATATTATTATAATTACGTGACAACAATATTTTTTTTGGTTCATGTGTTTACTAATATTGACAAAATCTGCGAATCAAAACAAAACGTTGTGAATACGCAAATATCCATTTACCAAAAAAAATTATTCTCATGTAGCATGCTATATGTTTTCGAAAGTCTTAAATTGTTTCCGGAAGTTAACCACCTTTGCCCACTGTTCTTAGTATATTTGCTCTCGACGTCGAAACACAAAATTGACTTCAGGCTGCCAGCGCGCCGGCCGAAGTATTTGCCTGTTGTCAAACTTCACTAGCAACGCATACATTCTCATGCCATCATGTGCATGCATACACGCACACATTGAAACGATCGCACAGCGCAAAAAAGTACGCGCATGCTTATTGTTTCGCTGCTGTTGTGCGACTGAAGCAGTTTTAATCCTATGCGCTGTTTGTACTGAGAGCCGAACATCGAAGTACCCCACCCGAACATCGAAGTTCCCATCCGAACATCGAAGTTCCCAGCCGAGCGTGCAGCCGAAGTCTGTGGGGTACTAGGATTCAAAAACTGACAAAAACAGATTTACCCCCTGTTTGAGTTCTCTATGTGTTCAGTGCTTAGTGATTTAACTCAATTTAAATTAAGTTGTTCGTAAGGTTGCCAGATAGTTAAAAAGCATAGCTGGTACAATAACATATGTTACATATAAAAAACTACCGGATAGTCAAAAAGCTTAGCTGCCACATTAACATTTCTATGTTAACTATCCCTGTTAATGGGCGCCAGAACTATTACATTTGATTACAACAGCAAATAACGTTTATTAAATATTTAAAATAGAACCCTTCCTTGAAACTTAATTAGATTAAACAAGGTAGAGAGAGAGAAAGAGTCATATATTCGATGATTTTCCAACTAAGCTCCACAAGGTTGTCCATAGTAATCGCACTCCAGACGAACTGCAAAAAGATTTATTTAAAAAAAAAAACAATAAACAATACTAAAGCTTACCTGCCCCCGTCTTCTTAACCTCAAAGTTATCCCAGGTGCAGTCATGCAGACTGGGATCTGACGACAAGGAGCCAGGACGATTGCCGGGCTTTAAAGCGCCAGCACGCAGCTGTTGGACTCGTTCCCGCAGCGACTGAAGAACCTCAGTGTGTGGCTTCGAATAGGCAAGATTATTGCTCTCACAGGGATCCAAGCTCAGATCGTATAGGCATTCCTCCAACAAGGCATTGCAGCCACGTTGTATATCCCCACAGCGTACAGAAGCAGAGCGGGAAATAGAATTGATGCGGGTCTGTGTCATGCGTTGCAGATCAAAGCGTGCCAGAGCCTTTGAGGCAGGTGAGTTGCGTATCTCCACCACATAACGGCTGCCACGAGGATCCAGTTCATCCCATTCGCGGAAGGTTAACACATTATCGTATACTCCAGCTGCAGTAGTACCATTTATATATTTCCACTGGCCCAACATCAGCGAGGTCACACGCCACTCCTCATCCAAGATATGTAGAATCTCTCGCGGCACATGCACTGCATCCTTTGCTCCTGATAGTTGAGGCCAAAGATCAATGCCATCAAGCTTCAGCGAATCGGGCAACTCAATGCCCGCTGCATGCGCCAGCGTGGGCAGAAAATCACCCACATAGATAGGCTGGGTGAAGATGTTACCGCGCGCCTGCAGCAACGGACTCCAAATAGCTCCGGCAACACGCACACCTCCCTCCCAAGGGGTGTTCTTTTGACCCCTTAGCGGCCAATTGGAGCCCGTATTAGCCAACAGACCCACAGAGGGTGCACCATTGTCCGAGTAGAACATCACAATACTGTTATCCAGTTGATCTGTGCGTGAGAGGGTGTTAATGACCCGCCCAACACTCTGATCCAGCTTGGAGATCATGGCTAAGTGAGAAATCATATTTAGTACAAGGATTGAGACTCACTATGTCCACAACTTACCTGCATACTTTCTGTGATTCAAATCTTTAATGTGTCCAAACTTGCGTATCTCTTCTTCTGGTGCCTGCAGTGGATCATTATCGTTGGCCGCGTGTGGAGCCAGATGGCTGAGCATGAGGAAGAGAGGCTTCTGCTTGGCAGGCTGTTCACGGATCAGTCGCTCTGCCTCATTGGACAGTAAATCGGTTACATATACCCCACGATCTGCGCACTCCAGCTCCAAGTTCCGACGGAAATCATATCCCATGCTGTAATTCTTTTCCGGCATTATCGAGCGTCGTTGATAGTAATCAATGTAGCCTCCCCAGTAGCCGTAATGATAGTCAAAGCCTCGTTGTGTGGGTGTGTACTCCGGCCTCGAGAAGCCCAAATGCCACTTGCCTACCAAATTCGTGGAGTAGCCTGCATCGCGAAAGATCTCCGGCATAAGTGTGATGTTCAGAGGGAGACCCCAGGGCTCCTCGTTGCTAATCACAAAGTGCTGGGTGCCTGGGAGAGGAACAAAGTGAGAGACTTGGGAATTCAAAAGAGACTCTCTGCTTACCTGTGTGTATGGGATATTTCCCGCTGAGCAGGGCTCCACGAGAAGGAGTACACATAGCGGGCGCATAAAGACGATCCAGCAGACGTCCATGATAGGCCAGAGCATCAATGTTGGGCGTGAGAAATTCCCGTGCTCCGCGAAAACTCACATCATCGAATCCCTTTGGTAATTTATTGTTATTCAATAAGCACTTATTGCTCCATAAACCTTTTACTTACCATATCATCAGCTAATATAATTATTATATTGGGTAATTTATTGTCCACTTTGTTTGTATTCGTGTCATTTGCTTTAACCCAGCCGAGATTGAGTAAAAGTAAAAACGCTGATAAGATGACGATGCGCATTTTGATAAATGTCTATGTAAATATTGGAATAATTTGAATGCCGCTCTAAACTGATCGACACGGCGAACACAAAACGACTGAGAGGCGAAGCGCGTTGAAAACAATCTTGAGCTGCCCAAATTGAGCTGAGTGAGTAATTAGCAGCAAAACGTTAGGCGCTGTTACGTTGCTGTTTTTTTTTTTTTTTGTTACGAACAACAACAACTTGAGTTAATTACAAGCACCTAAATTTGTCAACTATTAGTTTATTAAAATTGAAACAAGTTATCAAACTACAGTGGCTCTCAGCTTATTTCTAGCAAGCTAACACATGAGCTTTAAAATCAAATATCTGCTGAATCGCAACAGTTATTAAAAAATAATATTAGCACAGTATTTTGTAGGGCTTTTAAAACATTTTATTAAATAATACAACTCTATGTTTTTTAAATAATCAATATAATAAAAACTAAAATTATTGCACGAAATAAGCTGAAACCCACTGTAAATGTAACTGCATAAATAGTGTGGTACACTTTAGGGCGACAATTGTGATCGGAAAGTATTATCGCACAATCGATAACACTATCGGCGGGTGTTGCCATCACGTTTGAAGCCAAATAAATATGGACTCACTGTTGCTGTCAAAAATGTGCAATGAAATATTTTATTTTATTTTTATTTTAATATTTGAACTAAATAAAATAAAAGTCATTTTTATATTTGAATGTTCTGTATTTATTTACATATCTTTTACAAGTCTCCACAGTTTTCGATTATAACTTTCTTAGATGGTTTACCACTGTTTGAGCCCAGTGCCTCAACTTTCTTGATGACATCCATGCCCTCAACTACTTTGCCAAACACGACGTGTTTGTTGTCCAACCAATTTGTTTGGCCAGTGCAAATAAAGAATTGTGATCCATTGGTATTTCGTCCGGCATTGGCCATCGAAAGAGTTCCGGGTCCAGTATGCTTTAGCGTAAAATTCTCATCGTCGAATTTATTACCATAAATTGAGCGTCCGCCCGTGCCGTTCTGGTTAGTAAAATCACCGCCTTGGCACATAAAGTTCGGAATAATACGGTGAAATGGAGATCCCTTATAGCCGTAACCTTTTTCGCCAGTGCACAACGCACGGAAATTTTCAGCTGTCTTTGGCACTACATCTGTGCGCAATTCCATAACGACGCGTCCGACTTTCTCGCCTCCAGCGGACAGATCAAAGAAAACGCGTGGAAGAGTCATTTTGCAGTCTGCCATTATTATAATTAATTAATAATGCAATTACACAATAAATTTTTACTTTTACCAGATTAAATATTCTGTTCACGATGTGTTCTGCTTGAAGTCTGAAGATGAAAAGAACATATGATTCTTTCTGTCATGACTGACAGTTTTCCATTATAAGTATTTCTCTGGTATTTTAGTAAATTACTGCTGGTCACACTAATCGCACGTTTGACATTTTCGGAGAGTGTCAAATTCGTAACAAATATTTTTGTTAATTCTTATTTTTCTTTTTATACTTCTGAAAATTATGGATTCTTTGGAACCTACGGAAGGCAATCGTGATGAATTGATCTTAAAGCAACAACGTGACATAGAAAAAGAGGTGATGTATTACAGGGTATATTCTAGTCAATCAATTATAATACCAAACGCCTGTTTCGGGCACTCTAGATCAATGAATCAATTCCGTTGGTCAGTGATCAAATGCCACTGGCCTGTCTGACGGCTGAATATGATGGAGACGCCATTTTTACGGCTAAAATTCAAGTTTTAGCCGACAAATATAAATATATGAGAAGAACTCGTCCAGATGGCAATTGTTTCTTCAGGGCATTCGCTTATTCTTACCTGGAGTATCTGATAACGAAGCGAGAGACCTATTATACGTTCCGATCATTTGCTGAGGCTTCCAAAGAGAATCTTCTTAAGCTCGGATTTCCGAGCTTTACCCTCGAAGATTTCCATGGAACTGTAAGTTATGTGAAGAGCAATTTTGTAGAACAGATTATTACTTTGTTTTGTATGATTTGCTATCAGTTTATGGATGTTATTAATCGAGTTAACCCAGATAATCCGTTGGGAACAAAAAAAGCAAAGGAGGAACTGCATAGTGTCTTCAATGAGCAGGGTTACTCCGATTATGTTATTGTTTATCTGCGCCTTATCACATCCGGAAAACTCCAGGAGGATGCAGATTTTTATCAAAACTTCATCGAAGGTAATCTGACGATTGAAGAGTTTCGGCATCAGGAGGTGGAACCAATGTTCAAGGAATCCGATCATATACACATTATAGCGCTGTGTGCTGCCCTAGGCGTGGGTGTGCGCGTCGAATACCTGGACAGGGGCGAGGGGGGAACCGTAAATGCACACGATTTCCCTGAAGGAACAGAGCCAATGGTTTATCTTATCTACAGACCGGGACATTACGATATACTCTATCCAATTTAAATTATAAACGGCTTAAATTGTTTGATATGTGAGAAATATACTATGACATTTTTGTTTGTTGTAGATTTTACGCTGTCTTTTGTAGTACGAATCATATATACTCGTATATATATTATATACACGCGAGATTTGTTGTGTGATGCATGATAACCTCTGTTGTAGACCTTTCCATCAATAATTAGTTCATTTATTTCATTTATAAAATGTGTTTATTGATATATATTAAATATTGTACATATTATATATTTATTATTTTAGAATACCGTTAACTATTTGCTAAATTACTATTAGAATTGACACAAATTGGGCTATTTAAACGGGGCCTCACTAGGCTCTCAACACATTCTCACACACACTCACACAGCGAGTGCATACTTGCACACACACATACACACACCTAGAGTATAATCATTAGCTACTTTAAAGGCATAATCAATTACTCATTATGAGTTCTCTTTCTACCAGACCACACTGCGCACCGCAGCCGGAAGTCCACAGATGGCGTTGTGCACGGGAATGGCCAGGAAACCGGCCAAAGCAATGCCATAGGAATCCGATTGCACCACCATGGCCATGGCGAATTGCTGACGACCCGGTGGTATTTCCTTGGACATGCGATAGAAGGTGTTCACATAGGCGCCACCGCCCAGTAGACCCTCCCATAGGACAATGGCGAACACAATCCAAATGCTGGGCGTGTAGAACCAAATAACTTCGGTGACAAAGTAAACGACATTAATGAACTGAAACACGGACATCAGCCAGATCTTGTTCAGTTGGAAGATGTTCACTGAGGAGCGTGAAATGAAGACACCGATCTGATAGTCCACATTCAGCCAGCGATATTGCGATGCCTTGTCCAGGAAGATGTCCTCAAAGTAGACCAGTTCAAACTAAATGGATGGAACATGTTAGATGAGGTAATTGCATAATAAACATCTTCACTTACCATTCCCTGATTGATGAAGTACTCGAAGAAGTAGACCAAACAGAGTGGCAACATGTAACCAAACAGATGCTTGATGTAGGACATCTTCTCCTTGAAGCCAACCAGAGGTTTATCATCACTGATCAGCTCCTCGGTGGACTCCACTGTGGTCACTGGCAGCACCTGAGGACGACGCAGCAGCAGCCAGAAGGCAAAGGCTTCGATGGCCGGAAAGATCAGCATAATAAGCATCGTGTCGCGTGGACTGACATTCAAGGAGCGCAATGTGGCATAGCTGAGTGAGCCAATGACACCAGCTCCACCCGTGCCAGATGACCAGGTAGAGATGACGTTTCTGAGGGAGAGGAAAGAATGAGTTGTCGTACAACAAAGGGTATCTTCATACTCACTTGTTGAAGCGTGCCGAGTAAGCCAGGAAAGTGGTTTCCCCTATGCCACTGCTAGCGGAGGTAATGACCACACCCAGCAGCGCCATCCACTCGGCATTCGCAAAGCCAACGAACAGAAAACCAGCAGCCGAAAAGGCCACCGCCAGAGCAATGCGTACACTGCAAGAAATGGAAGTTAAAAAAACATGAAAGGAGAAGGGAAATCAAACTCACTTGACCCAGAAAGGGAAGAAGGGCATCAGTATCTTCACGAACAAAGAGGGCAGCACATCGGCCAGTAAAATGGCGCCCGTGGAAACCAAATGACAGTTGCGTCCATTGTCGCCTTCTGTGCCAGTATCACTTTCAGACTAGAAATGGAATATTTATTATAATTACATAGACACCCCTTAAAGCATTCTCTTACCTCATCGTTGAACTGTGCTATGATATCGTGTGCCGCACTCAACATGACCACATAGCCATAGTTGTTGCACAGACCCAGTATCCAGTAGGCTGTCAGATCTCGCCAGAGACTGCGATCATGACGTACACTGTGTGCTGCTCCTGCAGGCGTAACGACCACCTGCGGATTGTGCTCGTTATCCTCGGCCTCTGAATGCTTCGTTGCCGTCATTATGGCCAGGAATACTAAGGTAGAGAAGATATATAAGAATGCATAATAAGTCAATAAGTTACATAAGGTAAACAAGTGAGAAAGGCACTGTAGAGTATGCTCGACTTGGATATACCCACTATACTATTTAAATTGATGGGGTTATGATTATAGTACACATCATAATTGTATGTTCTAGTTCTCTTACAATAGGGTGCTTCTCGATTTAAAATGGCAGAAGGGGGCATGGCCAAATTTTAACATAAGCTTTATCTGCTTATATTATTAAGAGATCTTTTCAGCAGATTTAAATGCCCTAGCTCTTATTATCTCAGAGATCTACGTTATAATCAATACTGTTCAAGAATATATATAAACATTTTTAGGTTATAAACAATACTGATCAACAATATATATACTTTGTGAGCTCATAATCAATACTGAACAAGAATATATATACTCTGTGAGGTCGAAAATGTTGAGTTCTGCCTGTGACACATATTTTCAGTATGAATAATCAATGTTATAATCAACACTGATCATGAATATATATTCTTTGTGAAGTCATAATCAATACTGATCAAGAATATATATACTTTGTAGAGTCGAAGTGTTGTGACACCCATTTTCAGTATAAATTATCTAAAAATACCTTTACAACAAGCTGCTAACTCAAACCTGCTTCTCTCTCGCCCTTTAATAAGAATATATCTTAACTCTCTATACCATTGTATAACTCTCTAGGCTTTTGTTTACTCAGCTGTTGCATAAAAGATAATGTAAACGACGCTCAGAACAGTACGCTTGTCTCTCAATTAAAATAACTTTTATTTTTACGCTCGACTCGGTACTTAGTTCATTTGTTCACCTTTTGAAAAAAAAGTACGTTTATTATGCCAAACCTGTTCGAATGCGGTCTTGAAAATTTCATTGAGCAAGTTCAGAGAACGATACGGGGATTACGAACACGGGTACGTGCTTTAAATATCCAAGCAAGTGATGCAACTACCAGTCATATATCCATTAGGTTTGTTCCTACATCGAATTAGCTTCCTGTCACTATTCATAATAGTAACAATTGTATTTTCTAAATTATTTTATAGCTCTTCACTAATTAACTCGATAAATATTCAAGACCCAAGATTGACGCACAAAACTGTTTAATATTTGTTTAGTTTGTTGTGATGTGCGACTGATTCTGGCTTTATGAGTACGTGAATTGACTTATTCTCTGATTCATTGACCCGGTAGAGACCCAAGCAACTTGAATAGTCGAGCAATGATATACAAATAACAGAACTATCTCATCTATGTGAAGTAAGTGCGATTATAGTGTCTGGAAAGCCACTTTGTGTTGGTTTTACATAAATGATTAAAAGGCAATCAGTTTGGCAATCGAGAGGGAACTTTACCGGGCCCCCGGATACAGAAAAAAACTGAACAATTTATTGGCAACGTTTTACGTTTGTTCAAAGTGCAAATTATTTCATTTGTTTACGAATCCCAAGAGCTTGTGACTTGATGCCGAGCAAAACAAGTGCAATAGGATAATATAGTAGGTATATAGCATAAGGAAACAAGAACATAGGTAGATTAACTATGATTATTACTATATTGTACTTTAACTATATGATAAATGGAGAAAGACAGAAAGTATTTAAAGAATTCTAAGTTTCATGATCAATTAACAAGGGTATTTCAAGTGCATTGCGATTGATTGCACACGAAAGCTTCTATAAAGAACGGTAGGTGGATAGAAAGCTGCCATGCCACGATCAGTTGTATCTAATCAAATTATATCAACGAGATGCCGCTTGTTGACCTTGTCAATGCTTGGGATTAGCTAAATGAGACGCCCGTATAACCCACGTGAGAACACACACTAACCAAGTGGCAATAATTAAACACACACAAAAACAATTTCAATTCAATTAGTTTCAGGCTTTCGAATTCCAGATCACAGATCGCCGTATCGTATTCCGTATTATTTATTCTGAATCATCATCAGGTTTCTCTGTGAAGTTGTTGACCCACTTTGTAAGACAATGCCAGGAAAAACTTCGACACCTATCGAATAATAACTGTAAATCGAGAAGTTTGCGACATTTGCCTTGGGTTTTCAATTTTATGGCACAGCAGAAAAATTTGTGTTATTAACAATACTCAAATTTCATAAAGAAAGAAAGTTTCACTTGCAGATTGCGAAATATATTTTGAAATGTGCTTGATTTCTGGGTCTACATTGTAAGTGAATCTGAATGATGCTCTCTAAAGTTAGGATCACAGCACTTAAGACAATATAGTCTACTTATGATAACTATTATTTTCTATTTAATATTTTCGAAAATGACTTAAGTTTTGACGCACTCTTAATAACCACCTTATCTTGCGTATACTTGATACAAGTTGTTGTAATAAATAAGGTTTTCGAAAACCTTTAGAACTCTTTTCCGAGAATTTTTAGATAGCGTTGTAGAGCCGACAAGCGTTTCGCGCGTTTTAACGTTTCACGATCGACTGAATCGGAATGAACGCCCACTAAATGCGACCCACAACGAAGTCAACGCGTTGCAGCGAACGTCAAAGACCCCGTAGAGCTGAAAAATCACGCGAGCGCGAGCATAAAACCGAACGGTCAAAGTGCCGATCGAGCAGGTAATTATGTACGTATCGATGAGGGAATATATATATATAAACACAGAACGGCGCTGAGAGAGTTTTCTTTTGAATGGGACAAGTTTGCTGCAGTCGGCGAAAATCAATCTGTGTAGAAAGGGGAAAGGAAGAAAGTGAGGGGGTTGTTCGATCGTTTCTTTTTAGATATATCTGATGTATTTCTTATTGTTTGCAATCGCTAAAGATATATGCATATTGTATTTAATTTTGGTTGAAACTAATTAAGCATGCAGGCAGCGTTGTTATTGTTATTTTCATTGTTTATCGCTGATCGTTGCACGTGTTCAAAGCAGAGAGAAAGAGAGAGAGAGGAAACACCTGACAAAAAGTAGCAGAGTGGGGAGAGCTGTACTTCTCTTTAACTTTGAATATAAAAAGAATACGGAATAATTGTTGAAGATAAGGTTAATGCTACTGAAATTCGAGATAATCAGTCTGTTTTCTTAATATCTGTGTAGATATTGTCGATAATCATTTAATGATTCTTAATAATTAATAAAATACTGCACAAGTGTCCTAAATAAAGGTTAATGCTAGTGGAGATGCAAATAAACATCCAGTTTTTTAAATCTGTATTAATTCTTCATTTTAAAACAACTCGAAATTGTACTTTATATTTAAATAAACTCGACTCGACTGGGCAATTAAATCTCGTTTGCTTGGAGTTCATTTAATGACCCCAACTGGGGAATTCCTGTACAAATTAGACATAAAATCCACGGGACCAACAGTAAAATCTTATCACAGGCACACAGCACGTTTTTATATGTAGAATGTATTACCCTTTTGCTGGAAGCACTTGGCGATAAAACGCGTTCGAGCACTGAAAGCCAACTGAATGTGACAAATTCAAGTTGGAAATCAGTAAACTTGAGCAGCAATTGACATAATCATGATCATTAACATTATCATTAACTTTATCTGGGTAATTCGCGGACATAGATTAAGGCCCTCAGTTGCTGGCAATAACACAAAACCGATAAGATGAACATGATAATAAAACACGAGCCGTATAAATCTTAAGATATCAGACGAGCTAGCAAGCGAATGGCAACAGGCTATCGTAGAGCAATAAATCTCCTATAATGAAAGCAATTAAATACTATATATACACCTGACATGCTGTATTGAGTGCAAAAATTGAGCAACAATTTGTGTCACAGAGGCGAGATTCGAAATAAAACCATTTGCGCGCTTGTTTAGCACGTTCACAAAACCGCCAAATGCAATTTCGCACTGCAGCCGCAAAGTATGCAACTAAAAACAAGTGAACGAACTGCACTCGTAAAGTAGCAGACCTGGTAGATACCCTGTTGAGCAGAAAACTAGGAACTCTTACGAATAAGCAAAGCAGAATTAAAATGCTGAATACAGTTTCTCTTTTGTATATGCATAGAATGCACATTCCCTGCATTAACAGTGCCATACATTTACAGAGTACAACAAAAAAAGAGTAAAAGAGTGCTGAACAGAATGAAAAAACGTATCACAAAATGTGAAACATGTTGTTGACAAATTCGCAACAAACTGAGTGGATGGCAGGAAGTTCAGGGGGTTGCTGCCTGCAGCTTGATAAAGACAATCGAATGTAGTAAATAATTTACAATTGGCTGTCAATTCAACGTTTAATGTGATGTGAAGGCATCCGAGTCCTTGCTAGGGGAGTAGTAGTAACATGTACAGCCTGTTGACAGCAAGATTGAATGGGCAATTTGTCTAGTGATGTGGTAATTTGTCATAAGTAGACATGTCAGGCATGCCGCAAGGCTCTTGTAAAGCAGTTAAGGGCGACAACTCAGTGCGTACAGTAGGAAGAAAGGCATAAAAGCAGTTCGAAGTATTCTGAAACAAAGAAAACTAGTTTAGAAGTTGAATCATTGTTAAATCGAACACTTACTTTAACATAACTGCTTGACAAATAAACGTGTTCATTGAAGTAACTTCCTTATAGTTTTTACGAGTTTATAATTATTTTTTATAAGGAAAGATCTGTACTGCGACATTGTATATATGTATATTGTGCCTCTGTTAGGCTTAGGAGTCCTTTTCCTAGTCAAATTTAGTTTAGGAAATACATAAATTCTCTTGGACTGGTTAACCTTATGTAGTCAACACCAAGAAGGTGCTTGCATACAGATGCAATTCTCATATCCTCATATATAGTTGGTACATTTTAAATACATATTCCCTGGTGTCTCGACATGCATGTCATATTGCTTACTATTCCTTGTTTGCGAAGGTAAAACTATAGCCTACAGTGACTAGTGAGAATTCTCAAGGGTCTCTTAGTTCAGCAGCTTCTACCTCAGTTGATAATAGTAGTCTATTAGCGACTTCGATTACTGTAGTCTTGGTGTCAGTTTCCCAATCCGTTGCACGATTCATTGCCGCCTTAGGAAATCAGTAATCAATCACCCGACAATCTGTAAAGATTTATGATATGATTGATTAGTTGAAAGAGATAAAATTAGCCAATTTCATTAACAACTTACTTGTGGTAGAGAATAAACCCATTGCAAACTGTGTGCGTGTTGAGAGTGAAACGTTGATAACTATTTAATACTTGGGCTGGCGCTTATCTCAGTGGTGTCTAGCCACACGCACACACACCCATTGAGGCCCTGTAAAGTTGGGGGCATAAAAATGCAAATGCATATAGGGGGCAAAATAAAAAATCATAGCCCAAAATCGAGCAAACAGGAAAAGTTTTAAATGCAAATACGAAAATCGCCTGAAAACGAGAAAACGTGCAGCCCCAGACAACAGGAAGCGCTGCACAGAATGGGTCGCTGCATTCTCTGCATAATTCCACAGGCGGAAAAGTTAAACGCAAAGTGTGCGTCCGTCTTTTTTCCTTTTATTTTTTTTGCATAACAGCTTAACTGTGCCCGGTGCCGGTTGCAGAGTGTCAGGTGCCTAGTGTCGGGTGCAGGTGTTTTAAAAAAGCTCTCGCGGCGGTCTCGGCGGTTAATGTGCTCGCTGGACATAGCGCTGCCAGGCGTGCTCCATGAGCAGCAGAAGGAGCACCAAAATATAGCCACAGATCAGCATAAAGAACAACGGGGCCACATACTCCATGCCCACGGTAATGACAAAGTTCTGTGAGTAGCAGTGCAGTTTCATGCGGGCCCACACCTGGCGATGCTTGCGATAGATGCCCGTCTCCAGCAAGCGCATCAATCTGAAGAAAAGAGAGACAGAGAGAATTGGATTAGGGAGTCAATTCGTAATCGAGTTGGTTACTTACTTGAAGCGCACAAGTTCTTTGTAGCTGGAATTGCGATGCAAGTGCGTGTAGAGCAGCAACTCGGGTCGAAAGAGTATCTCGTTGAGATCACAGATCTCTTGTTGGGTATAATAACGTTCCACAAAGGCATAGCCTGAAGAGGCTTCGAACACGTAAACATAACCGGGATTATCGCGTACCTTTAGTATACCTTTCGCAGCGGGCAACCAGAGTTCCGTATTCTTGGTCTGCGTCTCAATCTTTCGCTTGCTAAATAAGTGAATCTCTGGACGCGTCGAGTACTGGAAGTAGAACTTAATGAGTTGCATGCAGAGTATAACTTATTGTACATACATTCAAATAGCTCTTGGTGAACGGAAGTGGTTCCAGTCCAACGTCTAGTGAACTCTCTGCCAGCTGCTGCACTGTTCGTATGCGCGATTTAACAGGGGAATTCAACAGAGAGGAGACGACCACAGATGTATAATAATTGTACATAATGAAACTGATGAGGAACAGTGCGAAATAGGCGAAACGACCGCCGGTCGAACGTGGAATCAGCGAGGAGCTTTGAATGCAGGCAGCACCAAAGCTAATTAGAAACGTGTTCAAAAGCGAGGGTACATAATGTAGACGCCAGCGACGCTCCATACGATTGCACTCCAAATAGAAGGTTAGCCAAAGCAACAATGCGATCGCAATCAAGAAGCCAGCAAAGATAAACCAGACCAGGGCACTGAACGGTTGCAGGAATACATCTCCACGTATGCCAGCATTGTGGGGAGTGCGAAAGAGGCAGACAGAACGAAAGTAGCCCGTCTCAATGATGGCCGACAGATGACGCAGCCTTCCCTCCGTGGCCAAACAGGGTGGTGAGGCAATATCAACTGACTTATCCACAAGGGCACCCACAGAGCCGTCAATAACGTCCGTGGTGCTCCAGCGATCCTTGAAGGTGTAGTTCATTCTGCGAAAGCGAAAGGATTTAATTAAGAAATAAATAATTGGAATCAAATAAAGTCCAGCCTTGCTTACCCGCACTGCAACATGTCTTTGAGGATCAGCGTAATCTGAAATCCAAAACGACAAAGGGCATCGACATGTGTTTCATTCTCTTGGCTAAGAAAACGTAAAAGCATCTCGGGTGGCCAGGTAATGGGTCGCTTAGTCACCACCGTAGCCACACGCAGCACCACGTCCCGCAGCTGTTCACGATTTCCATATTTGGAGCGCAAGTGTAGCGAGCTTAGATACCGATGCAAAAGGCAAGAAGTCATATTGCAATAGATCTCATAATCTCCGGTTATATTCAGACGTCCACCAATGTGGTTGCCATTGCTGTAGACATCATAAAGCGCATAGCTGACGGACTCTTCGTCATAGTAAGATACAGTATTCTGCTTAACATAGGTGACATCGGCATCAACTGATATATTGAAGCGTCTAAAGTAACGATAGAAGCCCAGAACAGACATGCTACCGTGCAGTAGCCAGTGATAGTGCTGATTGTAGAGATGTGTTTGACTGGCCTGCGGGAGGAAGTAGATCAGTAAAGTATTCCTAAAGAAATTGGAGCCGATACTCACCTCTATCAACAAAGCTCTGGTTTTAAAACACTTCAGATCCACATAAATGGCTAAAGTTGGCTGCTTATGATCGAGAAAACGTTCTTCCAAATGTTCCCAGTTCCATTGACTCAGATGCACGAACTGATGATAGATGAGATGAGGCGATTGATGAAATTGTTGTGCCAACTGAAGAGCTGCAAGAAGAAAGCGGTAAATTTAATAGAATTTGCTGTTTAAATTTTGAACTTCGTTCATCCCACTTTCATTTCTCTGCCAGCAATGAAAGATTACAATGAAACTGATGCGCGACTGCAGCAGATTGTGCAGCAAGAAGTTTGCCAATTGGAGCAGCTGCATTTCTCTGAAGCACACACACTTTTTGACCAGCTCTTTTATAGTGCCTTCTCCTGGCCGTCAATTTGCCTGTCGCCTGTCAGTTTGTTTGTTTTTAAATTGAGCTTATTATCGTCTACATGCCTCAATGTCGCACAAGACGTAGCTGCCGTCTGTGCCACAGTATTTCCAGGCCCAAAACAAATAGACAAATAATGTAGGCACCAAGGAGCAGTAGAAAGAGCGGTCCTGCTGTCTCCAGACCCACCACAACTGTCATATTGCCCTTGTAGCAATGCAATTTGCTGCGTATCCAGTAGTTAAAGTGCTTGTAATGGATTCCAGTTTCCAATAGGCGCATTTGACTGCAAGAGAGAAGGTTTTATTAATTGCTTGATTGATCATCATTCCCCAATTGACAAACTTATATCTGATCAATTCCGCAAAGCTTGACGTCTTGGACACCATAGTATAGGCCGTGGTCTCGTCGCGCAAGAGTATTTCATTCAGTTCACAGATCTCGTGGGGTTGATAATGTTTTCTCACAAATACATAGGCACTGGCTGCTTCAGCGATATAGACAAATCCTGGATTATCACGTACCATTAGGACACCCTGCTCTGAAGATAACCAAATGCGCTGTGGATCGCGGCGACTGTTCAGGATCTTTTTGCGGTACAAACTGAGCACATCTGAGAAATTGGAGGTCTAGAGAGAAAGAATATTATTGTTTTTGTATTGTTTTGCTTTAATTGGAGACTCACTCACCTCTACATACACTTTCGTATAGGGCGTTGGCTCCACAGACACTTCCAGTTTGCTGTCGGCCAGTTGTTGTATGGTGCGTATACTTGATTTGGGTGCATCACCGAGTAAAGTGGACACCACAATTGATGTATAATAGTTGTACATAAGAAAACAAGTCAACATTGTGGCAAAGAACACCATGCGTCCGCCTGTGGAGCGAGGCAATAGCCAGGCACCCTGTATGCAGGCGGCACCAAAGGACAAAAGGCAACTGGAGAGCAAGGAGGGTCGCAGTGATAGTTTTCGTTTCGGATTCAATTTGAATTCAAGCTGAAATGTTAGCCACAGCAAAAAACCAGCGAATATCAAGAGCACACAAAACATCAACCAGACGGTCCAGCTAAACGGTTGCAGAAACTCTGTGATACGCAGTTCAGCCAAAGCCGAACGTGGATTACGAAACATGCAGACGCAACGAAAGGAGCAATGCCAGGACAGTATCTTCAAGTATTTCGCACGCCCAGTTGTATAGAGAAAAGCAGTTGCAGTTAAATCGACAGTGCCATTACGCATGTCCCCAATAAGGCCACCCGTCACCTCAGAGTCTGTCCAGCGATCGCGAAAGATGAAAGAGTAGCTGCAAGTTAAAGTGTTAAATAAATCATTACAGAGTTATATAGAAAACATACTTGCAATCGAGCATATCTCGGAGCACTTGGTACGCTTGATAACCCAATCTGGCAAAGGGATCCTTGTATGTGTCATCGGGACTACCTAGAAAAGCCTTGATCTCCGATTCTGGTGAATCCAGTGGCAGGCTGGTGACCTTAAATAGTGATTAACTTTAATATATAATCATGGCTCATCACAGTTGACAACTCACTGCTGAATTAATTCTCAAAGTTAATCCGGTGAGTTGCTTGCGATGCTGTAGTCGCGATCTTTTATGCAGATCGCTCAAATAACGCTTGACATGACACTGCTGTGCATCGCACTCGATTTGCCGATCTATAGTTATGTTAAGCTTGGATCCCAAGTGCTTAGCCTTGTTATATAGATCGTAGAGTACAAAGTTGTTTTGTTTCCGACTCTGCTTTACATAAGTTAATTCGGTGTTAATAAAAAGTTGTGCCTCATTAAAGCGCTCATTGATTTCTGTTAAATTAAAACTGCTGTCGTAGATGAGCCAATGATAACGATCCGAAAATAGACGTTCTGAATTAGCCTGTAAATGAAACGATTAATTTATTAATTGAGTTTATGCTTATTAACCTCTGCTTACCATATCCAAAACAGTGGAGCTGCCATTGCAATTGATGTCCAGAAAAGTGCCCAACTTGGTGAGCTGGTGATTGACTAGTTGATCCTGCAGTTGGTCTACTTCTAAGTTTACCTTGTCAAGGTGCCAAAATTGTGTATATAAAGTTGCATTGCGTGTGAGATGTGCCAACTTAAGCAGTGCTAAAAGAAAATATTAAGATAGAGGTATGTATATTCAGAACATCATAATTAATTAAACTTACATTCCCCATTCCAACAGTGCAAAAAAACAATGTTGTTTAACTTTGCAATATGCAGAAAATAATATATTACAAATTGAAATAGATACATGCTCTAAACGAGTACAATTAATGGACAATCCGAACTAAATTCACCTCCTTTTATATCGTAGCCCAAGAAACTGTCAGCATAATAAATTCATATCCAACATAAGTATATCAAATAAAGTTATTGAAGGTTTGAAGTTGACAAGTTAATGGACTTGCAAAGCAATTGAATGACAGCTGACAGTTCAGTTAAGGTCAGTCTATGGGGGCACCCAACTAATTGGGCAATTATACTGGTATAGAGAACTCACCTAAGCAAAGATTAAACTTTTTAACTTTATAATCGCATTGAGCGTCGTCTGCTGAAATGTGCCCAACTAAGTTCCAGCATTAGAATTAAAATTGCTGCGAAATACGAGATACACAGGGCAATAAAGAGGGGTGCGGCGTATTCCATGCCCACATTGATGAGATAATTGTTGGCGAAACAGTGTAGCTTCTCTTTGGTATAGAAATTCTTGTGTTTGCGGGTCATGCCACTCTCCATCATGCGTAATTGGATCTGTTTCAAGAGCTCCTTGTACGTAGAGTTCTTGTGCACAATAGTATATAGCGTACTCTCAGATCGGAATAGGATTTCATTAAGCTCACAAATCTCGTGAGGTAGATAATATCTCTCAACGAAATTGTAAATGAACGACGCCTCCGATATGAATACAAAGCCTGGCTGATCTCTTACTTTGCGCACACCTTCTTGAGCAGATAGCCAAATATTTGCGGGATTACGTCCTTCTACCTTACGTTTGACCAGATTACTTATATCAGAACGTGGAGAGCTCTGTGTACATAAGACAATCGATTAAATAAGGAGTCTTTGCATGAACAATAATCAAACTTACATTTAAATAGACCTTCGTAAAAGGAATAGGTTCAAATCCGACGTCCAGCGGGCTATCGGCCAGTTGTTGAATGTTTTTGATATTGGAACGAACGGGGGAACCCAGTAAAGTGGATACCACAATTGATGTATAATAGTTATACATCAGAAAACAGGTTAACATAAGTGCAATGAAGGCCAGTCGTCCGCCTGTGGAGCGTGGAATCAAGTGTGATCCTTGTATGCAAGCAGCTCCAAAGCTGATCAGGCAACTGGTCAGAAGTGATGGTATATACTGCAGGCAGTCTCCAATCCAACGATGTTCCAGACGAAAGATTAACCAAAGCAAAAGGCCAGAGAAAATCAGCAATGCAATAAACACAATCCAAACGCCAAAAGTAAATGGTTCCAGAAATACGACAGTCTGGATTCCTGCATTGTGTGGTGTGCGAAAGATGCAAACCGATCGAAACTTGGCAAGATCGTTGGTGGGAAAGATGCGGCGCAGTCGTGCGTCCGATAGCACAAATGGTGTTGTCGACAATTCAACATTTCCATCGGCAACTTCGCCCATAGCACCCCCTATAGAATCATTTAAACTCCACTGATTGCGCCAGATGAAGCTCATACTGTTTAAAAGAGATAAAGAGGGTTCGTTTAATTGAATTAAGTGTTTCTTTTAAGACCCACTTAAATTGCAAAAGTTCCTGTAGATGCTTATTGTTGTGATACCCCAACCGTGATATCCAATCTAAGTGAACAATTTTCTCACTGGCCAAAAAATCGAGCAGCTCCTGTTCGCTTGAGTTCAGCGGAAGCCAAGTTACCTGTAAAGATTTTTCGTTAGTAATGTTCGCAACGTGATGAAGATGAACCAACCAATGCAACCTGCCTGAATGTGATTCCACTTAAATTGCTACGATGTTGGAGGCGAGTTCTCTTGTGCAGTTCGCTTAGATATTCCTTGACCTCACAACTCGTTTGATTGCAATAGACACTCTGATCGATGGTTATATTAAGTTTACCGCCCAAGTGGCTGCCCTTATTGTACACATCGTAGAGCGTAAACACACTGTCATTGTCTGATTGGGGCTTCACGTAAGTAACATCCGCATTGATGCTCAGGTTGGCACTCCGGAACAGTTCTTCCAATTGGCTTAAGTGTCCAGCTTCGTCGTAGAGCAGCCAGTGAAAGTGTTGCGTATACAGCTGCGCTCGACTGGACTATAAGAATATAATGCAATTGGAATTTTATTGTAAAGATGCTCAAAGGAACTCACCTGATTCGTTATAAATTCGCTTTGCCTGCAACCGAGATCCAAAAAGACGCCTAGTTTGTTTAACTCGCTATCCAAATATTGTTTATGAAAATTCGCCAAGCCCTCAATGGGACGATTGATGTTAACATATTGAAAGAATATGTAATTGTGCGAGAAAAGCTGCGACAGTGGAAAAAGAGCTGAGGGTGCAAATTAATAAATATATTAAATATTTTAATCTGCTAATCTAATTTTAATTTCTGGTGTCAGTAACACTTGCAGCCCTGCAAATGCAAATTAGTTAAATGCATAATGCAGCCCTGCAAAAGTATTTTCAGCGATCACTTTTTCCACTATTCGATAATAGTTTAATTTCAATCGCAATGCTGCCAGACTTTTCTTTCTTTGTTTTGTTTACAAACCTGGAATTGGCCAACAATGAAATATTACAATACTTCTTAGATTGATTTGCAACAAATTGTAAATGATAAAATTGTAAAGAGCCAAATGTGACATTTTGAACAATTGTGAAAGAGAAACAGGAGCAGCAGCGTCTTTTATAGTTGCCCAAAAAATGCTTAAATTTACAAATTGGCCAATTACTTCTTGTCTGTTCTGCATTTTGACTTTTGCTAATTGAGTTATTAGCCTAAAATTTAAGCTGTCAACCAAAATCGTTGAATACACCCCCAAAAGCAGGTGGGGGAGGAGTCCAAGCAACAGGTGCGTTCTCTTTGCACGCGTCATAATAAACGCAGCACGTGGCAGAATAAAGCCGCAACTATCAATGCGCCGGCGCAGAAGCTCAAACGTAAACAAGCCCCCAAACACTGTAACATTTATGAATGAACCACTGCCTCCCTACTCCTCCTACTCCCCACGACTCTGCGCCGCAGCAGTGTTAATGGTTTTCAGCCATGATTTAGTCTCCGCCTTGTGGCACTGGGGCGTCAGTGATTTTGCGCCTTTTGCATGTCCGTGAATGTGTCGCCCCCAGCTCGTGTCTGTGTGTGTGTGTGTTTGTGCCCCGTTCTCTCTGTGTGTGCGCTTTATGCTGTCGGCATATCCTCTGCCTCTGTCCATGTTGCCTGCTGCTGCTGCTGCTGCACAATTGAATCTTAGCCAGCGCTGGGTTTTAATGTCGTTCAGTTCAGTTGGCGTTGCGCGCTTGGCGCGTCTCGACGTACATTTCTGCGACCGCTTTTCAATCTCTCTCCTTTCGGTTAGCGACGGGCTTAAAGGATTCATTCGTTCCTCGTTCTGTATTTCCCGTTTGATTTCGATATCAGTTCGAATGTTTGTCGTTATTTTGTGCTTGCGCTGTTATTACGGCAAAATCAGACTGACTCAGTCACTCCCTGATGGATTTTTGCCTCCGGCGGAATGTGTCGGTTGATGTTGTGTCCATTGCGAAGAGATTAGACGCGAATCGAAAGACGACAATTGAGTGGGATAAAAATTTCAAAGAAAATGTAGGAAACGTAATGTAATCAAAAATATACAGAAGTATAATTCAATTGTGAAAATACTAGGCGTATGCGTTATATTTTAATGGATTTAAAAATAATCGACCTATGGTAGCTAAAAATAATATTACATATATTACTAACTAAATTACCAAAGCTACACGGTATATGCGTAATATTTTAATATATCAAAATGTTCTAAAGAGTTACAATATATAGGTTTGACTGAATACAAAGAGTATTCATCTTGTTTTAAAATATCTCAGTTTAGTTTATAATATCTAAAAAAGACTCGACCAAAATCAAAATATACTTATATTATTCACCCTTTAAAACCATATTATTATGTCTTTAAAACATATGTTTAATGTTATTATAATAAAACCGTCATTGTTGGCCACATTTATTGAGTGCCAATTAAAATGTCCAAATTAGTTGAACTAATAAACCTAATATAAATGTGCAATCTGAAATCAGAAAACTGAAAGAATTGACAAGTGCTCAATTAAAATTATTTACAATGTTCCACAAGAGAAACCCCAAACGTATTAAAAATCAATTGGTATGCGGTCGGGACCCGCATGATAAATGCAAAAACCACAAAATATGACAATTATAAAAGAACGTAAAGTGCAAATAAAATGAAATTATCGCAGAGTTGCAAAACAATCGCAGACATTAGAGACACACTGGGGGGAGGGTGGCTGGGGGTTTTTTTTTTGGTCAACCGAGTAAATCATTAACAAAACTATTAACAAAACCCAGAGGGAGCAGTGGAATCTGGCATCCGCGATATTTATGAGCGCAATCATGTGGGCTTTACTGGCAAATTAAATGCTATGCAAATTTGCAATGCTGGGGGAGCATCTGCGAAAGTGGCTGAACTGAAACTGAAAGTTAAAGTAAATAAAATATTGTAGTATATTTACACTCCAATTGTGTAACAGAAGTAGACAGATTTCTGCAGCTTTACGATGGCACTTTGAATTTTCTGGCAGACAGCGTTGGAGGCTTTTGAATTTTTCCATCCTTCAACAGTTTTTAGTTTTCTTTTTACTCAGTGTGAAATAAAAGGAAAAAGGGTATCGTGTAAAATAAAGTTCAAAGAAGGTTTTTAAATATATATATAGGGTAGTAAAGGTATTAATCCATTTAAATTTATAATATACTTATCTATTAATTTAAATAAATATGCTGTAATCTTGAAAAGTTAATTTTAAATATATGATAAGCTTTATTTTTTCCAGACTTCATTATTTATATTTATTTTATATGGTATGCTGAATTTATTAAATTAAATTATTTTCTTCCAATTTAATTTTTTACTGTTAATTAGTTCTTATTATTTTTATTAATTCTTTTTATATAGTTACTTAATTGTTTTACTTTAAACAGACGACTGACCATAGTTGACTTAAAATAAATAAATAAAAGTATAACCAAACAACTTTTTTTTCCTATAGGGTATTTGTCAGTCAATTTTGTTTTCACTGTGGTTCGTTTTTTTGGCAGCTGCCGCCGCTTTAAGTTACAAAACATCGCTCGTATAGGCCAAATGCAAAGTAGATACGAGTATAAAAAAGGAGAGACCCCTAAAAAGCTGCTGTTGGGCATCGCACTCTTGAGATTTACATTGTAAAGTGATGCGTTTAGTTTTTCTGGCACCGCACCCTTTCTTAACTGTGCATGTGTATGTGTTGTGTGAGAGATACAACAGAGCCTAACAAAAACTGCATTTAAATTAATTGAATTTTCCACATTTTTTGTGGTTTGACTTAGTTTCGTTCCTCTTTCCTCGTTCCTCTATCCCCATCGACGCATTGGTCTATTGCTTTTATCGAATTGGTTTGGGGATTCGTTAGTTGACCCACAAGTCAAGTTGTTGTCCGACCCCCTCACCACTTTTCCCTCCTCTGATGGTCGTCGCTTCTCAATCTCCTATGCATTTTGTGTGTCATTATGTGTGGGGGACGAGGGCCGAGACAGCAATGTATCTCGTTTTGGTCTTATTTTCTCCTCTTATTTTTGCTCTGCTTCGGTTTCTTGTACATCTGCATTTGAGTTCATTAAATTTGCAGTTAAGTTGAAATGTTTTTGTTTACCTTTTCAGATGCATTTGGGCCTTTGGGCCGGGTGAACTGTAAATTAAATGTTTACAAATGCTTCGAAAGTATAACACAAAACGATCATAACAGAGGAGAATGACATACATAAAAGAAAAGAATAGAATGGAGAGCAAACACTTTGCCAGTCTGGCAACTCAGCCATCAAATACTTTAGTATATTACTTATCGATCAGTCGATTTTCTATTTCGATATATTGAAAATACAAACTTATTAAGTACATAGGGAATTATCGTTCAACCGATAAAAGCTCTTTTCAATGTACAAGAGGATTTAAGTATTTCCATTTGCTGGTTTCTTGTATTTCACACCCTTCGCAGCCCAACAAAGCGCTCAATCAACATGTTTTAACGTCATTGATAACGCGGTAGTGCATTCTCTTTGCACTGGTGCAGCCTGTACAGGGGAATGCACTTAGACAAAGACAAATGCAAACAACCAGAGCATTTGGCCCTACTCTCCCCACCCACTCTACTTCGCTACTCCTTCGCAAGAGAACGTGTGCCTGGCATCCTGTCCAGGTTGAGCGAGGCACGTGCAGCAGCTTAACTGTAAAATAATTACAACAATTGCATTATTTTATGCCCGAATCTCATTGGACATAAGCCACAAAAAAGAATATACAGATGCAACTGTCCAAAAAGTTGTGGCAAAAATTTTTGACTTGAATTTAATTAAATTGCGCATTTTGCGAAGCTACTTAAAATTAACGAGAAAACTTGTGGCAGGACCTAGAAAAAAAGAGGCGTTTTTCTACACAATATAATTTACTTATGGATATATAAAATGAATTTCAAGCAGATAGAAATGCATAACCTATTTGTAGACGTTGTGGCGCAAAAAGAGACTAAATAATGCCAAAACCTGGTGGGAAACCCTTCACTCCCGTCTGCGAGTCCATAGAAACCACCTGCTGCAGCCACCCAAAAGAAACCATAATACATACAAGCTGATATGCACCAGATGCTTAGAAAACAATTCAACAAAACTATGCACAGTGCAAGCCGAAGTTCAGAATACTCTACAAATAATTGGACAATTTCATAAACAGGGACACGGGTAAGATGAGATGAATGAGCATTAACAAGAAAAATTTAGTTATTTGAAACTTAATTTATACGACTGAATTATAGTAATTCCAAATACCCTTGGTTTGGTTACGATCTTGGTGCTCCTGCAATGTGAATTCATACTCTACAAGGGCACACAGCGGTTCCAGTAACAAAGCTGCATGGCAGCCCCGAAAAAGGCGACATATTGTATAGAGAGCGAGTCAAGGCATAGTGAAAGTGGGCAAAAAGAATAGCATAAGTAAAGAACGGAAGCAGCCAGGCACAGCGTACAGTGGAAGAGCAGGGGCAAGAGGAACAGGAGACGGGCAGGAACGAGGAGGGCAGCCTTCAAAAATTGAGTGCAATTTAGACGACGTTGATGAGAAAATGCGTTGAACGTGCTCAAGTTGTGCTGCTCTATGCTTGTGGCTGGGCGAGAAAAGGGTTAGGTACGAGGTATATAGGGGGTAGGGAGAAGAACGGGTTACGCTTAACCCTTTCGCCAGTTAACAAAGGCAACATGATGATGGAGCGAGGAAGCATGGAAATGATGGAAAACAGGAGGCGTCGCGAAAATAGAAGTAAAAGCTTCGCGGTCGGTTGAATCTCTCTTGGCTGTTTATTTGACATAATTCTTTATCAAAAACAGAAAAAACACTGTATGTGTGTCTCAGATTACGCACTGAAATTTATGATCGTCTTAGCTAATTAATGGCATCAGCCCCGTCGGAAATTTGACGGAGACCGGACAAGGCTTTCGGAGAGTGTTGAGTTGGTTAATTTATTAAGTTTCAAATTTATTTTTCGTGCGTTTTTTAAAATAAAGAATTGTTATTCATAGAAGTTGATGATGTTTGTTTAATTTCTTTCTTCAATTCTATTGTTTACCTCCTTTGTTCGTTGCCACCTATTTGCGATATTGCAAATGCACCTCAGCATATTTCAATTGCCAGATCGTCGATCGTCAAAAGCGCTGCCAGATTCGAGCAAACCAAATAAATAATCGATTAACAACTTGATTTGGAATTAAAAAATGTGTATACAACATAAACCAATTTGGTGCATCTATTACAAACTTAGTATACCCCTTTCACACACTTTTCAATGGATTCAGCAAATCCTTGGCAATAAGCTGCGCAGAAAATCAATTTAGCCGAGAGATGACTCACATACATATGTGAGTGCACATATGTACATATTTTCAAATTTTCCGCATTTTCCGGCAAGTGCTGGGTAAACCAACTGCAACTAATGCATATTTCCTTGCCTCAGCCACATGCATAATTAGCAAACACAGCGCTTAATCAAGTGGCAAGTAGCATTGACGAGGCCAGAGAGAAAAGGCAGTGCGAGAGTGAGGGACGCTGAGATAGATGAGCTGCTGCGTCTCGAGATGCTATCGGACGCTCGTCCGACTTGAAGGCAAGGCAAAAAGCAAGTGGTCGAACGGAACCCACACTTGTTAGTAAGGCTACCTGCCCGCACACACACACACACACACACACACACTCGGTCTCACTCACACACAATTAGGTTAGTGGGTGAGACACATAATCAACTTATGGGTCGCATTGCAAGTATTTTGCATAATTAGATGGATGGTCTCTGCGCCTTGACGCCTTCCAGCTGACCAAGTACGAGTACGAGTAGGTGCTAGAGGACACTGGGCCCCCTTCTCACCTCGTCACGCCCGCCCTGTTGGCAGTTGATTTTTCATTAACGTCGCGTGGTTCGTCTGCGTCGGTCTGACGTTGCGCTTATTTATTTATTCGATTTAATAACTCACCATTAATAAGTTTGAGCAGTGTCGGTTTATGGTTCGTGCCAAGATTAATATATAAATATAATTTAAAAAATATGCGCACACACTTGCGCAAGTTTGGCAGGCATTAATCTTAACCATTTCCCTCGTGCATTTATACAAGAGTCAAATTACGCATACGCCACGTGGAACGTGTAATAAAGTGGAGAACATTCTTGAAATTTAAAATAACACAATTTTTGCAGATTCTAAAGGAGTATTAATAAAGAAATTCAAATAAAAGCGACAAACTAGTTTCGGACATAAATCCGACTTGCTTTGGGCTAATTGGCCAATCAGAGAGTACTCTGGTAGTTAATCAAACTGCCAAGAACAGCCTGGAGAGTCAAGGAAGAGAGAGAGTGGGCAGTTCAAGCAATTGAAATCATAAAACTCATCGCAAAGACGACCGACAGGCGACAGGCAGAGCCTGTGCCAGAGTGGGCACAAAGACAAAAGTCAAGAGATACGGGGCAAGATAAACGGAACTAATGCGAAAGAAAAGTGAAAAGCTGTGCTTGGGAAATTAAGAAAAACGCCGCTCCAACAGTTGAGTGCAACTTCCGGTGCATAAATGAAAATAAATACCAAAACAAACTGCAAGAAAACTGAAAGAGAAACTGCCAGCAGCAGAAGCAAGCGCAGGAACTGGTCACTGGCCACTGGCCACTGGCTCACGGCCAGTTAGAGCGACAAATGTTAGCCAAACGGATGTGTAGATTAGACCAGAACAGTTGTCTGTCAGTTGTCTAAACAATAGACTTAACAA
Source organism: Zaprionus indianus (assembly GCA_018904595.1). Taxonomy (NCBI): domain Eukaryota; kingdom Metazoa; phylum Arthropoda; class Insecta; order Diptera; family Drosophilidae; genus Zaprionus; species Zaprionus indianus. The sequence continues at coordinate 1,517,211 of JAEIHA010000145.1, read as the reverse complement.
AAACAACATCTACAACAGCAACTATAACAATACTCGGCAATATGTGCACAAGCAGAACAACAACAACAGCAGCATCCGGCAATGCGTCGCCTGACCTCATCGGCAGCAATAGCAGCAGCAGCAGTTGGAGCATCAGTCTGTCCCGGCTGTGGCAAGGCCAACGTTTAGACTTGTGCATATTTAAAGTTTTGATTAGCTACTGCCTTCTAATGTCCTGCATTTGCCCAAATGCCTGGCAAGCGTCCATAGGTCTGCCTCTTGCCGGCATCGGCGTCATGGCCGGCAGCATCAAGGGACGTGGTGATACACATCGGCTGGGTGAGATTGGTGCCGGCTCCCTGACCCGTTCATGGCTGACGCAGAGTAATAATCATGCTAATATCTCTGAATTGCTGGATAATCTTTTGCGTGGCTACGATAATAGCATACGACCGGATTTCGGCGGTGAGTTGTCATTGAAATTAAATATATTTAGGTATTACAATTATTTAATTAGTTTAAAGTACAAAGTATCTCTTTATTTTTTGTTCTTCTTTGTGCTAGAGTTGCCAGCCAGTTGATCACATTTGCCAGTAACCTTCACACTAGTGCTGCCAGATGGTGATCGTTACAGTGCTGCCATATTATGGCAAGACAAAGGGAAAAAGCTAAAGTAAACAACAAAACAGTGAATGACTTAAACATATTGTGTGTATTTATTTACTTCTCAAATTAATGTCAACTGGTGATAATTTATCGCAGTGATTCCGCCTCTGCGGCTTGTACTCCTTGACATTTCTGTTTATGCATCATCTTTCGGCTGTTTACCCTTTGCCAGATTTCTGTAATCAGCGTGCAAGAACATGAACAGATTTCCCCCTTGAGCGGAAACGTTTAATGAAGCGGAAATCGCATACCTTAAGGGCGCTGTCAATAATGTTCGCGCTGCGCTTCTGTTGAGATGTTGATGATGATGCGGCGGCGGCGGCGGCGGCAGCTCCTCCTCCCCTGGCAAATAGTTAGTGTCAAAATCGACAAATATTTACCAAACAAATTTTCATAGCAATTTTTTTCTACAATTTCTCTTCCTTCTGTTAGAATCAAGGATTTCCCCCATGGCATCCAGCGAATTGATAAGCTTTTTCAATTTTCCAAATGGCCTCTGAACCATAAAAATTTAAATATTTTGGAAATTTAAAAGCCTTCAAACTGTAACTCGGCAGCTTAACGCGCATTTCTCGCCATTTACGCAGCGCAAAGCCCAAATTACATTGTTTTAAACACTTCATTAAGAACGGCGGCTTCAGCGCAGGACACGCAGCAGAAGGATGCTGGAGCCAGAGTCAACGTGGCGTGGTGGCACGCCAGTGCAGGATGCATAACGCATGTTTGCCAAGCTCAGCGCCAAAGTCATTAAAAACTGTTCTCATAGGCAAAATACAAAAAGGCATAGCAAGAAAACTGCATATTAGCGCAAAATATAACGCCACACTGCGCTGATAGCTGATACCAGATACCAGATACTGTATATATATATGTTACCATGCCACGCGTGGGGACAAAAAGGAGGGGGGGGGGGCTGTCTACCAAGCGGCTTAAGTGTCATTGTTCATAACGACAACATTTAAATTCCGTTTCATGTGAAGGACTTGTGTGAATAATTCATGTCGAATATGGTATGTTATACGTGTTTAAAGTGCAACCTCAGTCCCTGTATATAGGTGGACAATCGGTATCGGACAAGTAAAGATATAACAAATAAGTATCTAGGTAGGCAATCTGGAATATTCGTGTCTGTCTGATTTCTCCTTAAGAGAACTTGCCTATTCATTTTAGAATATTTGATTAGGTATAGAGAGTCTGATTTTTCCTTTAAAGAACTTGGCTACTGTATAAGTAGAGTAAAGTTAATGATACACTTGCCCCGAGTACTGACTTTAGCACTTTTGTAGGCGCTACTGAAGAAGAAGTTGTCCAAAAAGTAAGAACATTGTGACTTATATGGCGTAATCCAATCAATATCCTGGCACCTAAATGCAGTCATAACTGCTAAACTAACTACATATTGTTTCTCTGTAGTTCTAACTTCCTTGATATGCTTCTGTTGATTCACATTATATTACTATATAATTCACTATATTAATTAAAATATATTAATGCATATATATTAGGTAAATGCAAACCTAAATTAAATTTTCCTTCTTTTCAAAAAATTAATTGACTGTATTAATATTCGTGCCCTTCTTTGCAGGTCCTCCTGCTACCATTGAGGTGGACATAATGGTGCGTAGCATGGGTCCCATTTCGGAGGTGGATATGGTGAGTGAAGCAAACACCATATAAATAAAATGACACACTTCCTTGCAGTCGACAAGCCAATCCTTGACAGTCTCCTTCTGCATCCAATTCGCTCCTTATGCTCTCTTTTTTTCTCTCCGCTTGCAGACCTACTCGATGGACTGTTATTTTCGCCAATCCTGGGTGGATAAGCGTCTTGCCTTCGAGGGCGCACAGGACACACTGGCGCTGTCCGTCTCAATGTTGGCGCGCATCTGGAAGCCGGATACGTATTTTTACAATGGCAAACAGAGCTATTTGCACACGATAACCACCCCGAATAAGTTTGTGCGCATTTATCAGAACGGACGCGTGCTCTACTCCAGTCGACTGACAATTAAAGCCGGCTGTCCCATGAATCTCGCGGATTTCCCCATGGACATACAGAAATGTCCACTCAAATTCGGATCATGTGAGTGTGGAGTGGCAAAAAGGGTCATTTGGTTAGCAGTACCCGAGGCAGTGCAAAACGATGAGAGCTCTGTGCTCTGGCATAATTATGCATAATCGGCGCTGAGAGCGCTTTGATGTGATTTGTCCTCCGTTCCGTTCGTCCGTCTGTCTGTCTTAAAAATGTCCATGCATATGGCGACCACTTGTTGGAAGGACAAACGACAAGTGGGTGTTAGAGTGTATATGTATTGTGCAGTACCCGGACTTATAGCTTGAATGTCATGACATTGAAGAAAGAATTCTCGAACGGCAATTTTAAAAGGGTCTTCAATTAGGTTCGAGAGCACATTGAAAGGATTAAGGTTTTCAGTGAAAACTGTTAATGAAAGGAATTGAATTAATTTAAAAGGCTTAATTATTATGCAAACTGCTTTAGATCGAATTATCATATTCGATTGTATGTCAGCGATATGTCACTTTCAAGTCAAATGTTTTCCTCATTGTTAACTTCAGTTTGAACCTATTTCTTATATATTCTTGGTCAACTCTCGATTGCGTCTGTTCTTATCGCTGCACGAAGTAAATACATATGTTGAAATGTCACGTCTTGTAGTCGTGAAGCTGTTGGAAAGCTGTTGGAAAAAAGAGATAACGAAATGAAAGAATTTCAGTTTTTTTTTTTTTTCTATCGATCTTTATTTAAAATTAAATTTTTTTTTATTAAGAAATGAAAGAATTTCAGTTTTTATTTTTTCTATTGATCTTTATTTAAAATTTAATTTTTTTTTTTATTAAGACAGAAAAGTTAAGTGAACATTTTCAAAAAAGTATAAGGGTTTTTTTTATATATTTTTAAGTCATTTTGAAATTATTTTCAAGCCTGTTTAGGGCGTATCATCATTTTCACTTGCTTCAGAGCATCCCGGTCTTCCCAAAAAATGGCGTGAAAACCGCTTGTTGCAGTTTCGTAGTATCTACCATTCAAATTGCTGCAACGAAAAAAACTTATTTAAGTAAAGAAAATTTTCATTAAAGTCGGCATTAATACACTAACCAATGGGCACTATAAGCGTACCACCAGCCACCCTGATAAAAATCTGCGTTGTTATGATTTGAATTAATATCGTTGTCCCGATCATGTGTTGTAAAGCCATTATTTTTGTTTTTCTTAAATTCGTCAAGTGTTGTACCATTAAATTTACCCAACGTGGTAAGTCGATATAGATTTTCTTCACTCGAAATTGCGAACTCATCGTATCTGGCATAGTATGTACTGCCATTGAACCTTGTCATATGAATAAAAAGCTCGTGGGGTTGCTCTGTGGTTAATCTGTGTATCTTTTCCAAACCAAGAAAGAAATCACCGTCCCAGAAGTCGCCAAACCCATTTCGGTATGTGTTCCAATCCCTGTGAAAGTCTACTCCACCTCTGATTCTCTGCTGGATGACAGTCCATCCAGGACCCGCGATATCTGAATTACAGAGGACTTCAAAACTGTACCCCTTGGAAAGGGTGACACTTTTCACCCCCGACTTGACTCTACCAATGCAACTTTTTTCTTCCAATTGGCTTTTCAAATTCTTTATTTCTCCCTCTTGTTTATTAATGGTCTTATCTTTTTCCACAATTTCATTTTTGTAACTTCTTGTTTCGGTTTCACATTTTGCCAAAATTTTACCGACTGAACTGATATTCGCTTTAAGATTTTCTATCTCATCATATTGTTTCTGAGAGAGACTTTTTGATAGTTGTTCGAATTGCTTTCTCATCTCCTCTTGTACGACTGTCATCGAGTCTTCCTTCGATTTGTAAATCTTTCTCTCTGTTTCAAGATTCATAATTTGCCTTTGCAGGTTAATCTCATTTTCTTTTAGGTGTTGAATTTCATCGTTCTTGCTCGTTATTTCTACACTATGATTGTCTATCTTCTGGGCAATGCAACTCCTTATATTGTTCTTTTGAGATTCTTTTTCTAATTGCAGCTGCTTAATTTGCTCATTCTTACTTTCTAATTCCTTTTGGAGCTCAATCTCTTTTGCTTTGAACTCCTTCAACTCATTGTTTTGATATTCACAGATTTTCTTCGGCAGTTCTTTCATTTTCTGTTTCAGATCTTCGAGTATACCTGTCTCCTTCAATTTGTTATTCATATTTTCCAATTGAAGTTCCATCATACTGTCGCCTTGCTGCCTAATTTGTTCATGCTTGATATCCAATTCTTTTTTAAGTCTCATTTCACTTTCTTCTAGATGCTTAATTTGTTCGTTCTTTTTTTCAATTTCTTCACTATGATTGTCTATCTTTTGAGTTACTTGCTCGAAGTATCCTAGCATGTGTTTCGTTACTTGATAGGCATACACAGCACACTCTTTCTCCAGTTGATGAGACATTTGACAAGACTAAATTATAAAAATACAAATAATTCAATTTGATCACTAAATGGTCTTCGGATTCTATTCTGACTCTGCTTGGAGATCTCTTTCTCACCTGATTGGGTTCGGCTGAGACAGAGAGTCCATTAAAGGACCTCAACATGGCCAGGCATAGTAGGAAAATACAAATTGATCTCATATTAGTTTGATACTTTCGCGAAGCACAATTTTAGAAATATTCAGTTGAGCACTACACAAAAACTCTCAATGACATGTTGGGTCCAGAATTCCGTCTTTTAAAGCGCTCATCGTCCATCGATGGATGGGAATTCCCTGATAAGAAGAAAGCTAACGTCAGTGTTGTGTGGCATGATGCGCGTTATCAGGAGTAGACAGTGCATTTTAAGAAAGGTTACTCTGGGCAAGTTGATTGTTTCAATCAGATGATTTCTATGGAAGCTATAGCTATATTTAATTTTATTTATATATTACTTTCAATTCTACATTTATACATTTAATCTGATTAATTGTAATGTGCGTCTTGTGGCGCGTCGCTCTCTTAGTGGTGCGTGTTCTACCTCGATCGCAGCTGGTCTGTCATCGACTTAGTTATCGATAGGCCGAACTTGTTTGCGATATATCGTGACGGCCACATAAGTATACTTTCAGCAAGGTAAAATGCCCCTGTAAATGTTTCTAAATATTTCATTTTAAGATCACTTTCACCTTCACTAAAGAACTGTCTAGCTTAGCTATAGTACATTATTCTATCCCCAACAAACAGCGCTATGCAACTGACATTTCAATTATTTCAGCCAACAAACAGCTGACGTTGATGCATTTCCATCACACGAACACACAAAAAGAGACACCCAAAATAAAGTGAGAAAATTCTTAGCTGTGGCCAACAAAAGGTGCATAAATTTTCATTAAATGGAAAAGAACACGTATTTAAAGTTGCGAATCTGTGATAAGACCGCGACCAACCTAGACCCAGACCTAACCTGCCTTATCGCAAAACCTAAATTAACAGACGACACCGAGTCAAGAGATAGAGAAAGAAAGAGAGAGAGAGGGAGATGGGGGAAGGCATTGCTAGGTATTATTGCTTCCGATTTGTTGTGAATAATGTTGCATGCAGTCGAGAATTCAATTACCCCTCGACACTCGACTCCCTTCTCGACCAGAGTTGTTGTTGTTGTTGTTATTGCCTGCCACTTAATGTTGACAATTTCCCATTTGATGCGACGTTGACTCACTGAAAATATTGCCAAAAAGTCAGAGCCCGAAAAGAAGTGGAGAACACGAGTGTAGAAATGTTATAAACGAGCACACACGATACCCTGTACTCGAACTACACATGAGCAATAATCCACTGAACTGAAACTATTTAATGTTGTAGTGGAATTCATCTCAGGTTTCTATTTTGATTAATTAAGTGGTTACTTAAAGATGTTAGAACAGGCAGTTTAATAAGGAAAGTAAAATATACCAAGATATACCTCCAAGATCAGGGCCATCTTTTACCGTAGATACCGCACTTCATTATGGTTGCTGGGTATCATAAAAATAGGAATAAGGTAAACCAATCCGCATCCACACATGTCGCAATGTTTGGCAATTTGTGCAGCGAGGCGACAACAACAACAGCAACAACAGTTACAGCGACAACAAAGCAGAATAAAATAAAATATCTGTACGTGTGTTGATAGCAAACGTTTGAAGAGCGAACCAGTGGAGGAGGCGAGAGGGAGGCGCCAAAGAGAAACAGTTGGAGAGAGAACTAGTAACGGGTGTACTGAGCGAAATATGACAAACTGTGATTGGAACCAAACACTGTTGATACCGTTCATTATGTAGAAAAGGGCAAAGAAATGGAGTATAGATGTGATATGTATGTCGAGAAAAATTTTAGAATTGCGTAGTTTTAGCTAATACATATAATATATATTTGGTTTAACTAAGTAGCACAAGTAGCAGAAAGATCCAACATTTGTTCCATCGCTGTCGTATTATTTTATAATTTTGTTATATGTTAAAAGTATTTGCTGAAACAATAAATTTGATAGATAACAAAGGAAAATAATTTGAACATTTTATTAGTTTGAGTTATAGTCTTATTTATTTGTGAAGTGAATCAAGTGTGATCGTATACAACAATATTAAGTCCCTTTTTTTGTAGGTTAGGTTTATAAATCCTTAGCTTAAACATAAAACATAATACATTTGCAGTTACACATGACATTTCAAAACACATATTAAGTTAAATACAAAATTAAAAGTATGTCTTAAGAACCGACAACGCTCAGCGTCGCCATGTGGCTTAATTTTCATTCATCTTCTTGCTATTTTCCAACCTTGGCCATCATTTTCATTAGCTTTTCCTCGTCGGCGCCATTGACATTCCCCACCGTACGATTATTTTTGAGGAATACAAATTTCGGCATACTGCGTACTTTGTACTTCTCGACGAGGTAATCGAACTTGTCCACATTGATTTTCAGGACCGTCACTTTGTCGCTATATTTGCGTGCCAACGATTTCACCAGTTTATCTATATCCTGACAGGGTCCGCACCAAGTGGCATAAAAGTCCAGCACAATAACCTTGTCGGCGGCACACTCCATGCGATTTTCGAAATCCTTCATGTTGCGTACGCAGGCCATTTTATAATTTTTTTTTTTGGTTTGGGTTTTTGTCTAAATTTTAGGACGATAGATCGACTGATCACTTTGAAAGACTTGCTTATAATGTGAAAAGTGAAGTGGGCTGCGCTTTATGCTTGACCTGTACAATTGCAGCAGAGCGCATTAAGTTGTCTGCGCTTGACCTGTTAAATTACAGATTTCCTTAGTGCGCAAGGAGGACTGTTCCCTTGAGCTTAACCTGTTGTCTGTCCTAGATCTGTCAAACTACAGAATTCTGCGGTGCATAAAGCATCCTGCGCTATGAGCTTAACCTGTTAAATTGGCTGCGGCTGGACTGTTAAATAACAGATTAGTGCAAATTTACAGTATGCATGCTCTCTCATTCTCTCTCGTGAAGTGGGCTGCGCTTTGAACTTGCAATGTTAAATTTCAGCAGAATGAATTAAGTAGGTAGTAGAAGTAAGTATAAGAGGTAGTTATAAATATAAGATTCAATGTCTGCCTCCTTTGCAACCATATTTCAATTATTTTCTTCTATTTCGTACTACCCCTTTCTCATGTCTTTCCTTTCTAGGGTAAACTGCGTCTCTATTTTCAGTGTGATCTCTTTTAATTGCTAATATTTGTGCTAGCACCCATTTCTTTACCCCTCTGTCTACTACTCTCTCTGCTTTTCTCTCTCGTTCGTTTCGCACAGTTGGCTACACCACGTCGGATGTCATTTATCGCTGGAACAAAGAGCGTCCTGCAGTGGCCATTGCGGAGGACATGAAATTGTCACAATTCGATTTGGTCGATTGTCCGGCAGGTAATTTGACGGACATTGTTTACAAGGCAGCCGCCCCCACGCCGTATAGCTACAGCAACAAGGACATGTTGTCAGCCATGCAGCCCAATCCAGCGAGTGGCAGCAGCAACAACAAAGTGATGACTTTTGCGGGTCCTGGTGCCAAAAATCAACATGTACGCGGCACGGGCTTAAAGCTGGACAAAGGAGCCTTTGGTTCGGGTCGTGGAGTGGCCGGAGGTGGAGGCGGTGGTTTGATCACGAATCTGGCAGGCAGTATTAGTCTGGAAACGCATCATCCTTGTAAGTTGAGATGCTGAGATTGTGTAGCTTAATCCTAACGATGTTTTCCACTTTGTAGCGGAATATTCCATGCTGATGGTGAATTTTCATCTTCAGCGGCACATGGGCAACTTTCTCATACAGGTCTATGGACCGTGCTGCCTGCTGGTAGTGCTCAGCTGGGTCTCATTCTGGCTAAATCGCGAGGCGACCGCAGACCGTGTTTCACTGGGCATAACGACAGTGCTAACAATGACTTTCCTCGGCCTGGAGGCACGTACTGATCTGCCCAAGGTGTCATATCCCACGGCCTTGGATTTCTTTGTCTTCCTTTCGTTCGGTTTCATTTTCGCCACGATTCTTCAGTTCGCCGTGGTGCATTATTTTACCAAGTACGGATCGGGTGAATGTTACTTTATAATCGAGGAAATGGAATCGGATTCAGCTGGCTCCGAGACAGATGTCGATGCCAGTGGACAGTCGGACTTTCGCGGCAGCAGCGAGTCCAAGATCTACGAGGTTATTCCCCTCTCCATGTGCGCCATCAACATGCCACCTACATCTGGAGGCAGTCGCCTGGGCATGCTACAATCGCGGCGAAGTACACGCAATCGTCGTCATGGCTTGGGTCGTTTAGGCTTCTGGCGCTGCTTGGACTGGTTCAGCTGGCGTAGGCAACCTGCGAAGCCACGCAAGGCGACGTGTTCCGATGAGGACGAGGAGGATGATGAACAAACTCAGCTGCGTGCTGATGATATCCCCTGCACCTCAGCTGCTGCAGCAGCGGCGGCCGCCGCGTCACGTGCCCCGCCAGGTTCGCCACCCGTTGTGGGACGACGACGCATGTCATTCTATCGACGCGAAGAGCTGGAGGCACGTCGCAAGGGCAAGCGGACGCCACAATACAATTCCGTATCCAAGATCGATCGTGCCTCGCGCATCGTCTTTCCGCTGCTCTTCTTCCTGATCAATGTGTTCTACTGGTATGGCTATCTGTCGCGCAGCTCTCGCATACTGGCCAATCAATCCTCGAGCACCTGATGTTACCTTTTAGCAATTTAGACACAGTCCTTAAAGGATCCCAGGCGTTCCATGCGAGGCGAGGGTGTGCGTTAAAGGGTAATGAGAAAGAAAGGAGGAGGAGGACTAGGAGAAAGGGAAAGGATTTTCGACTTGAGTTTTTGCTCTCTTAACCTGATTTGCTATGAACTTCGAACTATGAACGCTTTGTGGGATTTCTTTATGCGCTAAATTGCTAAAATAAAAATAGAAACTGCTTAACTGACATATCACAGGACTACTTATGAATTGTACATATTGTATATGTATGTATGTGTGGCCAAAGTATCGTTTGTACTATCGCAATTTCTGTATTATAATATCAGCGTTGTGAAGCTTTACAGACTTCCCTGCCCGAAAATAACTTAATATAATAATAATAACCAAAATCTTACAAAGATTTGTAGAACATCTTAAGTATCGAATGCAACTGCCACTTGCCATATTTATCTGAACGATCGTACAAACGATATTTATTGCCACTTCAAACTGTATCTACTGCTTCTATATCATTTGTACAGTTAGCCTATAAGTTGCCTCTTCTTCTATGCTAAGTTATAATTACTAACTTCAATTCCGATAAGTTTTGTGTTAAATGTTACTAGATATGTTGATTATCGCTTAAAGAGCTTATTGTGGGATCATCTCTCAGTAGAAATTATAGAAAGAACTAACAGTAAACTGTTCTTAAAACTAACTTCATCTAACTAAACTCATAATATAAACTATAATTAAGATGATCTAGTGCCAGAACATGGAGAAACTAATTGTACTTTTAATGAATATACAATAAATAAAGGTATATATTATTGAAATATAATATATACCGTATAAATATGTCTGCATATATTTGTACTACCCATTTCAAACATGAAAAGCAAAGATAATAACGGGGTATATGATATGGCAATGATATCATAGGCACTGATAAGAAACAACGCTGCGTTTCGCTCTCGTCAGTTTATTGATATTGCGGCTGGCTTAAATATACGGCAATAGATTGCCCAGTTGAGGTAGATAAACATCTGGCATGGGCAGCTCTGGATTACTATGCAACGTTTCCAGTTGAAATCTCCCGGTGCCGACCAGCAAGGATTGCATGCTGCAGTTGCGGGCGAAGGTGACATCGATTTTGCAGCTAGAAAAGAGTGGGGAAAGTGGAAGTTATCAGTTGGGTTAACACTAAACTGTTTCCTGCTTACCAATCGCCTATCATTAGAGTGCGTTCCGGCTGCAGTGGGGCAACCGCAGGTGTCTGCAGCACGAGAGGATTTGGTTTGCCCATTTCCAAGGCCTGTTGTTCGGCACAGGCTTCAATGGCGGCCACAAAAGCACCCGTGCCGGGAATGTGATACGAGGGATATTTGTGCACCGCATCCTTGTTGGTGACAAGAAAAGCGCAATCCTCATTGCTGCAGAGTATGTGACAGGCGCGCGCCATTTTGCAATAGCTAAAGTTCTCATCCCAGCCGACAACTACGGCGCCCACATTTGCCGCAGCTGAGGGCTCACTAAACTCACGCAGCACAAAGTCCTGCCACTTGTCTCCCGGCGGCAGTTGCTCCGTCCCTCCTGCACCGAAACTCTCAATGCCTGCGTCATTCAGTTCCCTGGCAATTGCCGCATTGCCAACCACATAGACCCGCTGCTTTGTGCTGTCGAATGTCTTCAACTGCTTTAGATAATCCACAATTGTTTGCGTCGGCGAGATGATGTGCGTCTCATTAGGCAACTGGAAGCCGAGCCGCTGTGCTCTTTCCCAGATTTCATGTCGCGTCTTCAGACCATTGTTTGTAATTAAATAAACCGTTTTGCCTGCACGCTTTTGCAAAGCATTTAGTACTTCAGCGGCACCTTCAATAGCCTTGTCATCATGCCACAATGTTGCTAATTGAAGGTATTTCAAACAGAATTTATTATTTAACAGAAATGTATTTATTTATTTGCGCGCCTAGCTTTTTAAATCGATAGGTGATCCAGCGTATTTGTCGATATCTCTATTTTTGCATATGTGGTGGCAACTCCATTTTAAATTCACTCTCTTACGCGCTCACTCTCTCTCTCTCCCCACACACACATTTGTTTACTCACCGTCGCAGACCGATCAATTTTGATCGATATCGAACTTAGAGTACGTTTGGTGGCAACTCCATTCCAATTGCAATGTTTTTCACGCTCTCCCTCTTTACCGCTCTCTTCACACAATCACATATCCATTCAAAGTGTGTTTACTCACCATCGCAGTCACTGATAACTGTATCGAAGCTCTTCAACCAGCTGTTCACCTCCTCAGCCTGAAGATCCAGCAAATTTATACCGCTCGCCTTATACATGTTGTAATCGCGTTCTGATTGTAACTGTTTGTGTCTGCCTTCGTGCCCGTGCGTTCCCCAACTGAACGTCAGCTGAACAGGTCACTGTGAAAGGCAAATTATAGTATGCTATCTCATTCACACACCTTAAGTTTGTTTGCGCTACAATTGGGCATATCGATAGTCACGATTAGTTGCAAAATAATTATAGTTTTATTGTAAATTGTACTAAAACACACAAACATTATTAGTATACATATTATGCTTTATGTAAAATAAATTCCCTTCTATTGTTACTTTTAGTTTTTAGCGTCCCTGAGCGGAATACAAAATTTAAATAAGTAATGTAAATGAATTTACACTAAAGTGGTTTAATAACGGCCTCCAGTCAATTTGTTGACAATTGCCGGCAGCAGATCCCCCAATTTGGGAAGATAAACATCGGGTATGAGCTTCTTATCCTCAGGATCCTCGCTGCTCTTCCACTGTTCCACGTCGCTCAATTGATGAATACCAGAACCGACCAGAAGAGTCTGAAAACCGCAATTGTATCCCAACAGGACATCCGTATTAGCACGATCGCCGATCATAAGAGTTCGCGCAGGATTGATTTTCTTATTTTTGATCAATTGCTCACAAATGGCAGGATTGGGTTTACCAATGACGATCGGCTTGCGTTCCGCACACGTTTGAATGGCGGCCACAAAACTACCACTGCCTGGCACAACCAGAGTTGGCATCGGGAAACGTTCATCTGTGTTTGTGGCAATGAATAAACAATTCGGGTCGCTCAGGTACGAAGCGGCTTTGGTCATTTTAGGAAAGCTAAAGTGCTCATCGAATCCAACAACAACAGCACCGATATTCTGTTCCAAAGTTAAATGCTTTGCCATAAAATCACCCAGTGTGCTCGGCATAACATCTGGACCGACTTCAGTGTGTTCTATGCCAACCTTATCCAATTCCTTTGTAATACCCTCGGAGCCAACAACATAAACTCGTTTGTTAAAGTTCCTTTGCTTTAAATAAGCGGCAGTTGCATGGGCAGTAGATATGATACCATCCTTAGTGATATGGTAGCCCAGTTCCTCACCCTTGACGTGTAGTTCCTCACGTGTTTTAGTTGAATTATTTGTGCAAAAATAAATGCTTTTGCCCAATTTTTTCAAATTGTTCATGACATCGGCGGATCCAGCAATCGCCTTGCCGTACACCCAGAGAACACCTACAAATAAAAATATATATAAAATATTTATCATATAATACTTTAACCGGTGTTTTCATTTAAAAAATTGTTTTTTTTTTTTAACTGTTATTTTTCCGCTCATAAAATTTGCAGGAGTTTCGCAAGCCCAACTAGCCGCACCCCTGACATTGTGCTTTGACATTGAATTTGCGCGGCCACACACACACACACAGAAACAAACGCCTGTGCGTGCACACACGCACAATGCATGACTGAAAATTGATGACGTCGAGCGCACGCTGATTGTAAACGTTCCCATCATTACGCAATTTATATTTTTATATATCTGCAGCATCTTTACCATTCATCAGTAACATTACTTACCATCGCAGTCGGTAATAACGGAATCAAAGCCATCGAGCCACACTTTTAGGTCATTCTCTGAAAGAGTCAGCAAGTTGGTGCACGTTTGTTTATACATTTTGTTAATGGTCTTGTATATGCCGTTAATCATCTACACATGGAAGTGGGATCTACAACGACTTGTCTAGTACTGCAGGCTTTCTCTATTAATTACAACATTTCATTCACTGATAATTTATTTATGTATATCTATCTGGCTATGAAGCTTTCGACTGTCTGGCAGCACTGTAAACGCACAGCTGACTGGCCAACGACAAACAGCTGTTGAAAAAACTAACAACATTTTGGTATTTTTAGGTGAGTTTCAACTGTTGCTTCCCAACGCACTAAAAAAAGACTCGGGGAGGGGTGAATATATTCAAAAACAATTGCAACGTTCATTTTCATTACTTTTCTATGCCGTTTATTATTGTATTAGGCGCTTACATATACAATTGGTTACTTATAGTACAGGTTTTTTGTTTTCTTATTTTGAATCTCAGCTTTCTTTCCATTTTTACAAACATGCTGGAAGAACAAACCATTGCAAACGAAGAAAAATACTGTAGCTACAAAAATAATAATTTTGGTGATCGAGAATTGTAACTGCAAGCTATGAATTATAGGTGTGTGTGTGTGTGTGTGTATAGCACGTGTATATGTTTATATGGGTGAATGGGTTATGTTTGTGTACAGAGGTGGAATCTATGTAGATCGAAAATTTTAGCATTTTGTACCATAATTTGCATTAAATAAATCTCATTTAACTCTAATGTAAAACGAACGAAAAGTTTGCTAATTACAAATTAAACTATTTTACATTAATCATATATAATTATAAATTAAGAACTAGACACGAAACTTTTATCGAGAAATTGCATTTGTTTTGTGTGCATGTGTGTGTGTGTGGGCTATAGTAGTTCTGATTCTGTGTGGCTGTGTGAGAGAGGTAATGAGCCAAGTCTATTAACTAATGGATTTCGTCTAAAACTGTGACATTAGCATGCTGCCTGGACCGCCATTGCCGCCGCCTGCAGCGTTGCCACCAGAGCCTCCTCCTCCACTACTGGTGCCCAGGACAGAGCCCAGTAGCGCTCCACTGGGCATTTGTTGTTGTTGCTGTTGATGTTGGATGGGCAGCTGTTGTTGCATCTGTAGTGATGTGGGAAAACTGTTCATACTCATGCCAGTATTCATGCCAACACCGACCCCAGCACCCATTCCACCACTACCACCTCCGCCACCGCCTCCCATGGGATTGTTAGACATGCCAGCGGTGGCACCCATGACCGGGCCGCCCATACCGGCAGCAACAGCTCCGCCGCCGCTGGCCAGACCCATACCCAGCGCAGCACCCGGTTCAGGACTTTGATTCTTCTTTTTACGTTTCTTTTCCTTTTTACGTTTCTTGCGTTCCTTATCATCTTCATGGCGCTTCTGCTTTTTGTGCTTCTTCTCGTACGTTTCCAGGCCAGCAGAATCTGCAGGAGGTGGCACTATACATTAGATTTATTTATTCCACAATGATCTTATTCTATATAAGTTACCCAGCAATGTTGACTCGGTTCCTCCTGTCGTTATTCCATCTTTGTGTTTGTGCTTTTTGTGCTTGTTTTTGTGTTTACGCGCAGGTGTGGCATATGTGGTGCGATACTGTTCCGGCAGCTGTGTGAGGCAATGTATAAGATGAGAATGTAATGAAGAGAGCGAGCCCAACAGATACTTACCGGTCCTGGATGCAAACGGAAGCCGGCCAACTGCACTGCAGTCAATGGTAACAGCTCCTTACCACCAATTGGTGGCTTCTCAATGACACTGCGCAGTGTGCTATTCTCTACAGGATGCGTGATCAGGTCATTGATGCCGGGTATGTTGGGCAGAAACGAGGCTAATGATTCCTTGAACTTTTTCTCCTTAAACTTGGTCAACGTGTGATGCAGTCCATATTCGGTCATGAGATCCTTGTCACCTGTCAGTTCGGCCTTTGCCGGTGGTTCCTTCATTGAATAGAATGGACCTGTGTGTATTATTGTCGGTGTTTTACCCAACGATATGGTTGTCTTTAGTGTCCCCGATGAGTCCTGGCGCGCCACGACCGGTGATCGACCACCGTGTGGTGAGGATCTGGGTGAATCCATCATAATATTGCCGTAATTGTTCATCATTTTTGAAACACTCGACGGTTCCAGGACCACAGGAATGAACAATCGTCATACACAGAAGAACAACAACAGCAACAACAATTCAGCAGCAGCAGCAACAACAACAACAAGGCCAGACAGCGCAGCAACTTTCGCGACTCGCTAAGCAGACGCTGCCCGCATAGACAAAAAGCGAGGAATATGCGCTCAGCTTGTTATTGCGGCCGCCTAACACTTTTATATATATTTTAGCAATTATTCTTCACGTTTTGTTGCGATTTTCTGATACTTAATTTGCAGACAAGACTCTCGCCATCTTGTTGTGTTCCCGTACAAGTGTGCACAGATAGTGAATAACTGAAATATACCAAGCTCCTCATGTTCACAGAAGCCGTCGAAACGTACGAAAAAATACTGATGGCAAAATATACATTATCGATTGTGCGCAACGACTATGCTATCGGATATGTTATCTGTGCCCCAAGACATATCGATATTAATTGAGTCAGTCATCATCTGCAGTTTGCCGTGTTCTCGCGAAACTTCGTGTAAATTTTACTGCGAACATTGAAAATAACATCAGATTGTGTTGAATTTTTAAATTATAGAGAAATTTATTTTATCTGTTTAGCCAACAATGCAGTCGACATTACGCAGAACTTTAACGGCTGCTGCCAAGGTATAAAACAATATTGATTCAAAGGGGGGTTATGCAATTCTAACCTAAATAGGTCACGACTTTGGCATTAAATGGCACGGTTCCTATGCGTGACGTCGAAAGCAAATGTCAAGGTCGGGTTTATTGTGCCATTAATCAGCTGAGATAAATCCGAGTCCTAATCAAATAGTGTATGTGCGACGATTAGCGTAAACATAACAAAACAGTAACAAGACTATCGAAGTGTGACCGCATTCTGTTTAAGTTAAAATCTTGTTTTCAACTCTTGCAGACTCCTCTGCGCTCCAATGCAGCGATTCTTGGAGCATTCAACGCCCGTTTCTACTCCGCCACACATGAAGCAGACATTGTTGTCATTGGTTCCGGACCCGGTGGCTATGTGGCAGCTATCAAGGCTGCCCAGATGGGGCTGAAGACCGTCAGCGTGGAGAAGGAGGCCACACTGGGAGGAACCTGTCTGAATGTGGGTTGCATTCCCTCAAAGGCTCTGCTGAACAACTCGCATTATTACCACATGGCGCACTCTGGAGATTTGGCTGCTCGCGGCATTAACTGTGGCAGTGTCTCACTGGATCTGGAGAAGCTGATGAGTCAGAAGACAAACGCTGTCAAATCCCTGACCGGCGGCATTGCGATGCTCTTCAAGAAGAACAAGGTCACCCAGCTGACTGGCTTCGGTACCATTACCAGCCCCAATGAAG
Organism: Zaprionus indianus; assembly: GCA_018904595.1. NCBI lineage: Eukaryota > Metazoa > Arthropoda > Insecta > Diptera > Drosophilidae > Zaprionus > Zaprionus indianus. Next base: position 1,499,932 of record JAEIHA010000145.1, on the reverse strand, counting down.
TGCAGGTTAAGAAGAGCGACGGCACCACAGAGACTGTCAAGACCAAGAACATATTGATCGCTACCGGCTCAGAGGTTACACCCTTCCCAGGCATCGAAGTGAGTATATTACAGTGTGCAATCCTTCAAAGCTTCGTTGTAACTCAAATTTCATGTGCAGATCGATGAGGAAGTCATTGTTAGCAGCACAGGAGCCTTGAAGCTGGCCCAGGTGCCCAAGCACTTGGTTGTGATTGGTGCCGGTGTCATTGGTCTGGAGCTGGGATCGGTCTGGTCACGTTTGGGAGCTGAAGTGACTGCTGTGGAGTTCATGAGCACCATTGGCGGTGTTGGCATCGATAACGAGGTCTCCAAGACCTTCCAGAAGATTCTAACCAAGCAGGGACTTAAGTTCAAGCTCGGCACCAAGGTAATGGGCGCCACCAGGAGCGGCAACAATGTCACCGTCTCTGTGGAGGATGCCAAGTCTGGCGCCAAGGAGGAAATCCAGTGTGATGCGCTCTTGGTGAGCGTGGGACGTCGTCCCTACACCGAGGGCCTTGGCCTTGAGACTGTGGGCATTGTGAAGGATGATCGTGGTCGCATTCCTGTCAATGCCACCTTCCAGACGGTTGTGCCGAACATTTATGCCATTGGCGACTGCATTCACGGACCCATGTTGGCGCACAAGGCTGAGGACGAGGGCATCATCACCATTGAGGGCATCATGGGCGGACATGTACACATTGACTACAACTGCGTGCCCAGCGTTGTCTACACGCATCCCGAGGTTGCGTGGGTGGGCAAATCAGAGGAGGCCCTGAAGCAGGAGGGTGTCGCCTACAAAGTGGGCAAGTTCCCCTTCATGGCCAACTCACGTGCCAAGACAAACAACGAGACAGACGGTTTTGTCAAGGTGCTCGCAGATCAGGCCACCGATCGCGTGCTGGGCACGCACATCATTGGCCCCTCTGCCGGCGAGCTTATCAATGAGTCCGTGCTAGCCATGGAGTATGGCGCGTCGTCCGAGGATATTGCCCGTGTCTGTCACGCGCATCCGGTAAGTTTCCCAATATGATAAGAACAATCATGATGCAACTTTCTGATTATCACGTTCTCTCTTTGCAGACCTGTGCTGAGGCTTTGCGTGAAGCCAACGTGGCTGCCGCCTTCGGCAAACCTATCAACTTCTAGATCAACCTCCTCTGCCGCCCCTATTTTTCTGCCTGTTAGTCTACACATTTCGAAGCATAAAAATTATCGATGTGCACGTGTAACGAATCATCTCCGAAGTACATATAATATATAAATATATATTAAAATAACAAAATAATAGCGAAAATACAGAATTTTTGACCGTAATTGTGTATTATGAATAAACATTTTAATTTTAAATTATGCGCGCTTGTTTCAGTCGAGTGCAGCAATCGATTGTGATTGTTAGGTATTGTATTTTGGCTTTGGGCGGGTAATCGAAAATACTGGCATGCGAGGTAGTAGTCGCCTATCGATATGTCAGTTGCTTTTAATTGAAAATTACGGCCACATTCTCTCCGTATTTATTTTTTTTTTTATTATTGATCATATGTAGTGTTATATATTTCGAAATTGGTTAAAATATACCGGTTGTTTAAAGTATATTGATATAACTTGTCCCTTAACACAGCTAAACGCAGATAAATTAAATAGATCACCAAATCACAAAATTAATAGCTCTTGCAATGATTCGCGTGGGTAGAATACATAGTAACCGCTACAACTGTCTGGCCAACAAACGCAGCATGTCTTTGGCCAAGCGGATTCTCGAGACCAGATTGCAAATCTCTGGTGGCAGTGGTGGTTCCTCATACTCCAACCCCAAGTGCAATCCACCAGCCGGAGCCAAGTTAAACAAATATCAGAGCAGTGATGAGGTGCGAGTTCCCACCCACCAGGATTGATGTGTGTGTGTGATGTAATCAGATACTAACCATGAGGTCTTTTCCTTCTTCTTCCCCTGCAGAGCAATACCCACTGGCCACGGAAAATCTTTAGCGGTATACAGCCGACGGGTTCACTGCATTTGGGTAACTATTTGGGCGCAGTGCGAAAGTGGTTGGATTTTCAAAAGTCTACCGATAACATGACTATCTGTATTGTTGATATGCACTCGATAACATTGCCCCACAATCCTCCGTACTTGCGCGAGAACATCTTCACCATGGCCGCCACTCTGCTGGCCTGTGGCATTGATCCCTCGCGCACCACACTCTTTGTACAGTCTGCCGTCATGGAGCACGCGGAGTTCAATTGGATCCTCAGTTCGCTGACAACTATGCCGCGCCTGGCACAGTTGCCGCAATTCAAAGAAAAGTCCAAGAAAGTGCGGGACGTTCCGCTCGGCTTGTATGTGTATCCAGTGCTGCAGGCAGCAGATATAATGCTCTACAAGTAAGTGCTGTAAGTCCAAAAGCCAGATTGTAAATCTCTTTCTTTGCAGGGCAACCCATGTGCCCGTGGGTGCGGATCAGCTGCAGCACATTCAGCTGGCACAGCACCTGGCTCGCAATTTCAATGGACGCTACGGCGAAATGTTTCCGGTTTGCACGCCTATCATAGGGGAGAATGATGGCTCACGCATCTTGTCGCTGCGCGATAGTTCTAAGAAGATGTCCAAGTCAGATTTGAATGCGAAGGGAACGATAAGTCTAACCGATTCGGCTGATCAAATCAGGGAGAAGGTTAAGAAGGCAATTACCGATTTTAATTCCGACATCACGTACAATCCGAGCCAGCGTCCGGGTGTCAGTAATCTGGTGAATATGCTTGCTCTGGTCACGAACAAGTCCATACCCAATGTGGTGGAGGAGGCCAACACACTGGACACGGCCAGGTTTAAGGAACGTGTCGCCGAGGCCCTCATCGAGCATTTGCGTCCGATACGCGAGAAGATCGACATGCATATGGCCAATCGCAATGAGTTGGCCTACATGCTGGATATGGGTGCCGAGAAGGCTCGCCAGACCGCGCACATTACCATGACCGATGTGAAGCAACGTCTGGGTCTGGGCACCTATGCCAATCTGCCGGACAGCGTTAAGGTGGCGCCACTGTTGCCGGAACACCCGAAACTGACGGCCAGCCAACGCTTGGGGAAACCGCCCAATGTGAATGCTCATCAAAGTCAAATGCAGCCCGATCAGCTACGTTATGATCATCCATATTCCTCGTCCAACCCTAGTGCTGTTGGTAATGCTGGAGAGTCTGCGTCGGCAGAGCTGGATCAGAGACACGAGTCCACTCCGCGACCCGTCTATCGACCCATAGTGCCGACGCAGACGCTTCGTGTGGAGAAGCCGCATTATCTGGGGCCGCCACGACATGTCTTCAAGTTGGACTCGTTCAATGCACCCAATTTGGGATTCAGTGCGGCCAACATCAGTAGACCCGATCAGCGGACTCAATACAAGCAGAGCTCGTTTGCAGCGGGTGCTGCTGCTACTGGATTGGGATTTGCCGCTGGAGGATACCCCTCACTGAATACCGTGCAAAGCATTTCGGGATTCAAGTATGGTCAGAACGCAAATCCCAGCGCTCTGGCCGCGGTGACTAGTCAAGTGAGTGCCGTTAGTAAACAACAGGAATTGGGCGGTACTTTGGCCCACAGTGCTTACTATAAGGCCGCTGCCAGTGCCTACAATTCCACCGATCCCAGTGTGGTGAATTATGCCTCCCAACCAATACGAAGTAGTAAACAAAACGCAGCGACTACGGGCGGGAATCCTGCACCGCTTTCAGAGAATGATCTGCAGTATCAGGCGGATGAGGAGGATGAGGAGGAGGAGGAAGAAGAGCGGGCAGCACGTGAGAATAATGAGGAGGAGGACGGTGGAAATACCGAGACAGAAAAGGAGGCAACTATATTAGAAAATAAAAGTTAAACTTTCATTAAGTTTTATTTAGTACTATATAGTCGTAGGTAGATTTAAATCTATTGTGATTAGATGTAGTAGCGTTTAAATAAATTTGTACCGTTTCGGGACACAAATCGATGTTTTGTGAATAATCGATAGCAGTCATGCTAATGCCGGTATTAGTATTTTCTGGTATTTGGTATTTCAGTTGATTTCTACATGCGGCCACACTGGTTGCATGCTCAGTTATTTTCGTTGTGCAAATTGTGCGGCTCGGACGTACTCGCGTATTTTCGTTGTTCCCGTCTCATTTCGTCGCCTTTACCTGTACGATTGTATGTATGTGTACGTGTGCGTATGTGCATTTGTGTGTTTCAACAAAATCACAGCCAACCAATCAAAAACTATGCAAATCCGTTGCCAACGTTACGCACGCGTAGTAGTAAAACAAAATTCAAGTCATTGTTTCATGTGAAAAGTGCCGAAAAGTATAAAAAATTTTAAAAGTGCCCGCACGTTTGAAGTGAAAGTGCAATAGAAATATACAACAACAAATATTCAACAGTCACCAATACAACAATAACCAAGTTCAAAAGCATCCTACCTCTTCTTGGTCTTCCTCTGAGCCAAGGCTATAAAATAAAATAAAAAAATTCTCACAAATTAAAATACTTGAAAGTATCAAACAAACTACCTGTTGGCCCAAGCAGCGCAGTAGCAGCGCAGCAGCAGATCATAAAAGAGCTGCACAACTGGAAAAAGGAGAGGAAGAAGAAGAAATCTAACTAACTGTTGCGTCGCTTCTTCTGTGTGTGTGTGCGTGAAGTGCATGCCTTGAGAATTTTAATTTGTGTGGCTCGTCTAACGGTGCTTAAGCCACAAACACACACGCATACACAAATAAAATAAATAATTACTTGAACCGTTTTAACAGGTGCGTTTGTTTAACATAATTTAGAACAGTTGTTTGGTTTTTTTAACATACCTTCACACATATACACATGCAAATAAACACACAAACACACACATACATAGATAGGCTTATTAGCATAGTAGAGCTCAGCAGTTAAAGTTCGACAACAGTTGGAGAGGCAGTGGAGGCAGGGAACATTTAACTAAAGTTCTACACAACAAATAATCGAAATATATATTTAATAATTCAATAACTCGAATTAGTATTATTTTTATTATCCGGCATTTCTTTACATTCTATTCTTATTCGCATCTTTCGTGCGTTGCCTGTCACGCAATGCATACTCAGTTTTATTGATTCTCAAACTGTATGCGGGGTTGGGGCAGCATTGGTGCGTTGATGTCTTTCTTCTACAATATTATTTTTTGTGGCAATTAACTAAATGACTGATTGTTGTAGTTGTACGCTAGATAGTTGTAACATTTGCAAATGTTTTTGCGCAGATTGTTGTTGTTTTTTACGTGGTTTGTCGTGCCAGTTGGCGCCATCGCAGTCGCAGCGCAGTCGACGCTGTTTTCTTTTGTTTTTTTTTTGTTTGTTTGAGGAAGTTTTTGTTGTTTGCCTAGCTGCAACCAAAAGAGAGAGAGAGAGAGATAGAATGAGAGCAAGAGAGTATTGAGAGCGTGTACAAGTGCTTCCGGCTGTAGTCGACCACCTGCAACAGGAAACCGACAAGGAAACTTGCAACTGCAACTGAAACTAAGGCGACACTAGACACTTGAGAGGAGGCTGTGCTGTAATCTGATACGAATGCAAAGATGCAGCGACGCAAGCAGCGACGCCAACAGCAGCTGCCGCAGCTGCTACGCTTGACTCAACTGTGCTCCTCTTCTTCTTCTTCTCCTCCTTTTCCTTTTATTTGCTCCTGCTTGCATCACACTTTGCGTAAATCCATTTCCTTTTCGCCTTGTAATTTAATAGTTTTTCATTTGGCCCCCATTAGCATTTGCCAAAAGAGCTCTGAAATTACAGTTGCTGCCAGGGCCGTAGCGAGGTGCACTAGGGCCCACAACTGGGGTCCGAGGTTATTAAACATAAATGGGAATTTATTTGGACAAGTCAAATTCTTTTTGTTTAAACATATACACAATCTTAAAATTTCTAACTAAATTCTTTTCTTTTTATTTAAGTTTTTTCTTTTTAATTTGTTTTATTTTAAACAAAATACTGCAAATAAATAAAATAAAATATGCATATATTCATAAAGTAAAGTATTTACACTTTGTCCCGCAAAACCCTGGCTACGGCCCTGTTTGCTTTTCCCCTTCTACCACTTCATGCACATACGCTTTGTGCTGCTCTTTCGTACGCAGTTCTCTAACGGCTTCTGCTTTGCTCTGCACTTTGCATACTGCCCAAAAATATGCGCCAAGTTGTTGTTGCTGTTGTTGCTGGGCCTTGGCACAGTTATGAGGCTTGGCCATAATTTTTGCAGTTGTCTCTTTGTTGTTGCTGTCGTTGTTGTTGTTGTAGTTATTTCCTTAACTTGTTTGTCTTTTGTTACTTGCCATTGTTGGTTGCAAATTGCAGTTGCTGCTGAGGGGTTTCCTTTTGGGCTTGACCTCTTGCGGGGCAACTTTTAAAAGGCTCCTAAGTAATAAACAGGCTTGCTTTGCAGTTTGAATAGCCTTGCATAGTTTGAGCAGCACTGCAATCAGCTATAATGCAAATGCCGAATTACTTTTCAATTCAATTTTTTTGGCAATTCCTTTGGTTGAGAGAGCTTAAAAAAAACAGCTAAAAACCACAAGTAAATTTATAATTACGCCGAAATTGAACTTCAATTCGCAGCGATTCAAGGCAAACGAGTTGAAAAAAGATTTCATTTTGTTTTTAGCTTTTTTTGTTTATAAACAAGGCGAGAAGAGTGAGAACTCGTGCCAGTTGCCAAAAAGGTGGGGAAGAAAACGAGAAAAAACAAGCTGACTATAAACAAAAGAGAGAGGGAGAGAAGCAGAGGTAGAGGGCAGCAGAAGAGGTAGACAGTGAGTGGGAGAGAGGTAGAGGCAGACAGAGAGAGGTAGGCAGAAGAAGAGCTGAACAGAGAGAGGTGTAGAGAGAGAGAAAGAAGCGAGGTAGACAGGTTAGACAACTGATGACATCTTCAATTGGATTGATTGAAATCGGTTTGAAAATCCACTTGAGAAAGGCGAACTCAAAGTGGGTCAAATGCATTTGCCACCTGCCGCAGTTCAATGCACCAATTGATTCGGAACTGGATTTGCAAATGCAAACTCAAAACTGGAACTTGTTCAATTTTTAGCAATTAGTTAAGGTGCCAAATAGTTCAGAGCGTGTCTAATGCAGCGTCTGTACGCGCAGACATGTTCCACGACTGTTTCTTCTTCCTTTCCTTGCTCCCCTGCCGCTGTCCTAACCCAAGTAAATAATTGCGGTCTCTCATTGCAATGCAAACACACGAAAAGGAACACGAACTGTGCAACGTCTTTGAACAGGTGTCGTTGGTGTTGTACTTTGTTGTTGCTTTTGTTTATTTGTGTTCTCTAGCATTTTTTTTATGTTGTTCTGTCATGTGCGTCGTGTAATGTATCTCACAGATGCACAAAAGTACGTGGCAAGCAAGCAGACTTCCGCATTTCCTTTGAATGAAGAGTGTGTTTGCTGTGAAGACATTTTGAGGCAATTTGTGTGTTCTTTTTAATCTTTTTAATCTCTTTATTTGACTTTAGGCTGGAATACTTGTTTTTATGTGTTAATCGAGGTAATTACGTGTTCCAAACTTAATGTTTCTCTTTGATATAGTTCAACAGAACTTAAGAAGATGTTTAGAGAAAATTCTAAGCCCATTTAACATTCAGAAATTGATAGAATACAAAAGAATATATTAAAAGTGTATTATTATTCCATATTTATATGTTATTGAAAATTACTTAGAGTATTTAGTCCTTCCTTTCTGCTCTTTCTTCTATGAAACTGTCCAAACTCCAAGAGATTTTCTGGGTTTCCCACGATATATTCTGTTAAAAATCTGAAATGGTCTAATATTTATTATTCATATCCATATTTATATATTATTCGAAAGTACTTAGAGTATTTAGTCCTCCCTTTCTGTTCTTTCTTCTATGAAATTGTCCAAACTCGAGTTCTTATTAATTTATAGAGAGTTTCTAGGTTTCCCACGATTTTTTTTTAGAAATCTGGAAAGGTCTAAGATTTTTATATCACATGAATAACAAATTAATTATTCATTTATTTATTTAAATGCAAATAAATCCCAACAAACTATTTTTATTCGACATCTTAGTTACTTTCAATGTCTGCAATAAATTCTTAACTTTTCTGCACTTTAATGGAAGAATTCTTCTGCAATTTTTTTGAATTTATGCCTCCCAAAGTGTCTTCTAGTCTTTCTACTCTGGCAGTGTATTGGTTGAAAGAATGTTCTGCCTGCCCCAACAACGCCGCCTGCCTCATTATTCATTCAGCCAAAGCAGTCGGTCAGGTTTTTGTTCCTCTTTGAGATTCTCTACGGTTTCCGCTTGGGCCTGGGGAATTTTAAACCTGCCCGACGTTGTTGCCGCCTTCGAGAGGAGGTTACAAATTAGTGGGAACTGTCAGCGTGGCAGGGAATATGCAAGAATAGGTGTGTGTAAGAGAGAGAGAGAAAGAGAGAAAGAGAGAGAGATTCTTCTGCAGACAATTCGAAACGCATAAAAATAGAATCTGTCCAGAAAAAGAAGATGCCAAAGGGACTAGCTTTATTTTGAACGTTGGTGTGGGAGGTGGTGAAGGGGGGGGACGCCGAATTTGCGTGCTAATTGAATTTTAGAGTTGCGTTAATTTCTTGTTTCGTGCTTGACTGGCTTGACTTTTGTGGGTCTTCTTTGCTTTCCACACAAATCTTTCTTGACCCAATTTGTCAAACAATTTGTAAGTTTTCCTCAAATATGTTTTTTGAATTTAATGCTGTTCTTGAGTTTTGAATGAAGAATTGTAGAAGAATTTCCCACACACAGTCTTGGGAGTCATGGGTTTGTCATGTTGCATTTTCTTCACGTTTTTTCCTCTGCCCAGTGACCCAATTTTCATTTGATTTGATTTTCCACTTGGAGTGTCGCAATGCATTTTCTGTTTTGCTTTTTTCTTTTGTTGTTCTTCTTTCTTGTTCAATTAATCAATATTGTTTTTATCTATTTGGGCGCTTTCATTGGATGAAACATTTGTTTTATCTAGGGGGCATTTTCTTGTGTAAGTGTATTGTATAATGAATTAGGGGGTGTCAGTTTTGGAGGGTAATCGAAATGGATTTTATTTTGTTTTGATAAAGCTTTGTAGATAGCGCTTTAAATGGTTTACACAAGTAAATATTTATATATTTTATATTCAAATCCTTTTTAAAATGGTTGTATTTTTCTTAACATAATCAAAATAAGTGATATTTTAATGCACTCTTTCTATCTTACTATCGATTTATTAAAATAGAATTGATGTTGTTTGTTTTGATGTTTCAATAGAAAAGATAAAGCTATATATGTAGGTATAGCCATGTATAAAGTGTATATGTATTATATGTGTATCTAATTGAAGATTGTAGTTTTTTGTATCGATAGTTTAAGCAACTATCGATGAGTCAGCATTATTAAAAATCTCTCATGCAATACCTCAAATTTTCAAGCGAAAACATAAAGCTATAGTCATGTATAAATTGTATATAAATATGTATTTAATAACCTATGTATTTAATTGGTGACTAGTTTTTTTTATCGATAGTTAAAGCCACTATCGATTAGTCAGCACTATCTCTCATGCAATACCTCAACTTTACAAGATAAAACAAGATGTTATAGCCATATATAAAGTGCATATAAATTTGTCAATAATATACACATATATCTAATTAGACATTGTAGTTTTTATCGATAGTTTAACCCACTATCGATTAGTCAGCACTATTAAAAATCTCTCAAGCAACACCTCAACTGTGACTATAATCTCTCTGCCCTCATATTGTGGGGTATGTTCTTTGTTTTCGGTTTCGTTTGGTTTGTAAAACGACCGAAAGTATTCGCAGTTAAGGCACGTAGTAAAAACTATAGTTAAATACAGTGAGTATAATAATAATTTATATAATTCATGTGGTCAGAGCGTAAAACACGTTTTGCGTGGCAGAGAGGAGAACTCAAAGTTAGTTACGCTTTGAGTTTTGGATTCTTTGCAGCATCTTTTTGGGTTGTTAATAGATCTTATCTCCGAGTAGTTTTGTAGTTTGTACTCTGTTTGTAATCTAGAGTAGAAAATCAAGACGGCGGCAGCTGTGCGCAGCTCTTGAGCAGGTAGTCATAGTCGAGACCCTTAGAGACACTTGAGAGCGAAAGGTTCCTTATGCTCGTTCTGTAATTGAGTATTTCCATAGAATTCTCACAGACTGTTTGTTGTATCTCGTATGCCTCTTCTTACTCACTCGTCTCTCTGTCGAATCCCGTCTCCATTTGCAGGCAGGTCGCGTGTGCAGCATGCCACATGTTGTGCCCGAAACTTGGTTAGCATTACTCGTGCATTGTTGCTGTTGTTGTTATTATTGTTATTGTTCCTCACACAGTTCGTGTGGTTTCATAATGCCAGCGAATTATTCGGACTTATGATGTGGGGAAGGAGAAACGAGGAGAGGGCGGGGGGAAGCCATGTGCCTGTTGCCTCATTAAAATGCCAAACCAGCTGACAGTTAATTGAAGATATTGTTTTGCTGACGAGGCAGCAGCTAATACGATTTTGCTAGAGGAATTTCCACAGTAAATTGCACAAGTTGGTTTTCAACATCAAGCACATTTCGTTTTAAGGCTTACTCACTTTCTTCAGGGTTCTATCAAGTTTAAACTACTATGCCAAGGTCATTCCCCATCAACTATCTTATCTCGCCTTCTCTTTAAGTCTGCTTGCTGTGACTATTCTATTCTCTCTCTTATTTATATAAAGATTGCTCCAAATCCCTTTAGCTGTCACCCAATTCTACAGTGCCTCAAATTCTACAGTGTCATCAGTGAAGAAATCGCTCAACAGTTGAGTTGATTAGCTCAAATTGAAGCGTTTGCCTCGCGTAAATTTGACATCATCTCATTTTCTCATTCTCTCGCAGCTATAAACATTTGTTCTCTATATTTATTGCTTGCCTGCCTGCACTGGGGCAAGTTCAAGTTTATGACTCATGGGGGAGTGGGGCAACAATTGACTGAGTCTGTGGTCAGCACAGCTGCCGCCCGTTTGGCTGGCCACAGTCAGTCTCGGATAACAGAGCTAATAAATATAACCCCCCCCCACACACACACACAGCAGCTTGTGCTATAATTAAATCTATATTGAGAGACTTCTCTCTGTTTCATTCACTTCAAAATCGAATTGTGTCTGACATGTGTTCTTGAGCTATGGCATCTGGCTAATGCCGCCGGCTAAGTTTTGAACATATTTTTAAAGTACTTTGCATTACGAAATTGTTGAAGTGAATGCCGGAAGATGCTGAGGGCGCTACTTGAGGGATTTCTTTTGCTTGTTATACCTTTGGGAAGAAAAATGGAAAGAGTTACAAGGGGCAGTTTAAAGACTGAAAGGAGCCAGGGCTTATTATATTCAAGTTACAATAAGTAATACCTAATCTATAGAAGGATCTTTCTGTAAATATATTTTCTTTATGTTTGAGATCATCTTTTAATTTATAAGAAGACCTTGCCTTTTCTAAATCATATAAAACTGTACGGGGAAGTTGATCAATTGTTTGAGTATTCTAAGAAAATGTTTGAAAATGATAAAGCCATAAAGAAAATTCAGAAAAGGAATTGGTTAATTAACCATTTAACATTAATTAGGATTATTCATGATCTCATTGTTTCACACTGAGCTGCTGCAAGAGATCAGAACTTACAGCTTGCATATAAAGTTTAGCTTTTAGTTAGCGAGTTTTTGTGCAAGCAGTGCTTTTTTCTAGCTAAATTAAAAGTTTCGCTTAAAGAGTAAATAATGAATATATACTCTGTTTTAATAGTAAAGAATAGGAAGACTGCTCAACTTGTTATTTGTCGGTTTAATATTTATATGGAGCTGTTATTCTTTATTCCCTTAAAAACATAACTTCTCTAGTATAGAAAAACACATGGAAAGGCTTAGAAAATTATAAACAAACATGTTAATTGTTCAATATTCCATCACAAACAATAATTTAACAAGTAAACTGAACCTGCTTCCTATAAATTCTAATTAAATTCGTTCCTTCCTAATTAAGGTAAATTATTTTTTTTTTATTTTTAATTAATTGTTTTACTTTAAACTGTCGACTGAGCATACTTTAAATACTCACTTTAAATAAAATAAATAAAATAAATAATATATAATAAATACATAGTTATAATTGTTAAATAAGTCTTCAATCAGTAAGTAGTTTACAGGGTATGCTGCAGTCATTTACCTTTTGACTATGTTTGTCTCAAAACTTGTTTGTATTCAACTATGTCAGCTTGTTGAAATGACAATTCAATTTCCAAGCAGCTACACCAAATTTGCTTTTATTGCAACCTGTCTAGTAATACTGGAACAACAACAACAACACTGCAGCAACAACAAATAGCAAACAACAAACATTAAACCGTTTCGCGAACAGTTACCAAGATGCTGTGGGAAGCAAGAGAGGCGGCAGCGGCTCGCCCGTTCCTCTCTAGCTTCGGCTTTGGAGCTGTCATGCCTCGCAGCGATTCTCAGCTGCGCTTTGGCTTATCCAGCTTCCACCTCCTCCTCCACCTTCTCCTCCTCCTCTTCTGCTTGCCTGCGCTTCTCTGATTCGTTAATTCGCAATGCACTTGTGCAACTCTGGAGTCTATAATTATACGATAGATGTGCATAATTCTCATGAACAGCTTTCCATTGTTTGCCTCAGACTTCAACAACTTCAAGAAACTTCGTCAACTACCGCAGATGTGCGGCTCTTCCATCATTATCGCCACAAACAAACCTCATCATCATCACCTGATGTGATGTGTGCGCAATAAAAATAAAGAACTGTGTGAAACTGGCGGAAACAAAGAAGAAGAAAACCTCCACTTGGGGATTGTGAGAAATTTGTGATAAGCGTGTGCAGTCTTTTAATACAATCATAACCGTTGCAAGAAGAGCATCAACAACCGTTTATTGACTTTTACTGAGTGTGATAAAAAGACCAAAAACAGTATTGAATAAAACAGCAGGGGCACTCTAAGTGCTCTAGGAACTAATTAAAATTGAAGGAAAGGGAGTGGAAAAGTTATAGAAAGCAGAGTAATTTAAGTTTTTAAGTTGATTCTTCTATGTGTTTTTCTTTCTTTATAAAATAATAATGCCAAAGTTGCGATCAAAGTATGGTATGTAAGGTATGTGTTTTAAAGTGAAGTTCTATACATTGTTGGGGAATTTTTTGAAGATTTGCTTTTTTTAAGGAGGAATAATTATCATAACTTAAAAGGAAAATGGAAAAGTTGTGACAACACTAGATAGTTTGTGTTTTCAAATGGAATTTAACATTTTTTTTTCGAATATAGAGTTTTGTGTTTTATGAAAAGAAGAATTCTTATCAAACCCTGAAAAAGAAATGGAAAGGTAATAGTTTTATCACAAGTTTATGTTTTCTAGTCAAATTATCGAAATTCTTTGAAATTCTATTGATTTTTTTCTCTCTTAAAAGAGAAACTTAAAAAGCAAATGGAAAAGTTCTGATAAAACTAGATAGTTTATGTTTTTGAGTGCAAATTTCTGAAGTTTTTGAAGTTTTTCATTGAATTTATTTTTCAATAAAGTGTTTATCTAATCTTAATTCAGAAATAGAAAGCAAGCATTATAAAAAACAATTATTTGGACCTTCTTGAGTAACATCTGCTACAATTTTAGAATTATTTGGAGTTTATTTCATATAAAATTGACTAGTTCTAATCTTAATTCCTGAAAGTATTATAAAAGTTGTAAAAAACAAAGAAATGAATGTGTTAATAACAAGTTTTGTATATTTTGTTGACTTTCTCGTCATAAAATAAAGTAAAATCGATGTAAACTTAACTTTTCCCGTCCAAAATATTTCCAAAAATACTTCCCCAATATATGCTTGAGCAACCTACAGAGAAATTCAAATGAGTGTCATATCAAGCAGCGTGTGACAGCTGACACAGCTCACACGCCCTCATTTCTCTCTGATTATGCATAAAAAAGAGGCGAAATTGCATAAGTTTTCTTTTGATTTTTGCCTTAGCTCTTGCGCTTTTTGTTTTTTGTTATTTTTGTTTTTTTCTACCAACTTTGGCAAGTTTCAGCATCGATTTTTCGTTGCAGTTGTCGTCACGTCGTCGCCGTCGCAGTCGTTATTGTCGGCGACGACGGTTCCGAGTCGCTAACTCAACAAAGTTCATTGGCCCCACAGGCTACCCTGCTGGCCCCTCCAGCTGTCCACCTCCCCCCCTGGGCTCACCCACACATCAGTTACCTTCGTCAATGGTCAAAACTTTTGTTTCCCTCAAGATGAATTTGTTTATTTCTCTTCGATGTTTGCTTTGTGCTCTGCTGCTTTGCTTTCTGCTTTCTTCTTTCGTTTTGAACTCTTCTTTGTCAATGTTATAATCTTTTCCAGTTGAAAACGTTTTCCTATAATTGCCCGATAGATAAATGTAGATAATCAGTATTTAATCACAGGTTTTTTTCACCTGATTTGCCTCATTATGACAAATACCTCGCAATATATGTAATTGTTCGATTGTTCGATTATGTTTTGAAGTGCAAAAAGAGAGACGCTTCGTCATGCGATGAGTTCAGCTGAGGTTGAGACGAAGCGTTGCAAGAAGTGCTAAGGATAGCAGATGATTTATAGCGTATTTAAAAAGAAATCAGCTTGGGTAACAGATCGATTGCAGTGGTTACACTGTAAATTGCATTTATTATTGTTGATTTATAATATAAATGACTCTTTAAAGTCCTGAATGTAGTTTAGAAGGATTATAATCTATATATTTCCCTTATAAATTGAGATATAGTCATTCGATCCTTATGAAATCAAGATTGTTTGAAGAACTCACTATTTAGTTTATATTAAGAAGGTTGAGCTGTAATATTTTAAAAAGTAATGCACTTTTATATAGAAAATCCCAAATTTCGAACAATAATTGCCATGAAAATAAGTTTTATTTGCTTGTAAAAACATAGTGAAAGTAAGATCTCTATTAAGTTTTGGTTTATTTTTGTATAACAAAAGTCTTTAATACCCCTTAGACCTCTAAACCTTTTACAAAGCTGACCCATATTTGGGCACCCAAAGCACAATGACGGCCCTGAAATTTCAATCGATCAACTGACAATTTTTTCGGTATCGTAAATCTCCAATCAACAAATAAGGGCCAAGGTGCCCAATATGGGCTTAACTTTTTCTCTTCCTCTTCCCGCTTTTTCTGTAACCCAAAAAAACTAGTAGGTAGAATAAATGGGAAAGCAACAACAATTATAAAGTAATTACGCACACGTTGTCTGAGCAAGGGGAAGGAAAAAAGTGCCAAGAAGGGGGAAGAGAGACTTCTGAGCACAGAAATGTCGCCTGACCACACTTACAATTAGTGTCAGCCCCTATTTTCACGTAGTACTATAGTAAATGGTCATATCTGACAGCTAATATCCAACGGGAAGTGGCCACAACAAACCTCGACCTATTTGGTTACCTGTTACGCTTTTGGTCGACCACTTCCGTTCGATTGTGTCTCTTTTTTATGCATTTTTCTTTACGTCTTGCACCTGTTGCAGTTTTCTTTCGAAAGAGCGGTTCATAGAGGTTTAATAGACTGTAGTTTGGTTAGATATTTGACAATATTGTGGGGATGTAAATGGCATAAAATTTGATAACAGGAAATGGTTATAAAGGTGAATAGGTTGAATGTGGTGTAGTTAAAATAGCTAAAACTGTGTAGAGGTATGACTGTTATAAAAATATGTAGGACAGATTGGAGATTTTGTTTTAAAATTAACCCTAGAACTTATAACTATCTATGCATCACTTCTATTTTAATCTACAGTTATCATATCTATTAGAATTGGTAGGTCATATTGGAATTATTACTCAAGACAACCTTTTAAACCTAAAAATATTCAGGCATTAACTCAATTTAGACCTTTATGCTATGATATTTATTTAACCTTTTTAGACCTAAAACTATTCAGGCTTAACATCATTCGAGACCTATAGCTGTGATATTTATTAAACCTTTTTAATCCTAGAACTATTCAGCTAAAACATTCACCTCATTTTAGACCTATTCCTATGATATTTAATAAAATATTGAAGATTAGATTAGTAAACAATTCATTATACTGAAGAGTTCATAGCATTACTGAAATTTGGATCTAGACCTTAAATAAAATATTCTATTTCACTGCAAGTCGAAAGATATTCATCTATTAAATCAGATTTGACCTTTGGCTATAGATATTCAATACGCTCCAATATATTTTTATTGTTCCAATATCCTCAATACACACACACATACACACACTTTATATACACATACATACCTTTTATATAAAACTTTGTTGGGTAAACTCAAAGCAATTGAAGAAAGCCTTTCACCGAACTTTGAAATCGAATAGAGAGAAAAAGAGTTAAACATTTGCTGCACTTTTGTGGCTGCAACGGCAACGGCATGTGGCATGTGGCACGTTGTCGATTGGCTGCGCCTCTGCCCCAATGACCTGCTTGCAATTCATTGTTAGATAACTGAAGTAACAACGAATTCTTCTACTTCTCTTTTACAGTGCACGCTGGCAGTATGGCGCCCATGCCACGCATTCAGTTGCCCAACAACAACAGTAGCAGCAGCAACAATAACAACAACAACAACCTGAAGGCAAGCACAAGTAATTTTCTCTATGCCGAAACCATGTCCGGCGACAGCAGCCCCACGCCCAGCAGCCCGCCCTCGAGCACAGGTAAGCTAATGAATATGACTGACTGTAACAGTGTCTATACATATGTCTAATGTATGCGTGTCTTATCTTGCAGTGGGCGTGGCAAAATCTCAATGTTCCTCGCTATCCGATGGTGAATCCTTTGAGGGATATGGCGAAAATGAATATAGCAATCGTTTGTGTGATGTTGAGGGAGGCGGCGAAGGCAGCTCAAGGCAGGGCAATGGCAACAACAGTGGCAGCAATAATAATGCCAACAGCAACAGCAGCAACAACAACAACAACAGTGTGCACAGCCACAGTGGGCACTCGAATGATGGCAATAACAATCTGAATGATACTGCAGGAATTGAGCTTGATTTGGCGCCTCATGTTGTGTCTTCATCGCCAAAGAAGTGAGTGCTGGAATGAACTATAAATAATTATAAATAATTTATTAACTTATTTATTGGTTTAGTTATTTATTTGTTTAATTATTTGTTTGTTGACTTGTTTATTAACTTCTTTATTAACTTGTTTATTAACCTATTGTCTGTCATTTGTTTTCTCCCCTGCAGCGATGACGAACTGAACATAATGCCGCGTGATAACTGGAGCCGACGCAGCCTGAGACGCGCACAGACAAGGTAAAGACAGTAACAACAACAACAACTCTGAACTACTCTGTATACCCTGTATGGCATCGGCCAAGTTATGAACCTATCTACAGTTGAACCTGCATAATAGTCTCGCCACATTGACGTAATATCAATAAAACGAACCGAGTTTGTCCGCCACAACCAGTTGAAATTAGCAGACGTGATCAGCTCTCCTTCTCTCTCTGTACCTCTCTCGCTCTCTCTGTCTGTCTGTGTAACTATTTGAATATTTAACCTTTTCTTTTATTTTTTTTTTTTTGAGTATACACGAAATGTGCATACACGGCCTGGAAAACCAGTTTTTCTCTATGGGCCGTGATTCATGCGTGCCTCAGAGAGCGCACTTTGTTTCCGTTTCCAACTCGAAATTCACCACGCCAAAAGTCAGAGGGAGAGCGAGAGAGTGTGAGTGTGCTGTGGTGAATTTAAGATTCACCTTGAGCTAGAAGAGCGTCGATCGTTGCTCTTAAATTATACCGTAAAGGGAACTGAATTTTATGCAAAGTGAAGTTGCATTAAGATTTTTTCAATTTTTTTCTTAGAGTAGAATACTCTTTACTAAATGAGTAAGTAGCTTGTCTACTTTATATAATATTATTTATTTATTATAATAAATATCGTATATATATTTCTTGCAGCAATCCCGATAGTTTATCTCAACGTCGTTGGGGCTCCATGAGACAGTAAGCAACATTTCATTTCTTTTCAGTTTTCACACATTTTCCTCCTTAATTTTGGGTTGCTTCTTTGGCTGCTAACTCTTCTCAAAATTTGTTGCCCATCTGGTTGTGGTTTCTTTTATACAAATAACTGTAAATAATCTGCCTCAATTGTACATAGCGATTTAATTATTCTATTTTTCTATATTTTCTTATCATTTTGCGAGATTTCCATTTCCATTTCAATTGTTTTTGGTTTCTTCTCAAGTGAAATCATAAATTGCGTAAAATGTTCTTGGCTAGAGGAAGGAATTAATGTTTTTGTTTGCTTTTACTTGGGGAATAAAAATACCCTAGATTAATCGGTGTAGATAAGAGTCGGAAGAAACGTCAAAGAAACGTATGATGTTCCTTGTTTCCCCCTCTCCCCCTTGTTTGCTTAGTTGAGTGTAAAGGAAGGCCTGAAGGTAGTTCAGCTTGAGTTGGTTTTTGCAAGTTTTCTGCAGACACATTTGTCGGGGTTGTCATGCCTGTGGAATGTGCGCACAGCAAGCAGAGAAGAAGAAGAAGAAACAGATACAGCGACGGAAGCAAAGTGAAAGAGGAGTCCGAAACGGGTTTTTACTTGCGGCAATTCAGAGTTAACTCTTGGTTTTCATATCCATTCTCCATCCAATGTTGACAGAATTTAGGCCGCAATTTTTGTCAAGCTGCAAATACAATTGACCTAAAAAAAAGAGATCTCTGTACCAACCAAGTCAACTACCTTCTCTCGGTGTGGCTCTGTTGCAATTAATAGTGGGAAATTTCTTGGCTAATTAGCTGCAGTAGGTGTGCAATCTGTTTGGAGCTTAACCTTCATGCAGGTGCCTCGTAAATTGTCTTGACTTTGCGGCCATTGCCAGCTCTACAGGTACCCCTCTACCTCAGTATTTCCAGCACTTTTTCCCATGCAAATGTATCCGCCTATCAATGGGAAAATCAAAAGATCTCTCTCTGTACTTGGCAAAGGAAAGTGCAGAGTGTGCCCAGATATAATGTAAAACCAACTCTACATTTGTACATATTTCTTATACTAAAAATTTAAAATCTTTTAAAAGGTATCAAACAGTATAAAAATCTATCTAGTTTGGTAGGGATAGGTTACTTATAGTAATACAGGAATAGGTTGCTTATTGATGCGCCCATTGCCAAGTCGAGGTTCGACTCGAATGGTTCTCAAAGTCTTATCATCAATCTCTTGACGGACCACATATTGTTTAATACTCTGCCAATAAAGCAACGGCACGTGCTGGAATAATAAGATTAATTAAGGATTTGATTTATTGTTTTAACTTACTTGAAGTTTGCTCATTAATTGCTCAGCTATCCACACCGACACTATAAGAACTATGATGATCGATAGCACAAGTGCTATATAGTAATAGAGTTTTATTAGCGTATAGATGTCGCGATAGATACAGGTCTTTTCCCATCTCTCACAGACTTCCGTAAGTGCTTTCGCCTTCTCCCAATTCACCATTATATGCAATTTCCATAACATACGACCTGATATGTTCTATGCTGTACCTAGTATAGTATGATACTGACTGAGATATGTTATTACAGAATTTTCTCATATTTTGTCGACCTGGCAACCTTGATCTCTTGAAAATTGTCGAGAATTTTGTAATCTTATCTAAAATATATTTGATAATTGTTGGACTGCATTTGCTGGGCTTGGCCGGGATAATTGGCTCACGTTTTACAGTTTTTGGCAAAGTGTCAACAGAAAAAAAAAACGAATTTCTGGCACAGCAACAAACACACGCACACATTTTAAATTGATGAAGCTGCAGATTCACTTGCAACATGTTCTCTTCAAACTTGCTGCAAATGCAGTGCAATAGTTTTACACAGAGTTGCCAGAAGGTTGCTTTAAGTAGGCATACATAAATTTACTGTGCCAACAGTGCCCTTTTCAACTAGCTGGCAACGCCTGCTGCGCTCTCCCGTACTCTCTTTGCAAATAGTTTCGTGAGAGAGTCGGCCGAGTGCACTCTCCCTCTCGCACTTGTTTGGCATTTTTGTTTGTTATACTAGTGGGAGAGTCGGCCGAGTGCACTCTCTCTCGCCCTCTCTCACACTTGTTTGGCATTTTTGTTTATTATGCTTTTGACTGCTCTCTCTCACACTCTCTTTGCTGCTGCTCTCTCGTGTTGCGTCGAACCTGTTTGTGAGTCGCGCATTTTTGCGTTGATTTTTAGTTCGAAACCAACTGCAAACGCGTGCAGTCGCAAATCTTGTTGATCTCTCTCGCTGATCCACTGACTGTTGCTCTCCTGCTCGCACTCGCACTCAACTGCACGAGTTTCTTCCGACTCCAAAACCGCATCCATCGTCACAGTTTCGGTTTCGGTTTCGGTTCCGGTGCGAAACAAATCCACAAAACATTCCACAGCAGCCGCGCAGCATATGAAAAAGTATGTGAAAGCGGCGGCGGCGGCCAACGCGGCGTATGCGAAATATTTCTTAAGTGTGTTTCTTTACAAGAGTGCGAATTACAATTAGAAAAAAATAGTAAAACAAAAAAACCAAAAACAAAAAGATATTTTGAGATTTTTTTGGCCATAAATTTCGCTTTCCATGAAGTGAAGTAGAAAACGAAGTTGTTGTTACTATATGTACAATGAGTAATTGTTTAAAGCACTTTTTGTAGTTGTTAGTGCTTTGTTGTTGTTTTTATTGTTGTTGTTGCCTATGCTTACACTTTGGTAATTTACGGCGTCACGCCTTAATGACTGCAACAAGCGTCAACAGCAACAGCAACAACTGATGAACGGGGCGCGAAGCTGACGACGCGACCAGACTGAGAGTGCTTTGCTGCACAGACATATGTACATAGATAGACGCATAGACACACTCACACACGCATGCACACACATGTAGTATACACCTCTGCTTAAACTCTTGGCTTGTCTACCTCACACACACATGTACACACGTGACCAACTGCTTGGCCCACGCCCTTTTGCTGCACACGTTGCAGCCTTCAAAAGCCAAAAAAACAAAAACGAAATCGAACATTTTGAAAAATACATTTGATTTCTATGATTGATTAACGCCTCATTTATCATAGCGTAAAAAGGTCTTTAAATGGTGAATTATGTGGAGAAAAAATCTAAGATTTATTAGAAAAAAAAAACCTAAGCTCAGCAGGAATGCAATGGGTCTAATAGGTTCCCTTAATCATAAACTGATAAAGAGAGTTAGAAGAGATAAAAATATATATCCTTTTTGAGATATAAGAAAAACGTACAGTAAAGTTAAGACTCTTAACAAAATCACAATGTGATCTGTTTGCAATTGTTTAATTCTATAATGTAATAGATCTTCTCGATTTAGATATTTATATTGATCAGTTAAGGTGCTGTAGATCTTTCTGTTTCTTGAATAAGATCTTACATATATTATTTATTATGTTTATATGATTTATTGATTATTTAAGATCTTGTAGATCTAGTTGTTTATATTGATCAGGTTAGATGCATGCAATCTTTTTTATTTACTTCATAAAACTTATAAATTATGCATATACATATATTTATATTGATCATTAAAGGTCTTCTTGATTTAGAAATTTAAATTGATAAGTTTAGGTGCTGTAGATCTCATTCTTTCTTTTAAAAAAATACGTATCATTTATGTATATTTAAATTGATCATTAAAGTTCTTGTAAATCTAGTTGCTTATATTGATCATTTTAGATGCATGAGATCTTTCTGTTTTTCTTCATAAAACTTTTTATATATTATTCATATATATTTATATTGATCAATTAAGATCTTCTTGATCAGTAGATCTTTCTATTTCTCCCACTGAATTTTACCTAACATTTTGCCAGCCTAAGCTAAGCTAAAGTATATATACAGGAAGAATATCCCTGACTTCCTGATCTCTTAACTTTATTCCAAGCAGTTTAAATAAAACATAAATATATTCATTACTTTTTCTATACCAATTCCTACAATTGATCTGCTGTAGTTATGAGAAAGCAGTAAGGCGTATTTCTCCCTCGCTTGCTGTCTCTGTTGCACACACCCTTGCATCAATCAAATGCGAATCAAAGCGTTTTATAGCCTTAATTACCGTTAGGCAGCCATAAAAGTCGGTTAACAGTTGCTGCCTCAGTTGGCCAAGTGAAGACGAAGAAGGCGTAGACGAAGGCGGAGAAGGAAGAGAAGCAGATGGCAGAAGAAACCGAAGACTGAAGGCATTTTTTTTGCGCTTTTCTTTTCTTTTGCTTGTCGTCTTGTTTTCTTCTTCTTCTTTTTGCTTCGATTCGATTTCGTTTTCGCTTTCCGAAGCGGCATTTAACGACGTTATCAGAGCTGTAAGAAAAGCGCCAAGGAAAAGCGGCAAATGAAAAGCGCGTGCCTATAAAATATTAGCCATAAATCGCAGCAAGTTGCAGGCATTGTTGTAGCTAGCTATTGTTGTTGTAGTTGCTGTAGTTGTTGGTAGTATTAGTGGCAATAAATGCTGATTTGTAATGAAAAGTGAAGCGTGGCTTGAGCCACGGCGAATGCCTCCTTGCGAAAGTGTGTCTAAAATTGAATTCTGTTTTGTGTGCGCTTCTTCTCGCTGCCATAATTGAAGTGAAGTAGAGAGAAAAAAAAGGCTATAAAAACTAGCTGACTTGGCTGCAAAATAAAAGAAGCGGAAAATAATTGAAAGTGCTAATTAAACTGAAGCATAAATAGATTCGAAAAAACTGAAAAAAAAGAGAAGCGGAAACGCAATTGATTCAACAGTTAAACAAGATCTTTATAATATATGCTCTATATATTATAAACGAAGGAACTTAAAGCGTAATAAACTCAATAAATGATAATCGAGTGTCTTGTTGTGCAGTGTAAACGTGTGTCGTAAACAATAAAACCACTTCTCGACTCGACTCGACTCGCCTCGGTCTCTTATCTTATCCAGGGCCAACTCAACTGCGGGACACAATCTCAATGACGTGCAATGCGGCCAATGGCCAAAACGTTAAGCAAATTAGTTAATACTGCAGATAAGAAAGACAACTCTATTCACAATAATAAGTCGACAAACCTACTTCGTAACTCTTCTTATGGATGATGAATATTTCGAGTATTTTCCCTATGACAGTCATCGCAGTCATTTGAGAAAAATGTGCGTATTATAATTTATGTTTTTCATTTATTCTGTTATTGTTGTTGTTTTTTGTGTTTGTGCACTTAATTGTCATGTAAAGCATTTATTCTTAAGCAAGAAACCGCAAGGGGCACGCCCACACACACACACCCTCACCTACACCTAGTTATATGGAGCACCTACAACGCCCACCTAACCACAAGAAACCAAAACAAACACACTTTCGCTTCTGCAAATATAAGTGTACATTATAACTGTGACTCACTGCATAATGTTTCTAATAATACGAAACTCTCTAGCTAGATTTCTGAGGAAGTCACAAAATTTTCGATATTTTCTGGGAATCTTATTTGAAAATTCCTATAACCATTGATTTTTGCTTCTTTTGGCTTTATATTCGCTATGACAAAGGCTTTGTGAGTTGTGACATGAAGTTTTGCCTTTTTATAATATCAAAATGATCATATACACCTACATGCATATGTATCCCATTAATCGAATCAAGTGCGAGACTAAGTGGAGGAAAGAGTCAAGCAATTTATATAACATTATATGAGGTCTAATCATATGAGTAACGAAATTTAGTTGTATCAATTTTGGAAAATGTCTTTTAATATATAAATTTCGGTTTAATTTCAGTTTATTCTTATTTCATTATATTGTTCTTTCTATGTTATATATATTGCATCATTATCGGAATATCTTTTTCACTCCAACGGGGAATAATCGTTCTCTTTCAAAACAAAATTCGATAATGTCCAGATATTGTATACTAGAACAAATTGATATGCCAAGAGCTAAGACCTTTGATACCTTCAGTAGCATTGTCAAACGGCAACTCCTAGAGCACACTATTCTATACTATCTTATACTATGTATACTATATTTTCTTCTTCTATATATGATACAACGAGTATACTACTATATCTACTCTACAGCCTTCCATCCATCTTTATCAATCTTATAGATATATTTATTCAGTAACTTCATAACAATTTCTATTTTACTTTAATATTTCTAAAGCTTCCAAACATTTTTCTAGCTTCTTTATAGTGACAATAAATTCTATTTATATTTCATCACTTTATAACTTGGGGTTTATGCGTCGTAGCATCCGTTGAGAAATAAGTTCCGTTGTTATTCAGTTTCCACTTAAGCCAAATATCCGCAAAATCATTGTTAGGTCGTCAAGTGCGTCAAGATGCGATGAATATTTTAACGAGTCTCTGTTAATTGCGAACTCTGTCGATCAGCTGACACAGAGGTTTGTGTTTCATAAGAGTTGTGAGTACTCTCACAAACACTCATTGACTACATTGTTACCTTACCTGTTTACTTACCTGCTCGTTTGCCCAGGCGAAAAGTCAAAATGTGCAGACGATCCGAGGGCATATTACACGATCAGCTATAAAAGGGCATAAAAACATAAATGGGGAAACAGACAAACAGACGGATAAAATTAAATAATCAGCCAAAATTTGTGAGTTTCTTGAACTTAAATTCAAAACAGACAACGAAGCAGAGTCTCATCATCGTTTCTTTTGCATATTTCTTTTCATTATGTTACTGCTTCGCACATTGTTCCTCAGGTTTCTTTCCCTCTCTCGGGGCTTATTTATGTTTCATATTTTGTGCCCATCCCCGAGGAGGAGCGATCAATCAATCAACTGTCGAATTATGCAAAATACAGACACCTGAGCAAACTAACAGACTTAGTCTATATATATACACAATATATATGCGATATAATTATGTATATAGACGCTGTGGATTGACCCACATTTGTTTTGAAAATCATTTGCCGACTGTCTGAATGTCTGTTTGCACTTTGAATAAAACGCCTCGATGCCTTCTGCGAGTAACTGTTACTTTTTTTTTTCGCCCAAAGTTGTACTTGATTTCGGTAATTGCGATTGCCTCAGCGAAGGATGGGCAACTCTTGCAAGGTGGAAACACGCCTTTCAAGTGAACCACATCAAATAAATGTCTGGGAACTCGTGGGGCAGTTTAGTGCTTCGAGTATTTAGTACCGTTTTTTGGGAGGGAAACTCTTTTTACAGTGCAGGTGAAAAGCGCAATTCAGTTCAGTTTACTGCTTATTGTTGTCATTGCTTTGCTGCTGCTTTTCAAATCCAACTAGAAAAGTAGCTTTTAATTAAAAGTGAATTTCCCTTGAAGTAAAGGGAGAGAGAGAAGGTGAAACTGGTAATGGAATGAGGGAATGCAGGGAGTGTGCTTAGGTTTATGGTGGGAAAAGGCAAGGTACTAGCGGTTTGATCCATTTGACGGCTTTCTTTCTTTATATCATTTTTTTTTTCTCTTTTTCAACAAGAATATACTGAATGATGATATTGTTCAGGAATATATATAAAAGACTGTATACTTTATCATAAAACTTTGCAGAATGAGCTATATAATAGCTTTAAATTCCCCAAAGTCTTCTTTCTTTATGTCTTCTTTTTTATATTTTTACTTCAACAAGGCTCTGCTGAAAGGTGATATTGTTCAGGAATATATATAAAGATTATTTACTCAGGTTTCAATAAACAAATGGTTGTAATTCCCACAAAGTTTCAGCATTCTATTGGAAATCACAATCAACAATATTTATTATTAATAGAATTTTTTTTTTTTTTTTTTTTTTTTTTTTTTTGATAATTTGTTTGTGTAAAGAATAGATTAATAAACAGTTAAATATTATTGTACATAATTAATATGTTTGTTGAACTTTAAAATGTCTAGAACTTTCTTTTCTTTCTGTCACATTTATTACTGTAATTTCTTTCAAATGCAAAACATTCTTTGTTTATATTCTAAAACGTAGGAGCAATGAACTTCCAAGGGGGCTCCACATGCCAGACTTGTGTTTCTACTGTGGACTTTCTAGTTATGTCACTGAATGAAAACTTTATAAAACTGTAATGAATATTTCTATTCATACGCTGTACTGCTGTCACCTGTCTGTGCCTCTTTTACCTCCCCTCCCTTCTCTGTCTCCGTCGCCTTCACTTAGCTGGCATTTTCCGCTTTTCACATAGAATGTTGTTGCTTTTGCGAAACCAAACAGAATTTTTAGCTGTAAACCAAGCGGAACGGCAAAAAGGAAGGGAGTTGGGAAGAGGAAGGGAGAGGGAGGTAGTTGTACAGGTTGTTGTAGACGTAATGATGGAGGGCGGGGCAGGGTGTAAACAGATGGAGAAGTGTGTGTAGTTTGTGCCTCACAGAACTTATGACAAATGTGCCTAGGGAAGTAATTGAGGCAACAGGTGTGCCTTGGGTGTTACCTCTAACTGATTGACTGCCTTCCTTTCCACTTGTCAGTAGGGTTGTCAACTTAGCGAGTTTGGCAATGTGTCATTTTAAGTCTTCTAATTTGATAAGGTCTTGCGTAAGGTGCTTGAAAGATATATAGAAGATATAATGTATTGAATAGAATATGAGTAATATAGAAAAGTAGTAAATTTTTTATTATATTATATTATATTTGGTGTACTGCAACCTTGTAGTAGAACTAATGTACACCCTGCACAGCTCAGAGTTGTCTAGTTATTTTAAGGAAATTCATAACTTTGTCTGAACTGTTTAAACTAATATCGTTAACAGATATTACAACCACAAAAGCTACAGTCGAATCTACTTAAATATGCTATACTCGTTTTTTCGTCATTTTTCCCCGTTGCATACTTTAAGGAAGGGTTTGGAAATCAGTATCTCCTAAAATTGTTTCTTAAATAACTTCTATTTTAATTATCCGATTGCAACCAAATTTTGAGAAATCATTTGGTCACTGATACTTATTCTGTTTTCAAAAAATAAACTGTCCGGCATTAAAATTACACTTCGAAAAAAGAGTTTATCGATTTACAGGTAAAATTCTAAAACAAACTTGTTATGCCTTCAATAAAAACGCATATTAAAGATATATTTACGAGGGTCGTTTGATAAGTCCGTGACTTTTTGAATAAAATATATTTTTTTCGTCAAAGAAGCGTTTTATTTCTCAACATAATCTCCTTTTAGCTCTATACATTTAGTCCAGCGTTTTTCCAATTTTTTTATTCCTTCCAAATAATAGGTTTTCTCAAGGCCCTCAAAATAGTCGTTTGTTTCTGTGATGACCCGAATCTCTTACCGCCGAGCCATTTCTTCATGTTTGGAAACAAAAAATAGTCACAGGGGGCTAAATCTGGAGAATATGCTGGATGGGGTAGCAGTTCGTAGCCCAATTTATGAAATTTTGCCATTAGCACACGAAATTCACTTTTTTCCATTTTTGTTAAAATTCACGAGATCGTCTGCTTTCAATGCCTATAAAACGCAAACCAAAAAACGCAGCTTTCTCAAAATTTTACAGTCAGCTGTTAATCGATAACTGCTGACAGGAGCAGTGTTGTATTTAGAGCAGGTGCGCGGCAAATACAAAAAGTCACGGACTTATCAAACGACCCTCGTATATAAGAAACTGTAATATATAATGTATTCCAATCGGAAGTCTATTTAAGATTTTTATTAAGTAAATTCTTAATTTTGTATAGAGCTAGGGTATCTAAGTTGCGACTTAAGACGCGGTACTTACCTGTTTTCCCCATGACAGGAAGGGAGATCACGTTAAACAGGGGCATAAAGAGACACCAAATAAATCTATCAAAGCGTACATGAAAATATGAAAACCGCAATTGTTTCCGCTTGTCGTTTCACCCCCTCTCCCCGCCCATGCCGAGTTTAAACCCGTTCGAAAGCTTTTCAAATATTGTACAGAACCCAAATATCATTTAACTACGAGTACGGTACGAAGGTCACCTACTTAAACAGGCATTTCTATTGATATATATTGAAAACAACAAAAGTAAAACACAAATTCGACCTCAATTAAAATTTGTTTAAATAGTTTTTTTTTATGTTATTTTATCGTAATAGTTGTTGTTGTTGTTATTGCTGTAGTTCGCGTTGATTATTTGTAATTACCTTGATCGTTTTTATAATTAGCTGTCAGTTTTTGTTGTTCGTATTAGTTTTATGTAGCTATAAAATGTTTTTGAAGAAACACACTTTAGTTTGCTTTGCCACACATTCTGTTTGCATTCTGCTTTGATTTACACCTGCCTCGTGTTAATGCTTCGCAGCTGCAGCTGTGATTTACTGCCAATTTCAGTGCCTCAACTTCAGCTTCAATTTCAATTTCAATTTGCATCAATAAAATGCCAAACGTTGAGTGCAAACTCAAAAGCTAACCGCAGCAGCAGCAGCGGCAGACGAAGTTGGAACCGACGACGAAGCTGTAAAAAGTTGTTCATTTCGTCTGACAACTCGCAGTTGAGTCGTATACCCTGTAAAGAGTGACTGGGGTATTGCGGGATTGTCGTAAATGTTGAAATCAAAGTTAGGTTGTTGAGGAGTGAGGGGATTTTCTGTTTGGAAGATCTTTTTTATACATTTTTTACGGCTTAACCTAAGTTTGCCTACTATTTTCCTAAAATTTGAATAGTCTTCTTTATTCTTATATGACCTCTCTTTGTAACTGCTCTAATCTTGACCCATTTATTAATTATTAACTCTACAGATCAACATGATATGATAAGCAACACAATTCTTGATTATCTCAGCTTTCTTTAGTTCAACCTATCATTTTCTTTTACCCACACATTTTCTTAAAAATTATTTAATATTATATCCACACAAAACTTCATGAAAATATCTTAATATATTCAATATTTTTTCTTATTATTTTGCTAGGGTATTTTTGCAGTACATACACATATTTTTCTGCTGTAGCTTTTCAGTTTTTCTGTTGATTACACTAAAAATTGTTGCACAAATTGCGCAACTTCGTGGCATATTAAAATTGTTTGGTCTCCCCAACACTTCGTACTGTTTGTGCGTTGCCAATTTTGGCGCATGGTAAAAAAAAATCATATACGTACAGTGTATTTTAGTACGTGCTTGAATACCCCGTACAGGCGTGAGGTGTTGGTGAAGGGGAGTTTAATGAGCTGCAGATATTAAAAAGCTCAAAAAGATAAAGTTCGACTTTAGGTACTTACAAATAAACTCAATTTATTTCATATGTATAGTAATGATTTGAAAATCAAGTATGAATTTAAATTTAAATTAAATAAATTTAATAAGCTGAATACTTTGGAAATCTTATATTGAATATATACTTTCCGAATTCATCATCTGTGGATGGTTCAATTCATTTTTTTACTTCTAACTAAACCTAGATATATACAATATTTACAAAGTTTATATATAAAACTTCATGACGATCGGTTGGGTTGTTTCCGAGATATGATATATATAACATATATATATACCTAACATACATATTAGCTATAGGAGTTAACGACTGTTGGGTAGCAATAGGTCTATTTCAGAGAGTATCTTCCCTTCCATTCAGCACTTATTCCTCTTCTTGTTGATCATTTTATGGGCACGCAATGTGTACAAGATTTTATATAACCGATACAATGTTTAATGCGTATCTTCAAGCCATGCCAGTCTGTCAGTGTGTGTGTGCGTGTGCATGTGTGTGTTTGCTAATTTGCATTTGCTGTAATACTACTCTTTGTTGTTGTTGTTTCTTCTGGTCTTAGACATTTTATGCTATTTTTTTTCTAGCTAAAAATTCGCCATAAACCAGATGAGACAGTTTTTATTATCTTATTTCTAGCGCAACAACAAAAACAAAGTGGGTTAATGAGTTCAGTTTTTTGCTCCGTTTTTATTTTTCTGCTTCTCTACTACAACTTCGAGTTAAGGCCGAAGCCACAGCCCCCATTAAAAAGGCGAGAGATAAAATATTTTATCTTATTTCATTTTGTTTTATTTGCGTTGATTTTCCAATTTAATTAGACTGCGAACGTAAAACACCAAATGATTTTCCGCTTGCGGTTTGCTTATCTCACTGGAAAACCAAAATAAAAAAAGAAAACAAGTATTTTCCCTGAATTTTCCTTGAAATTTCCACATGTTCAGCGCAGCGCGTAGACCGCAAAAACCAAAAAACTAATTTGTTATTTTTGCATATGTGGTCAATGTGCAGTTTGACAGTCATTGGCAGAGACTCTCCAACTTGCACAATGTAATGGAATTTATAATTAATTGATTTGCTTTAGGATTTTCCTCCAATATTTACACAATTTTTGCTGCACCCAAGACAAAAAATGTCTTTACACTCGAAAGATTTTCCATTTTTCACGTTTGACACATTTTCTCCTAAGTGCTGTGGCACCTTACAAATTTTCCCAACTTTTACAACTTAATTTCAGTTATTTTCGTCTCGATTTCTTGGCTGCCTTGTGTCTATTGTTTGCCCCTTGTTGTTGTTGTTGTCATTGTTGTCGTTGTTGTCTTTGTTTTTTACCTGTTTCTCTCTGACGTCGTCTGTCAATCGTTTGCGTGGGTGGCCATTGTTTTTCTTTTTGTTTTCCTTTTGCTTTTCTTGGCTCTTTTCCGTATTTTATCACGTGTTTGTTTGCATTTGTTGTTGTCGTCGTTGTTGACGTTGTTGCTGCTGCTTTGCGGTCTTTATCCAATGTCAGATAGTTTATTTGCATTCGCTTTAGTGCACAATCAATTTATAGAAATTTCGTTGCTGGGGCTTCGCAGTGGTTGAGGTAGTTTTTTAAGAGTCTTTCTTGGGATATAAATTAACCATAATGATTAATAATTTGTAGATAATTTATTTAACATTAATTCATTGCTATTTTTCATTTGTTTTGCAGTTCCGGCCGCAGGCAGATAAGCTCCAATGGCTTAGCCAGGTGAGTTGAAGTTTTCTTTACTTAAAATTTAAAATTTCGCTTTGAAGTCACAGTTTGGCAGCCACTTTGCGAGTAGTATTTGTCCGTGTCTTGGCTCAATACAGTTTGGCATTCACTGCTTGGTTTGTGTCTGCACTTGCACTGATGGCAGCCGAAAAGCTTTAGCAAGGACAGCAACCACTAAGTGGAAGCTGTTTGGGTAGTGCAGCAACTATTGCTTAGTGCAGACACAAACCACAGCAGCAAAAATATTCACAGTAGTTAAATTGATAGATAGAGAAAGGGAGACTGAGCTCAGCTGACAGTTACAGTTTGAATTTGAATCTTAATATATTTTTTTTAAAATATTTTCTCGTTTTCAGCCAACTCTACAGATCATCGAGTTTCAACTCCTCGGGCCGTAGCTCCAACTGTGATACAACTGAAGACATGTACAGCGATATAAGCCTGGAGAATCGTCATGATTACGATTATAGGGTGAGTAAAAGCAAAGAACATCATATCAAAAGCATAGAATATCATATCTAACAGAACTCACCTTGCCTAAGTATTCCTTTTGTGCCATTTGCCTCATTTCCCTTGAATTTTACTTGCAATTTCTTTTGCAACTTTATCTCCGTTACCAAACTGACCAATTCGTTTCACTCGTTTGATCCCCAAAATATTTTTGCAATGTCATAACTTACGTTTGGGGGGCTTTTTCGTGGCGTCTTCTGAAATCTCCAAA
The DNA here is from genome assembly GCA_018904595.1 of Zaprionus indianus. Lineage (NCBI taxonomy): Eukaryota > Metazoa > Arthropoda > Insecta > Diptera > Drosophilidae > Zaprionus > Zaprionus indianus. The sequence goes on along the minus strand of JAEIHA010000145.1, from coordinate 1,468,237 downwards.
TCGTTTTCGATAACGAAATCTCCAATGAAACGCAAATTTTTAGTGACTGACCAGCAAAATTGTTCACTCTGAAGCTGGCGAAGATTGAAAGCTACCTTCACCTATTTGGCAGCTAATTTGGTCTTTCATTAACGCCGAATTCCAATTCAGTCAACGTCGTCTTCGTCGTCGGTTGTCGTCACTGTTGTTGTTGTTGTTTATGTTGTTGTCGCGGCGTCGTGGAAAAGTGAATTTTCACTCGAATTCGCCCGCTACAAAAATTGCAAAACGTGTTTTCTCTGGTTTTTCAATTGTTTTGGCTCTGAACTGCAATTCGTGGTTAGATGGACGGCAGGTGAAACTCTTATTTTGGAGTTATGGGATCTGTGCAGTGGCGTACACAAAGGGGGGATTGGCAGAAGAGAAGAAGTTGAAGGGGAATTCCATTTGATTAAGGAATGAATGCAACTACGCCACTGTTCACATTTCTCTGTCTCTCCTACGCTTTGACTCCTACTCTATCTCTACTTCTCTATCTCTCCTTCTCTCTCTCCCTCTCTCTCTTGCACTTTAATTGGCCCGCTTGGCTGGTAAAAAGTTCACTCTGCAGTGCAGCGACGCCTCAAGGTCATTGAAATTGACTCGAAACAGAAAATTGGCCATTTTGTAAAATGAGAAATTAGTTGAAAACCTCTGAAATCTGAGACAACTTGAAGATAGTAGTGCTAATAAGGTCGCCACTTTGTCATGAACTTTTTCCCCATAGCTTTCCTGGGCTCTTCCTCTTCCGGAACGTAGCTTAAGTTGTCGATCAATCTGCTCAATCATCGTTTAATCCAACAGTCGATGGCGGTTCAATCATTAGGTTAAAGACCTTAGTGCTATGTCGAGTTGACCATGAGTTGACCAAGCTATTGAAGGAGATAAAGGGGTTACCTTTTAAGAGTTAACATACATATATGTTATTAAGAGTGGGATTATAGTAGAGAGTTGAATAGACACAAATATCGATAGTAGTTTAGACAAAGATATCGATAGTAGAAGTCTTGAAAGACGCGAATAAGTCTGTTTTGATATTGACTAAGAGAGGAAGCTAATGTGATTGAAATTTAAGAAAGAATTATGTTAAATAATATAAATAAATATATATAATAAAACATTTAAAACAATTTCCTTATAATAATTCTATTTAACTTTATTTTTGTCGATGTATGGTATATGTTAACCCCATATAATAAATATAAACCTAATATTCCTCAAATAGTTTCTTTTCGACCTTTAGTCCATGCAAATTCCCTTAAGAACCTCCAGATCCGGCAGGAACTTAACTTGACTGTTGTGCGGAATACCAAAACGGGGTATTCTTCGCTTGTTATGCAAATTATGCGCAGTTCATTTTCGACCTGCTGCGGACAGGTGTAAATTGTAAAGGCTTTTCTTCCTACTACCTGTCGCCGGCGACAGCACGTAATTATTTGTAAATTTGCATAAGTAAATAAAAGGAGTTAAGACGGCAACAACAACAACAATAATCAGTGAATGGAAAAATGAAAGGCAGCGCAGGAAAATTCGTTGCAGGAAAAAACAAGAAAGAAGAAAACAAAAACAGATGCTCAGAGATAAAGAGAGAGAGACGAAGAAAATGGCAAATATTTTGCGTAAAATTATCACGTTCGAATCATTTGGAAAGACCTTTGATTGTTCTTTTATGCAACAGGCCAAGCGGGAAACGGAAATGCCAGTGGAAGCGGGTAGAAGGACAGGTGGCAAGGTGGAAAGCGGCGGCACAGTGTGGCATGTGGCATGAGGCGGATCATTTGCAATGCGAAATGGACGCCATTGAAGGGCGTCGTTGATTGTTGTGTGAAACTCTTGCATTGCATACGAAATGAGAACGGAGCACAGCAAGACAATTAATTGATAAGTAAATGCGATAGAGAGAACAAGAGAAAGGGAACCGACAAGCAAGAGAGAGATAGAGAGTGAGAGAGACAGGAGAAAGAGAGTTGTATATGGAGTAAACAGGTTGCACTTTAATTGCTTTGAGGTGGGAAAGTTCTGTGTCAGGGAACTAGGTCTTTGGAGCTAAAAGATTAACTATAATTGCAGCATCTAGCGAAGACACAAACCAGAGTGATGGTCATTTTAGAGTAGAACAGGTGTTGGGAAGCGAATGAAATAAAAGGGAGAGAGAGGAAAGGAAATAAGAACTAAAGAAATTATTGTAAACTTACTTCTTTTGCCAAAGTTTTTTTGGTTTTTTTTTTACTCCTATATTTCCCTCATTTCGCTAGCTAAATTGGGTGCCCCATAAGAGCAGACTGTTGCAACTTGTCGTCATCTGTTGCAAGAGATACTCCACATAAGAGTCGAAAGATCTCCGACAATTGAACAAATTGCGATTTCCATTGTTTCCACTGTTTGCTTCTTCACTATTTTACATACTCGAATGCCTACAGTTATAATTGCATAAGTGCGTCCCCCACACACACACAAACAGAGACACACACACAGACACGAGTGTGACATAGATTGTGATCTGACGAGTCTGGGAAGACTTGTGGGAGCAGATCGAGCAGATACTTTATAGTTGGGAGTTGAATTGCAGGAGAGTCAGAGCAACTTATGCAATTGAAGGTGTTTTTCTTGCAATCCTTATCTCTCTTTGTCTCTCTCTGGCTCTAGCTTTCTTCTTTCTACCTTGTTTACTAACTATAATAGTTATTTTTTTAATTTTTCTCTTCTTTCTCTCGTTCTCTTCCTCTCTTTTACGTATCCAATCCCTCAAGCAACCAATGCAAGCCCCCAAAACAGAAGCCCAACTGACCTTAGCTAATTAAATGGGTCCGACTGGCTTAAGACACCTTGCTTTGGTTCTTCTGTTTTGCCTTTCTCTTCCACTGCCTCTGGCCAAATAGAGCATTGACAATTAGTTGTAGAGGAAAAGCAGTGGAAATCACCGAAAAAAGAAATAGGTTTTTTAATCTGGGCACCAGGCCAAGGTGAAATGTGTGAAAACTTTTCATTTTCTACATTTTTCTTTTGGTGTTTTATGGCAGAGCATTTTAATTGGGCAGAGGGAGGGAAATAATACGGGAATATTAATACCGTAAGATGAATGTGAAACTGAACTGATTCTGATTGGAATTTATATTATGTATTGTTCAACTGTCTTAATGTTCCCACTTAATCCTTACCCGAAACAAAGATAGATCGATGCATTAGTTCAGAGTATTGTTATTACAATAATGGGACAACAAAAAATTGGTTGCTCTTCCATCATATCGATTAAACAATTTTCTGGCACCTGCAGACCGCCCACACAAACAAAGTCCACAGTCCGCAGAAGAGCATAAAGCGAAGCGAAGAAGTGGAAAATAAAGACAAACGTGAGACAGAAAACAGTAAAATCATAAACGAAAATCGATTTTTAACCCAAATGTGACGCTGACCCAGAAAGCGGCGCGAGTAGCAGAGGGACTTTGAGGGAGGGAAGGGAAGGGAAGACCCACGCAACAAATCGTAGCATAAAATGTTGCAATTATTATAATTAATGCAAATGCGGCTTAAAAAAACGATCGAAATTTGAATGTACATTGAGGAAAACGTTTATGTTAAATGCGGAAAATTATACGAGACGATTGGGAAACGAATGCAAAACTCAAAGAGTATAAAATTTGAATTTGATATGCGGACATGAATAGAGAATTCATTAGACCAGTCGAGAGTATAGACTGGATCGAACATTATTTAGATATGCCAGACTTGAACTATTTATAATTACAAACAAACAAGTTAAAGATAAATTTCTGATACTTAAAAAAAAAGAAAAATATGATTTTCCTAGTTCTTCCTTGCTCCACTTTCGCTTTCACTTACCTTACCTTATATCTGATATATCCCATATAATAATTCCAAGTATTTTTCCTCTTTTACTTTCAGGTAAGCAAAGACAATGCGCACAAGCTAAAGTATCTATGTATGTGGCCAGGTAACTGTGTTTATAAGTACATTTACCGCAAGTTTATTATCTAACTTGACTGTGGGCTAAGTAAGTAGCAAACAATCGAATCGGACCATCGGACAAATGAGTCCAACACCTGCGACGGGCCCCACAGAATACACGCTGTCTCATTCAGTCTGCCGTCCTTCCCTCCATTTGTCTCTGTCTCTGTCTTTGTCTCTCTGTCTGTCCGTGTGTCCGTGTGCTTCCTATCTGAGCCGAAACATCGCGCAAAGAATTGGCCATAAAATGTTTACGTTACGTTGTTCCCACACATCGAGGCGTCACTTCGAGTGAGGGCGTGGCATGCGGCACAAAAAATCGCACACCTACTGCTGCTGCTTGTCTCCCTCACTTGCTTGGCCTATTACGTCACTTTTGGACGGTGGCTTGTGCTTGTAGTGTACGTTTAAGCCTCTTTTTGATACCCTGTAAGGCTGGCTGGAGGTTGTGGTTGTTATGAAGGGTTTAAGAAGTGAACAAGTCAAGAAACATTCTTCTAACTAAAGGTCAGATTGACCTTTCATTCTCTTCTTAGAGGAACAAGTTTTGTTTCTTTATCATAATTGTTGTTTAAGTATATAAACTAAGGATGTATCATATGCTGTGTAGATATATCATATTAATAATATATTGACTACCAGTCCTTGCTTTTGCAGAGCATCTGCTAGTCGAGTACCCTTATATTTTCTTATTCTGCAAGGTTGTACAAGGCAAACGGGCGATTCGTTCATAGTCAACTAGTTCGCGCACTTGCCGCACCGAAAAAATCGCCAACTTTGGCGTTGTTGCTGTTGTTTTTGTACAATTATTTATTATAAATAATGAGATACTGTTACTACGATATAGCGCTCTGGCGTGGTAGAGTCAACAATTACCTACCTACGTGCATGAATGAAATCACGCTGAACCTTTAACATTAAAACGTGAAGTAGAAAAGAAACTGAAACCGAAACCGAGGGAGAGAAGAAAGAGTGTAGGATTATTATAGACTTGTCTTAAGCTCCTAAGACTTAAAAAAGAAAGAAAACCTGCTCAATCAATGTAGACTGTTAGTTACAATCATTATCTTTTCTGTAGAAAACATGATTAAACGATTTTATAGATAGTCATAAAATATTAACAAGTTAACTCAACTAGTTCGAAATTCATAAAGTTCGCAATTGAAGAACTTGTTGGTATACTCCAAATTCATCTGAGCTAAAGAACCAGTTCGTAAGATCTTGTGCAATTTATTTATCGCTGCCTTATCTGCATAATATTTGCGCTTACAGTGACACATAATCGTATACACACACACACATACCATTTATAGCTCATATGACGTATTCCTATTTGCGTTGGGAGTATTTACCGATCTTATGAAACATTCTCGGCATATTTCTTGTTCTTTCGATTCTCTCAGTTTGTTTGGCATTCAATTATGCACAATGTACTTAGCCAAAGACCTTCCCGACTGGTGTATATACTAAAATACTACAATATATATATATAAATAGCAAACAAACAGCAGCTGCAATTGCGTTTCTTCTGTGCGGTCAATTTTATAAGTATTTTTATCGAATTTGTTTTGGTTTCTGCGGCTATCGCATGATTGAGAGTTTGTATACAAACTAAGTTTGTTTGGTTTCTTATTGTTCTTGTTGTTGTTTCGTTTGGTGCTGTTGGTTGCTGTGACGACGCGCCTCGAAGACCCCCCGACTTGATATACTTGGAAGTACGAGTATACTAGCGGGTGCTTAGTAACCGGTTCGTTAAGTAGTTCATACCAAACATTGTCTTTGAGTTTTTTATGTAATGGAATTTTAGCTACATTTGTCGCAAATTAATCAAAGAAAATCCCTTTTAAGTTAAGTGGGGGAAATTGCTGACAAAGAAACTAGTTCTTTTGTTTCCGTTTCTTAAGTATACCAAACATTGTTTAAGAGCTCATGTTGTAGTGGAATTTTAGCTAAAATTATCGTCAAAGAATCCCTAAATCCCTTTCATTTTAACTTAGGGTGTATTGCCTTTAAAGGAACTAGTTCTTTTGTTCTGTCTTCTTAAGTACACCAAACATTGTTAAAGGGTTATTTTTTTAATGGAGTTTGAGCTTCAGATATCGCTAAAGATTCCCTAATTCCCTTTCAATTTAAATGAGGATAAATTGCTTATATAGGAACTAGTTCTTTTGTTCCGGTCTCTTAAGAATACAAAACATTGTTTTAGAGGTATTTTTGTAATAGAATTTTAGCTTCAATTATTGCTCAAGATTCCCCAATCCCCTTTCAATTTAACTAGGGGTAAATTGTATTTAAAGGAACTAGTTCTTTTGTTCTGGTTTCTTAAGTATAACAATCACTGTTTAAAAGTTATTTTTATAATGGAATTTGAGCTTCAATTATCGCTAGTTTTCTACTGACTACCTAATTCCCTTTTCAATTTAACTGGGGATAAATTGCTTAAAAAGAAACTAGTTCTTTTGTTCTTCTTTTCTTCTGTCGCTTTCTTTGTTCTCCGCTGATCTTTTCAGCTAGTTCACTTAATAAACCAATTTCGTTCTTGATTAATTCCATTTTCTAGTCGCTTTGCTTATCTTGCTTTGTTATTGTAGTTGAATCAAGTCGCATTTTCGGCTGCTTACATCGTAGAGCAGCAACAACAACAACAATGAAGCAATTGCGACGCTAACAGCGACGTCGACTGCGCCAGCAGCACCCAACATTGTTACTGGGCAACGTCGCCGTCGACGTCAGCAGCGACTATGTTATGGTTCGCCCTGCTGAGCGTATTCGCCGTCGCCGTGCGCTCAGATTGCATTTAACTCTTGCCGCGTGCACAACGACGGACGCGGCGCGATAACAACGGCGAAAAACGAAAGAAAACAACAATAAAATACATAACATTCAGACGGTCGCCTCGCCGAGTGAGTTGCGCTCTCTTGTGCTCTCTCTCTCTCGCCGCTCTCTCACGCGTCGTGTTTTGTTGTTGTTGCGCATGTAAAATGCAAAAGACGACGCCAACTGCAGCTGCAGTTGTTGTTGCTGCTGATGCAGTTCTTCTTTGCGGTGGGTGTTGAGCGAATTTAAGCAAAAAAGAAAATGTGCCAAGTGTAAAGTGCGAAAGTGCGAAAATTTATCGATCATCCGATAAGCGTAAATATCGAACGCGTTTTATCAGTAGCTGCGCCTTCGTCAGGTGCTTTGGCTCTGCGCGTGCTACTGTGTGCGTGCATATGCGTGTCTGTATGTGTGTGTGTGCGCGTGCGTACGTGGATTTGTGCATGTGTTTGTGTGTCTGTGTGCGAATCATTAAACGATTATTTAATATGAAAATTGAGACGGCCACAAAACGACGCTAATTGTGGCGTCTGTTGTAAAATACACTTTACAGTCAGCGCCATTCATCTATGTCCACTCAGCCGGCAAATCGAAAACCACGCCGGAATATTGCTTGATTGAGCTCAAATTGAAATCTGCGGTTAACCGAAATGCCAAAAGCTGTTTTCATAAATAAATAAATCAAAATAAATGTGATGATGACTGAATAGATGCGTTAAAACAATGAAAAGCAGATGGAAATGTCACATCAAAGAATATTATGATGTGGAAACAAGATGTTTGAAATAATCAAAATATTAAAAATATATTTTTAAATCTTGGAGTTTTTAATAAATAAATGAACAGCATAACCTTTAAAAAATAACTGAAAATATGCTAAAAATGCAATTAAAGTGTAACAATAATAGATTATAGAATTTTCTTATATCATAAAATTCTTAAAAAAATATTTAAAAGGACTTTATACAGCTTCACTATGTAGATATTTATGACGTGAATTTAGTAAAGCTCATTCCAATACCTTTAAAAAGACCTAAACACGTAGATAACACTGACTAAGTAGAACCAAAATAATTATTTTCTATTTGTTTTCGATTTGTTTTTCCCAAACGATTCCCCGAATTGTCGAGAGTCAAACGTAAATGGCATCTGTCCAATTTTCTGTACAATTCTTCAAAAAAAAAACCTACTTAAGCATTAAAAATAGCGGATGTTTATGGCATTAACAAGCCCCTCTTCTGTTTTGACTATAAAAAACGAATAAATATAAATTAAGAATCTCTTGCCTCATGATTGTGAATCACGCACAATTTCAAGTTCATTTCGAATAGTTTTTTCGCTTTTCCGTTTTTTTCTCTTGTCTTCTCTCTTTTCTTTCTCTTTTTTCTTTGCTCTTGGGGCTGCTTGAGCATTTTCCATACCGTTAATTTTGTTAGAAATTTTCATTAGACAGTCAATTAGTAGGCAGCATTATAACGGCACATGACCGGCAGAATGAGGGAAGTACCGGAACCAGAAGCTAAGTTACAAAGCCTAAGGTTTTTTCGAGGGGAAATCTCTCACTTCTCTCGATGACATCAACGTAAAGAAAGAGAGGAAGAGGGGAGAGAAGCGAATAGTAGGGATAGTTCTCTGCAGACGACGCGTGACCATCGTTGGTTTACTTCCGAGCTGATTCATATGGTTCGTGTCTGCGCTTATTCACTTGCGCTTTTGTTGTTGTTGGGGGAAAGGTCGGGTCTGAAATTCCTCATAATTATGCGTTGCCGTTAATGCGGGAGCGCACCCCGAGAGGGTGGTTCTAAAAGTAAACGACTGACTGTACTCTCTGCCATATGTTCCATTTCTTGAAATAATTGAACCGACCTCGGTGAATAAAGTAACATGTGTGGAGAGCGACTATACATTCTTGCTTGATGGCGCACACATGGCAAATTGTTGATTGAAAGGCCAGTTCTCGAGTACCTCCCCTCCACCATAGTGGCCCCACCCTCTTCGCCCGTTAGCCTTTCAGCTTCCTCCGGAGAGTAACAGATCGACTCAGCTTCCTTTGTTGATTTTCATTGTTGTTTATTTTTCCTATTTTTAAGATCTTGAGGGGGTTGTGCGACTCTCTTTCTCTCTCCCAGTGTCTCTGTCCTCTCTCGTGTGCTCTTTCTCCCTCTCTCTCTTTGTTTTTCTTTATCTCTACTCTGCTCTCCGTAGTTGACTTTATGAATTTGCCCGTGAATTTCGCATTCAGTTTGACTTTTGCGTTTCGCGTGTTTCTGTCGAATCATTTTTCGGTGGCCCCGACAATTTTTTGGGGTTTGTTTATTTGTTTGTCCGCCACGCGCACGTTTGTGTTGTGTAGTGTAAATTTCTTGCATACATATTTTGTACAGAACCACAATTAATACTGCAAATAAAAGTGTGTTTCATTATGTTGTGAAGAAATGACAACGTCATATCCTGTAGAAAATCGGCAAACTGCAATCTCTTTAAGCATTTGTGAATGAAATGAAAATCTGCAAGTGTTTTTCACTTGACATGCAAATTAAAATTCCATAATAATGAAAATTCAACCAAAAAGAAAACCAAAAAACAAAAAACACAACAACAACAAAAAACGATACAATGCAAATCTGAAAAAAATTGATTTGAAGAAATAATTCCAAGCAATAACAACGGAACATTTGCATTTAATGCGCTGCCCCTATCTCTGTCTCTCTTCCTGAACCTCTCTCCCTCCCTTTTATGCCTTATTAGTTGAATGAGAATCCAATACAATAGCTAGCGTTTTGCATAGGGGGCAATTGTATGTAAATTCGTTGTGGAAATCATTTTCAAGAGCTAATAATATTTTTGAATTATCTCTCTGTTTCTTTTCCTCTTACCCCTGTCTCTTTCTTGTTACTTTCGAAGATTTTTAAAAATACTTATTGAAAGTAAATTGGGATAGCTTTAATTAGGTTTTGGTGATAAGCCAAGTGAACTAGTTCCAGTTGAACTCAATTGAACTTAATTGTATTGCATATTAATCGATAATGCGGCTAGTTCAGTTTTAACCCATTTGAACTTTGCTGTATAGAGATGTAACACTAGTGTAATCGTTAAATTTAAATGTAACTTGCTAAAAAATGCACCTGTACGTGGAACTAGCTCCACATGTGTATGGAACAAGTTCCACGTTTTAATGCAACTCTCGACAAGCTTGTTCGGCACCTTAATAGAACTAGTTTCATCAAAATCGAACTAGTTGCACTCAAAATTTAACTAGTTCCAATAAAATTGAACTGGTTCAACTAAAAATTTGACTAAATTGAACTAGTGCCGTTATAAATTGAATTAATTCCATTAAAAATTGAACTGATTTCATTAAAAGTCGACTAGTTCCATTAAAAATTTAACTAGTGCCATTTTTGCTCATTTCCACTTGTTTTTTCCAATAGTTTAATATCTCTTCAACTTTCCACAGCAGTACAGAAAGTGAATGGTTTATGGAAATAGTTCTTATTTAGTCTTTTCATTTAAAATCGAACCACTTTAAATAGCTCTTTCAGTCCAGTTTATTGACTTCTGTTTTCTACCCTCAACTTTGATATTTGCATTTCTTTCTTATCAACCCCTTTATCAACTCTGAAGTAATCCATCGTTCACTTTGTTTTTCCACCTTTTTTCCTGCTGTTTGTGAACCTTGCAGCTCGCAAGACCCAAATAAAATATATTTCGAAAACATTATCAATCATTTCATTCTCCCCTGAAATTGACCCCAAATACACCAAGGGCGCTTCGCCCATAAACGCAACTGCTGATAAGCGGCGCACTATATGCCCAGTCTAGCCTTATAAATGTATGTGTATATATTTATTTGTGTATGTGTGTGTGTCAGTGAAGCCAGCGGAGCATTGAATTTAGCGTAATTAGAAACGTGTTGGAAGAGAGAACAAAAGCCAAGGAATACTTTAGAGAGAAAGAAATCTGGACATGACAAACCGAGAAGAAAGAAGAATGTTTTAGTTGTTGTATTTGTCTTGAGATTCTAATTGTCTTTGGGTAGAATGATTTCACGCTCTGCTGATGCCTTGACTTGAGTCTTGTCTTCTAATGCTTATATAATGAAGATGAAAGAGGAACTTGAAGTTGACTCTGATGTTAGTTTAACTCTTTAGCGGCAGCAGCTGCGCCTAGTTTTTGTCATTTGCCTCCTCCTCTTCTTTTCACTTCCTTCTCTTGCCCTGCTCTTCCCTCCTCTCTTTTTTCTTCTTCTCCTTCTGCTTCTACTTCTACTTCTTCTACTGTGGCAATTGCATTGGCAAATTATGCAAAAAGGCGGCAAGGTGAGAGATCACTGTGACAGCAAACAGCTGTTGTCTGTATCTGTCTATGTCTATGTCACTGTCTCTGTCTCTGTCTCTGTCTCTGTCTCTGTCTCTGTCTCTGTCTCTGTCTTTGTCTTTGTCTCTGTCTCCCTCTCCCTCTCTGCCTTACCCTCTCTCTCACTTCTCGCCGTGACGAGTTGAGAAACGAGGTTAGTTGTAGCCATTGCTCACATTGGCCAAGGGCTCACAGTGAGTGGGCGAGAAATAGAACAGACTTGCAGCCTGTCAAAGGTTTTTCTTGACTGGAAAATGCAAAATTACCCTGACTAGTGAAAATTGTTGAAAGCATAGAAAACTCTGAAACTCCTCAATACATTCAGTTAAACTCAATTTGAATCGCTTTTACTATTGAAAAGTTGTTTAATTATTATAATTATGTTGCTGCTGCCTGGGCTCAACCTTATCTCAGTTCGTGCAACTAATGCAACTGCAACAAATCTCAAACTAACGTTTCAAATGGTTTTGCAGTCAAATATCACGCATACGCCACATGAGCTGCAGGTTTTTGTTTTTTTTTTGTTTATGGTCAGCATCCGTTGCTGACGAGCTGAAGAAACCGCAGCCAAACCTTGTTTTGGGTCTGAAAAAAAAGAAAAAAAAAAAAAACAAACCAAAGAAACTCGTCAACAAGTTCGGCGACAGAGTTTAAATTATGTTTGTTGTGACTGCATTCAAGTGATGGTGAAAGTTGTTGTTGTTACTGTTGTATGTCTTGTTGTTGCTGTAGCTACTGTTGTGTCTCTTTGTTGTTATTGTTTGCGACTGTCCATTGATGAAAAATGCGCGTAAATCAATGAAATTTGTGGTCAACTTTGCAGTCTTTGCAACGAGGCAGTTGACACGGCATATAGGAAGTTTCAACTCGACACTTGACAGGGAATGTCTCTCTTAAAGCATAACAAACTATCTTTGCCATGATTTCAACTATTTCAAATGATATAATCAAAGATTTTCATACTATATTTGTGCCCCTTTTGCTGTATTTCTAATACTTATATAGAATTTGTGTATGCGAAGCCTCAACTTAGTTAAATTTATGCAGAATTCGTTGAGAATTTCGCGGCGAAATAAATTGTAATTTATTAGGTCGGCCACTTAAGATCGTTTGTTGCGTTTGTTCTCTGAGTGAATCATGCGAAAATTCATAATAAACAATTTGAGATGGAAACATACATTTGAAGACTCATGTGGATGACACATTTTCTCAACTTAATTCTTGAATTGAATCATCAGCAAAATAGGAAAATGGCCAAAGAGCAGAGCTGAGAAGAGCGAGAGAGCGAAGAGTGCAGCGTATTATGCAACGTTGGGCAGAGAATTGCAGCATGTTGCATGCTCCACTAAGCAGCAGCAGCAAAGACTGGCTGCAAAGACTCTGCCGCGCAGTCTTGGCTGCTTTATCTGCACGAAGTTCATCAATTCAAGTCGGAAATTAAACACAACAGAATCCTCAAGCAGACCAAAACTTCGACTCAGTCGTGTAGAAAGAGGCGTGACAGTGAGCGTGCAGAAGACGCGATTGCCCTAGGTACCAAGGGGGCCATGAGGAGTGGGGAGGTTTTTATAGCTTTTGTTTGTCTGCGCATGAAAAATATACAGAAAAATATTGTAGAAACATTCTTGAATGCCATTTTCCCATTTTTCCATTTTCCTTTGTTTGATTTGCCTTCTGCAAACTGAGGCAGAGCCGAGTCTGCTGGGTGGGCAGCCGGAGGCTACTGCATTGGAATCCGGAACAATATTACCTTTCAATTTGTTTAGCCTCGAGTCGCGATTCTTCACTCTGATTTCCATCTGCTGCCAGCGCTATTACGATCTCTCTTTGAGCCTCTTTCTTCTCTCTGCATTCCCCTCTGGGTTGAAGAAACTCATTAGGCAACTTTGTTCGCCCTTTGCCTGAGAGAGAAAGATTATGTTGTAGTTTTCTCTACTCTTTTCTTGTTTCTACAAATCGAAAATAAATAAATAGAAAATAGAAAACAATAGAAAACTACAAACTTAAAACATATAAAACAATTTTATAACAATATCCAAAAAATATCTCATGAATTATAAAGAAAAACTTTAAATTGCTTGAAATATAAAATAAATACCTTAAACCATTTATCATTTAGTGTGCAGCATGCTGGAAAATGCATAGAAAAGTGCCTTAAAATGTGAGAAACACAACAAGAAACATAACAAAATCAAATCCAACAACAACCAAACAACTGTTTTAATAAATCTGAAAATGTGCCTTAAAAACCCATAAAGAAAACAAAAGAAAAACAAACTTAATCACACACAAAGTGTCTTCCTTCGAACAACAACAAAAACAACAAGTGTGACTATCCAACCAGCCCCCCCAGTGTGCCACGCCCTCCGCCCGCAAACAACACCTTGCCAAGCCAAAAGGAAAGATTATCAAAAGGAAAACCAACACACACTCGTGCCGGAAAAGCTAAAGGGAAAACCATGAGTAGTCAACCTGCCAGCCAGCCCGATAGCATTGACTTAGCCTATGATATGTGGGCGGGTCAATTCGAATTTGTCGGTCCAACAACAACAGAAGCCAATAATAAAAACAACACACTGAACAACAACAACAGCAGCAACAACAGTAGCAATAACAACTTTGTTAAATTTGGCAATTCTAGTCAACAACTTTCCTCTGCGGACAGTTTGGAGGATTTAAATTTAAATTTCAACACAAGTTCCACACAGAATCCACTGACAAACGCCTACAATTTGGGCGTAGGAGTGGGCGTGTCAGGTCCCTTTACGGCATTTGGCAAGCAACCTATTCTGATCGATCAGGAAACGTTTCTTAGCTTGAATCCTGCGGACTTTGATGATATTGTGCCATCTGATTCGGAACCGAATTCTCTTGTCTTTATCGAGAACAAACTCGAGCACAACAACAACAATAGTCTCGAATCGAACAACAATAATAACAACAACAACAATAAATTGTTTAATTTGGAAACATTGACAAGTAAATTCAACAATAAAACAAATAATACGAATACAAACGGTTTCAAGTTGGAGAATCTGAAGAATTTTAAGAACAAATTGCTTTGCGACTTTGAAGAGAACAACGGCAACAACAACAACAACGGTTCTTCAGTGGGAGGTAATAACAAAATGAACGGAGCCCTCAGTGCGGAGATATGTGACAACCTGAACGAGCAAGTAAGCGAAATTATTGAGTGCCTGCTTAAATATTAATACACCACCCCACCCAGGGAATTAGGTATAATTTGAGGGAAAAATTCAGGGTTTACCAGCTCGACGATTGCATGTTGTGGGGGAGGAGGTAACCCTCTCCCTATATAGTATAGCTTGCACTTGTCTCTCTAGTATAGCGTGTCAATAATGGCAATTTAGTATAAATGAGCCCTGCTTTGCTAGTCAGGTGGTTTAGTACAATTCGTGCGGGCTTATTGTAGAGTTCGGTTCGGTCAAGCTTAACCAAAGAGTAAAATCGGAACTATTCTATTGATTTGTGGAAGGTTTTATTCAACTAAAATGTTGGAAACAAATGATGTGAGTGTTGTGAAAGGGAGTAATGAAAGAACAGTGCTGTTAAACCTTTTAAAGTGTGTTATCTTTTTGGTTTAATGACTGAGGGCTAAGCCTTCATAGTGCATAATAGGCAAACGCATAAATGAATTGTAGAATCGATTACTACATATACAAAAAATCAATTAATTTTATCGTTAGTGTTTTGTTTTATAAAAATACTGAAAACTAATGATGTGAGTGTTGTAAAGTGTTGAACTTAAAAGAATAACGATAAACCAAGTCTGCGCAGGGCACAAGAGGCACAACGATTTAGTTTGTTGCATAAAGTCAACAATAAGTCGATAAATAATCGATGAATATTTAAACAATCGATAATTAATCGATCAATATAAAACTCGATAAATAGTTTGGGGTTTAATTTTTTATCGGTGTCATAAAATCAACAATAAATCGATAAATAATCGATACAAATTAAAGTAATCGATAAATACGATGGGTGTAATTCTCTAATTTGTGTTATAAGTTCAATATGTTCATTTTAAGTCGATGAATATTCGATAAATCGATAACAGTTATCGATAAGTGTTGCGTATACGCACTAAAATATTTTCCACTACTTGAAATACCTTGTTTTCTTGTCCTTTTTCCCCCATTAGCCACACTGACAACGTTTCAATCTCTTTCAATGTACAATGTTTTCATGCTTCGCAAACTGTTTACAAAATTTCTTGACATATTTACTTTAGACCAAATGAAAAAAACAATAAATAATGCTAAAAAAAAAACATGAAATTAAAAATAGTTTGAAATTGCTTTTGTTTCATCTCTTGTGCTTTTCTCAAACTATAATTTGTGCAAATTGCAAACATCTGCCGAAAAGAAATACAACGAGATCATAAATTATATTTAACAAATGCGTCAAATGAGATCACAAGTCAAAGAGAAGAAAAGAAATGAGCAAGAAATCCTAAAAAATAGGAAAAGAAAACGCTGATGAATGAACGAACAGATGAATGAGCGGAAAAGTCGATGATGATGATGATGATGACAATGATTAGTGACGGGACTAAGGAGAACGAAATGTGTCAACGAAGGCGCGCACAAAGCCGAAGAATTGGGCACAGTCTGGGGAAGGGAACTTGAGTTTCTAAGAAATTAATCGTCTAATGCGATTGCAAGAAGAGGGGAAGGGGAACTGGAAGATCTCGCTCAGTTTTCTCAGTTCTCCCAGTGCCGTCCCATGGCACCATGGGGCACCGCATTCGACATGCAACTAATTGCATGATGCAATTTTCTCGACTCGACAACAACAACAACTATAACAACAACATTATGTCCGCTAATTGGTCTATATCTCTCTCTGGAGCTGAGAGAGCGTGTGATTAATCAAGCTAAATCTCCAATCTCTCAACGCGCTGTAGGTCATTACGAGAGCCCAACAAAGATAAGGTCGAGTGCCAGACGCTGGCGGATGCTCCCTTTCCATTTGTTTACCATATGCCAGATATCTCTCTATATGTATATAGTTGTAGTTGTAATGGGAACGAACTCTCGATTTGATAAATGTAACAAATGGGAACGGAAAGTGTTGCAAGTGTTCGAATCAGTTTTCCGTTTCTTCCGCTTTTGAGGTCAAAGCTAATGCCTGATTATAATGGCAGCTTGGACCTCGGCGTATTCAATTGCGATTGAAAATTTATGAGCTGTTGAATGTGTGAAAATTGAAAGGCGAAATGATTATGATGGTTATGAATGAGTATAGTGATTGAAAAGTGGGAATATATTCATTTATTTTAGATGATATATGAATAAAGTAATTTGTACTGAATGTGATTTATATTAAAATGAAAATATTCTATAAATATTTTTGAAATCTCTTTAGATATCTTCCCCATCTATATCTACATGTTGCAGCTGCATTATATATAAGTCAAATCTATGCTGCAGGTGCTATATAACACATCTGTCTTCTATCTTTGACTTCTGTTTCCCCCGAAAACCTCATAATGTCTGCCCTTGGCTAATGCATTTTTCCAACTAGTTTTTCCTGATTTTGAGTGCATTATTATATAAACATTTCCACAGCAAGTAATGTCACCTGTCAGACAGTGTAACAATGGCTTTTTCCAGTTGGAAAATTACATTTTCTCATTCACATTTTTACGCACAGTTCAAGTGTTATGAAAGGCAAGGGGGGAACCACAAATGACCCTGGAACTAACCCTGCTGACATTTTGATGGGGCTACCCCCTCCCCCCTCAACAAAAGTGACATGAAAATGCGAAGCATTAAGATTACCTAGGCCTGCTCTGCTCTATACATTTCCCTTGCCTCCCCGGCGCCCTTTGCCTCTTTCCCTTCCCTTCCATTTCTTTCTTGAAAACGGCACTTGTTACTCAATTTGTCTGCTAACATTTTTATGATTTTCTTTTGACTGCTTCGCTTTTTATTTATTTCTTTCTTGTGCTGTGTCTAGTTTTTGTTGCTTTTATGGCACGTCTTCGCTTTGTTTATTTTGGCCAACGTGTTTTGTTGTTCTTTTCTCTAGAATTTCGTATAAAATTTGTTGTAGTTTTCTTCTTGCGATGTTTTTGTTTTTGCATGGTTCATTGTACATTGTACATGCCTTATAGAGGTACTTACCCCCTTGTGCCCTGTCATATCGCAGACTTTGATACGCTCTCTCGTTCTTCTTCTCTCACTCTCTCTCTCTCTGTCTTTCTCTCACTCTCTCTCTCTGTCTTTCTCTCACTCTCTCTCTCGCTTCTACATGTCATTTTTATGGTGGCCCCATTCGTAGGCCCTCTTTCATTCAGTTTTTGCCGTGTCGCGCATCGCAACGTTTGTTTTTTGTTTTGTTTGATTGTAAATTCCTCATTCCGTTCGATATTGTACTATATAGTCTATATAGTTGTCGCCATACTGTATTTGTTTGTTCTGTTGTCGTGTGTTCTTTATTTCGCCTCGCAAATTGCATTTAATTAAGCTTAATTGAAGCCTTTGCCTACAGTTGTGCAGGCACTGTGGGGCAGGCCTCAAATAAAGAAAAAAAAAAAAAAATACCACCCACAATTTGTTTTTGCCTCGCAAAATGTGTCGCATTTTATTCAATTGAACTTTTCACTTGACTTTTTGTAAGATAATGGACAAATATTCAAAGAGAACGATAAGAGAAGAGCGGGAAGAGTTAGTTTGTTGCTCTTTGGGCATTCTTTGAAATATGTATAGAATGATACGTTGTGCAACACTGGAAATTCAAAAAAAAGGAAACTAAAGAAAACTTTGCTTATTGAGATCTTATTGCAACAACTGGAAATATGTATAGTGTTATTTTCAACACTAGTCTCTATTGGTATTCAAAAAGTGTTCAGCAAAGGATATTTAAGGAAAAGTTACACAAAACTAGTCTGTAAAGTCAATCAACATAAAACAGTCTTTAAGAATACTGTTAAATATGTTAAAATACTACTTAAATACTGTTTTTCAACACTGTTTAGTGCTTTAGCTTAGAAGTCTTTCTAATACTTCTCAACATTATGAGCTTATTACCTTAACATTATGAATTTTGTTGCTCATTAGTATATTATTGAATACATATTAATCACTATATTGAATAAACTTTGTTAGTTATTCAACACTAAACCCCCTCTTCGCTCTATCAGCGATCCTTCATGTCTCTCTCGCCCTAAAAAATTGTCGCTTATCGCTGTCACTGCGCAGCAACAGCTGAGCAACGAACACACAGTCGACGAATGATTTCCTACAGGCCCAAAGAGAGACTGTATATATAGTATAATACCATATAGCATATATACCATATTTATGCATACATACATATAATACAATATATATTCACGCCGATAATTACACTCTCAATCACAGCAGCGTCGAGTCGGCAAAACACATTTCGGTTTCACATGTCGTAGCAGAAATAATTTAATGAATGCAGCAGCGCCAACACTTGTGGGGGCGCTGTCTGTCTTGCAACTTCCACCTTGTACGCATAGAGCGAGCTTCAGCTTTGGGGGCTGTCAATGGGCGTATACTTAATATTTATGAAATTTATATGGGCTAGGCATGCCTCTAACTATTGTACACTGTGCAACAAGTGTTGGCAAGTGATTTGCAAGGTGAAGAAGGAAGTATAAATTATAAATTGATTAAATAAATAATATAAAAGGAATGAATACAATACGGAAAATAAATATATAAAAAAAATTAAATAACACAAAGAAAATAAGTATAAAAAATAAGATAAAGAAATTAACTATGAAAAAAAATATGCATTTCATTAACTAAAAACATTAAATGATTGAGATAAATACAATAAATTAAATAAATAGATTAAATGAAATAAATAGATTAAATGAAATAAATAGATTAAATGAAATAAATAATAAATAAATACAAAAGAAAAAATCAGTAATAAATATAGAAAACATAATTGAATATATAAAAATAATTATAAATATTCTTTTATATACTATATTTATTTCCACCTCTGTCGCATAGAATCACTAAGTCTCCAGCACTTTGTTGCGCAGTGTAATTAGGCGTATACACAGCCCACAACAGCGTGAGTTGTTCGTCTTTGGCAGCAGCTACAGAAACAACAACAAATAGAAAAACAAATGGAAAATAATAAAACAGCCGCCGGCTACGTGTTGCAGTCTGTTGCGGCAAGCAAATGAGGAAAGACGACGCGAGGCGAAACAGAAACAGATATTTTGTTGAATACTTGATGAGTGTGTAGAAAGACAGACAGAGACAGAGAGAGGGCGCGAGAGAGGGACAGCGAGCAAAAGACCCAGATACAAATAATGCAGTTTATGGCAAAAGTTATATGCAAATGTATTTGAAAAATCCCATGGCTGATGTGCAGTTGGTGAACGAGCTGCTCCACGACTTGCGGCACATGAAGAGTGACTGTGTTAGTGAATACACTCATTAAAGAGCTATGCATATGCAACATATCTCTCTCTTTTTCTTTTATAGCTGGAGCTGCTGCAGCGCAAGGTGGACGATCTATCAGATACACAGAATATAGCCGAGGATCGCACGACGCGCACAAAGACAGAGTATGCAGTGCTGCAGGCGCGCTATCACATGCTCGAGGAGCAGTACAGAGAGGTAAGACAGTTTGACAGGCACTGTGAAGGGCTTTTCCTTAACATTCTCTTTATTTCTCTCTTAGTCGGAGCTGCGCGCCGAGGAACGCCTGGCGGAGGAACAGAAACGTCATCGCGAAATCTTGGCACGCGTGGAACGCGAAGCTTCGCTGCAGAACGAGAATTGCCAGATGAAGATCAAAGCCACCGAGATCGAGGCGAATGCCCTGCGCGATGAGGCGCAGCGATTGCGTGTCCTATGCGATAAACAGGCCAATGATTTGCATCGCACCGAGGAGCAGCTGGAGCTGGCACGCGATCAGATTGCTTCACTGCAACAGGAATACGATGAGCAGTTGCAAGCACTGCGGCGCCACGAACAGGAGAAGAAATCCACTGAGGAGCTAATGCTTGATCTGAGTCATGAGCTGCAGCGTGTACGTGAGGAGAATGGGGCACGTGCCATGCCCACCACATCGCCGGAGAGCATAAGACTGGAGGAGTTACATCAGGAGCTCGAGGAGATGCGACAAAAGAATCGATGTAAGTTGGAGGAGGAAAAAGATGTGAGAAGTTAGAGATAAAATATGGAAAGATACAGCGAGGAAGGCAACTTTGAAATAGGAGAAATGTGGAAGAGAAATTTGTATATGTTTTATAATAATAATTATATAGGGAGTCATTTGTTGTAGACAGCTTCAGACAGATAACTAACTACATAGAGACTTAAATCTGGTTTATAACATAGAGAATTGATAGAGAGAAGTGCTCATCTACAAGAGATACCCATTGTTTACTAGGCATTTGAATCCATTAAACTGAGTTTCTGTGTAGAAGTCATTGAACTCAACTAGCTAAGATAGTGGATAGGTCATGTACTATAAACTATAATTGTCTTGATAAGTTGTAGAGACAGCAGAGTACATAATTACAGTTTAAGAGGCATTGGCGCGTACGGAAAGATGCAGTACTGAGCAACCTCTCGAACTGTAGCAGATAAGGTTGATTAGTGCAATAAAAATTATGTATTCCGTAAAGAAAACTGCACTAGCAAAGGCTCTCTTAGTTCATTAAAAAGTATAATAGATTTACAACTACAATAAATATATAGGAAGGCGAGACTTTAACAGAATATTAGCTATATCTTAGGCTTATACCATTAACTTCTAATAGGCATTAAAGTCAGTTGCCCCTCAAGCTTTATTTACTTTTACTTTAATCATTCTCATCTAATATGTTTCCCCTCTTGCGATTTTCAGCACTCGAGGAGCAGTGCGAGGAGCTGCAGGCCACCATGCTGGAGAATCAGGCCACCATGTTGACCAACGGCGTTGAGCAGGGTCGCCATCTGTTGAATGGCACTCTCAATAATCTGGCCCAGGAGCTGGAGGAGATGTCACAAGCTCAGGTGTGTACTAGTTAGCAGCAAATCGTATTATGCCGCATTATGCTTTTGTATTTGCCATGCCTAAGTCCAAGCTAAAGACCCCCCAACCAACCCACACCCTACACCCCTCACACCTACTACAACCAGCACAATCCATCTGCCACCTGCCACCCACCTTGGCCACACTTGCTTGTAATTGCTGCACAGTTTGAGAGTCCTGCTGCATAGTACACATTGTGCCCGCGTCTTTTATCTCATCATTATTATTATATTTATATTTGTATTTATATATTTATATTGTATTACAGGATTCTGTGGATTCAGCCACATTAGCATCCTTAAGTCAGGTAATGCTTATCCAACAACAAATACAAGAACAAAAAGAAAACAAAACAAAAGAAAGTAACAAATTCACAGAAAACAAAAAAACACGGTTTTGGCACCACTGTGCATGCGCTGCAGTTTGACAGCCACTTTAAAATGGTGTTTGGCTTGAGAGTTTTTTTTTTAACAGTTTTGCGGTCGATTTAATATACAAAATTTGTGTTGGGTTTCATTTG
Source organism: Zaprionus indianus (assembly GCA_018904595.1). Taxonomy (NCBI): domain Eukaryota; kingdom Metazoa; phylum Arthropoda; class Insecta; order Diptera; family Drosophilidae; genus Zaprionus; species Zaprionus indianus. The sequence goes on along the minus strand of JAEIHA010000145.1, from coordinate 1,446,516 downwards.
ATCCATTTAACATAGAAAATACTCATACATTCAGGTTCATTCATGCATTTTGTATATAAGAAAAATAAATCATGCCTGTTTCTGTGTTTACAATAACGTTATACAACACTTACAGTGAAAAGACTCTCTAAACTGATTGAAATTTCTTGTATTTCTACAGCTGCAACAGGCCTTCCAGGAAAAGGAGGATGAGAATGTGCGTCTCAAGCATTATATCGATACTATACTACTCAACATTGTCGAGAACTATCCCCAGCTGCTCGAAGTCAAGCCCATGGAGCGCAAGTAGACCAGGAGGAGGAGAAAGAAGAGGAAGATGATTCAATGATAACCCTGAAGAAAGCCCAGACACTTTACAGTTTCTGTACCACCTAACCTTAACTCAAAAGAGAAAGAAGTTAATGAAAAAAAAAAACAAATTAACTACTTTAGATTAGTACATAAGCTTTACACTAAAATATTTATGTATAAAACTTAAGTCATAATTTATTTTATAACAATTTATAATAGCTTTTAATTCGAACAACACAAGAGAAGAACAACATAACCTATGTAAAATTAGTTGGAAAATGATTTTTGTTAATACTTTTCGTATACCTTTTTAACCCAATGTTGTGTATAGAGAGAAACAAAGAAAAAAATTTCATGTTTTGTATAATAGAAACGAAAGAAAACAAGAAAAACTGATAAAGAAACGATTGAAAAAGAAAACGAGTAAATGTTAAATCCAAATGTGAATTGTTTATAGTTTTGTTAGTGTTGTTGAGCCCTGAAGATATTAACTGTATAAAACAACTGTAGCTCTTAAGTCTGATAACCATTTTAATGAAAACAATATTTATTAACAATTTTACAATATGATATACAACCACTATATATGATATGTACATGATGTGTATAGAGGGAAAGCGAGAGAGTTTTAAAAACGTGTGTGTTGAATAAGATATTATTTAGACACTCTATTTGAATATGTGTTAAGGGGTGTACAGCAAGGTGACAGTTCAGGGAGTCTGTCTCTCTCTGTTCTTCTCCATTTGCGTTCTTCTTTTTTGAACTCTCCCCTGCTGTTCCCTGCCTATAGTATATCTGAATCCTAAGAAGAGAACCTATCAAAAATTTGCGTTTATGGTATGGACAATCCCCAGGATATGTAGATTGAAGTTTTAGTTAGTAAATGCAATTATTTATGTAGAAAGAAAGGAACACAAAGTTAACCTTAATGGACAAAAGTGAAGAAGAATAAATAACTAACTGTAAAACCCTCTATCGATGGACGTAATGTGCAAAGGCTTGGGCATCGTTTCGCTATCAGTTCGTATCGTGTCGCAACGGTTCCCAATCTAGTGTAGACTTAACGAAAACTCAACGAAAAAACAACTTAAAGCAGAACTCAAGTGGTCAATCCTTATACACACACACACAGACATATATATATGTACACATACTTATATAGCAATAACTATATATGAGAATTCTTTGCTAATCAAAATATTTGATGCCTTTGATGATTTTTAACGTGTTAGGCGATTCTTTTGAGAAGTTATAATACGCTAAAAGTCCATTACTATACATAAATACCATATATACTATATGTACCAATAACTGTATAACATAGAAACCTAACCTAACTAATTTACACACCAAGGAAGTGTATACTGAAAGTAATAAAAGATGATTTTATAAAGAAAGCATTCGATCTTGAATTCAAATTAATGCTAATGATGGGGTGACGAAATTGAGGCACCCAAAAACAATTACCATAATTGGTGGATTTATTGAGGAAAGCATTGCCGTAACCGGTTGAGGGTGCTCAGCTGTTTGCTTTTGCCATTGCCTTGAACTTGCAACCGGTTTCCCTCTGCTGCTCCCATCTGGGATCGGCCTGATCTTGTATAAAAGTGGGTGCAAAGTTTCAGTTCAGGACACAGAAGAATTTTGAAGATGTTCAAGCTCAGTTTAGTTTTGGCCACAGGTGAGTTCCAAGCGCATCGAATCGCATTGGGTTTCATTACTGATCCCTTCTTGTTTCCCAATTTGTAGTGCTGCTGTGCACAGTCACAGCGCAGGTGCCGCCAAGTCCAGAGATCGGCCGTGTTACAGTCCAAGTGCCGTTGCTATCGAATGGGAAACCTGTTGTAAGCCAAGATGCGGATCAAGTGGAGGTGGCTCGTGTTGTGGAGGTGAAGCCGGGCCAGGTGACGACCGAGGATGTGGTGGTGCCCCATACCGTCAAGGAGCGGAGTACGAGAGCCGTTGTGGAGGTGCTGAATCCTGGTGTGCCCAATCCAGGCATGCCTAACCCTGGTATTCCAAACCCTGGTATGCCCAATAGAGGTATTCCCAATCCAGGCATGCCCAACCCTGGTATACCGAACCCTGGCATGCCCAACCCTGGTATTCCAAACCCAGGCCTGATGAACAGAGGTATTCCCAATCCAGGCATGCCCAACCCTGGTATTCCGAACCCTGGTATGCCTAACCGTGGTATCCCAAATCCTGGCATGCCCAACCCTGGTATTCCGAACCCAGGCCTGATGAACAGAGGTATTCCCAATCCAGGCATGCCCAATAGAGGAATCCCCAATCCAGGCATGCCCAACCCTGGTATTCCCAATCCAGGCATGCCCAACCCTGGTATTCCTAACCCTGGCATGCCCAACCCTGGTATTCCGAACCATGTCAAGGTCCGAAACACGAGAGCAGTTGTGGAGGTTGTGAATCCCGGTGTGCCCAATCCTGGCATGCCCAACCCTGGAATCCCGAACCCTGGAATGCCCAACCCTGGTATTCCGAACCCTGGCATGCCAAATAGAGGAATCCCCAATCATGGTTTACCCAACCCAGGCATTCCCAACCGTGGCTTGCCTAACCCTGGTATACCTAACCCCGGAATGCCCAACCCTGGCATTCCCAACCACGTGAAGGTGCGAAACACGAGAGCTATTGTGGAGGTGAAGAGTGGAATTCCCAATCCTGGCATGCCCAACCCTGGTATTCCAAATCCTGGTATGCCCAACCCTGGTATACCAAACCCAGGCTTGATAAACAGAGGAATCCCCAATCCAGGCATGCCCAACCCTGGTATTCCGAACCCTGGAATGCCCAACAGAGGAATCCCCAATCCAGGCATGCCCAACCCTGGTATTCCAAATCCTGGTATGCCCAACCCTGGTATACCAAACCCAGGCTTGATAAACAGAGGAATCCCCAATCTAGGCATGCCCAACCCTGGTATTCCAAACCCTGGAATGCCCAACAGAGGAATCCCCAATCCAGGCATGCCCAACCCTGGTATTCCAAATCCTGGTATGCCCAACCCTGGTATACCAAACCCAGGCTTAATAAACAGAGGAATCCCCAATCCAGGCATGCCCAACCCTGGTATTCCGAACCCTGGCATGCCCAACCCTGGTATTCCCAACCACGTCAAGGTGCGAAACACGAGAGCTATTGTGGAAGTGAACAGTGGAGTACCCAATGCTGGCCTGCCGAACAAGGGAGTTCCAAATCCAGGCTTGCCAAATGCTGGAGTGCCTAACCCTGGCATCCCGAATGCAGGCTTGCCCAACCCTGGCATCCCTAATGCAGGCTTGCCCAACCCTGGCATCCCGAATGCAGGCTTGCCCAACGCTGGAGTGCATAACCCTGGCAAGCCCAACGCTGGCATCCCCAATCAAGGTCTACCCAACCCAGGCATCCCCAATGCAGCCGCCTCGGAACTGCAACCCGTCGCTGTTTTGCCTCCCAGCTCAACAATGTCACCAGTGGAGCTGCCCAAGAGTTCACCCTCTAAGAGCTGTCATCAACTGTTGTTGGCCGACATTGCCGCGCCCACAATTGCGCCCATTCCGCCACAGTTCGAACAGAACAGCTGCGATCAGCTGTGCACCAAGTTCGAGTTGAATCCCATCTGCGCCTACAACGGCATCTGCCTGCACGAGTTCCCCAACCAATGCGTCATGGACACCTTCAATTGCAACCATCGCGACTTGGCCTTCCGTGTCGTCGATGAGGATGTCTGCAGCATGAACCTGTGTGCGCGTCGCTGCAAAACAGATGAGCTCGAACTGAGCAGACTAGTTATGTAAGACATATTCACTATATATACATACATAACATATACTCGTATACATATATATTCCTGTATCTTCACGTAATCAATAAAGACAGAAAACTGAAGACAAATCAAAGTAAAGAACATTTTGAAATGAATAATTAGATTTGCATTTCAAGTTCTCGAAATAATCATCGTCGTTATCCTGATCATATGTTGAAAATATCATAATTATGTAGATAATTCAGTTCAAATTTGTGCTATCAGAGGATGAACCTATCTTGCTCAGTCGGTACTTCTCGTCTTCACCCGTCGTACCTAGCAAAGTACAAGGTGCAATTCAAACCTATTCATGTGAATGTAAAGTTCGTGAGGTTCCTCTGCGGTTAATCTATGTATCTTCTCCAGGCCGAGGAAGAAGTCTCCGTCCCAGAAGTTACCAAATCCATTGCGATATGTGTTCCAGTCCCTGTATAAGTCTACTCCACCTCTGATTCTCTGCTGGATGACAATCCATCCAGGACCCGCGATATTAGAATTACAGAGCACCTCAAAAGTGTCATAATTGAATAGGGTGACTGTGTGCACCCCCGATGAATATTTAGTAATGCAACTGTTTGCATTCTTTTTTCGGATTTTTTCCAATATTTCATCGCATTTCTTTAACTCCGCCTCCAACTGATTAACTTGTATATCTTTAGCAATTAATTCCGATTCATAGCTTGATAATTTTTTGGCGTTTAAACTGTTTTTTGTTTCAAGAGTTGTTAGCTTTTCTTTCTCACTTTTAAGGTTCTCTTAACCTTTCGACTTATAAGTCGAAATCTCTATTTGAAGCTGCTTGATTTTCTCATTCTTACTTTCTAATTCTTTTTGAAGTTCAATCTCCTTTGCTTTGAACTCCTTCAACTCATTGTTTTGATATTCACAGAGTTTGTTCGGCAGTTATTTCATTTTCTGTTTCACATCTTCGAGTAAAGATGTCTCCTTCAATTTGTTATTCATATGTTCCAATTGAAGCTTCATCATACTGTCTCCTTGCTGCCTAGATATCCAATTCTTTTTTGAGCCTCATTTCACTTTCTTCTAGATGCTTAATTTGCTCGTTCTTTCTTTCAATTTCTTCACTATGCTGCTTGTCTATCTTCTGGGTTACTTGCTCGAAGTATCCCAGCATTGGTTTCGTTACTTGATGGGCATACCCCGAACCGGCTTCCTTCACTTCATGAGACAATTGAAAAGACTAATTCGACTTTGAATAAATAAATAGGATCACTTAAGATTTTCATTCTTTCCGATCTCCTCCATACCTGGTAGTATTTAGCTGTGACAACGTATCTTAATGCAGTCTCAGGTCTTTTAAAGCTCTCATAGTGCACATTGCATGCAAATGGCTAAGGCTGATAAGGAGTTAGGTGACGTCATTGATGTGCGTTATCACAAGTAGACAGTGAACTCGAACTGCGTTTAAGTAGCAAATAGGTTTATTCAATTTTACATATGTATGTGTGTGTGTGTATATGCATAGGGTACTCCAAACCCGTCAACTTCCGAGATACTCTTCAATCGTACATGGTTATGCCCAGCTCCTTGCGTTCCTCAGGGTTGCATAGGGGAATGTAGCCCTGGGTGCAGCGATAGTTCTCGACGACATTGAAGCGCTTCTGCGGGTTGCGGCAGTTGTAGGCAGCCATGGTGCAGCGGCTGGTGAACAATTGCAGGCACTGTCCGTTGTGGGCACAGATGGGCAGATCGTAATCGGTGCAGCTGAAGTCGCACTTGTCTGGCACCGCATTGACCATTCTATCTAGCCAGACGGTTTGGCCGTGTTGATTAACTGCCGGCAGGTGAACAGGCTTCACGGGCAGCACACTGGCACTGGCGAAGATGGCAACGAGTGCCAGGAGAACTGCAGGAGGAAGAGATACAAAGAGAATGATAGGTAGATAAGCACAGTTTGAACTGATGCAATTGTCGTCAAACTTACGCAGGCAGATCCAATGTTGTTGCATATTGCTGTCGGACTTGACTTGTTGTTGGTGTTGTTGCTGGGGTTGTAACCTTGCTGTGTGAGCAGCGACTGTTCAACTGTGGCTTCTCTGGACAGCAGCAAATGTTTTTATAACAAATATTTGGCGTCCTACACAGCCTGAAGGCGTTACATGGCATAATCCTTTATGTTCGCACCTGCCAAAAATATACAAAACTGTATTATCGTTATTATTATTATCGTATCGTCTCTTTGGGCTTGTCATTTTTGCCCGAAATAAAAGCTTTTGTTCTAATTTGCATATTAATTTGCCAGCGTGCAATGTTCAGTGTTGTTCAGTTAGCTTTTTTTACCGTCAAATTTAGCTTTTTTATGTGTTCCATATAAAACAAGTCGACTGAGTGTAATCCAGCTTTTTTATGGCTAAATGTAAGAGCGCTACGTTGTTTTCATACTTCATTGCATACTTTGCAGTGCAACTGAAATTCATTAGCTGTGCTGCTCAAACTGTGAACGAACACACCGCACTACTCAAACTGTGATGTAAAACATTTTATTTAGTTATTTAATTAACTTTTAATTGTATTTAAATGCATTTAAGCAATAAATAAAGTTGACTTAAAATAAATAAATAAATACATCAATAAAGTAATAGACAATTTAATAAATAAACAAAAAAATGAATATCTATTTATTATTAGAAATTCAATTTAAATTTATATGATTGAATTTTATTCAAATATATTTTGTAAGTAAAATAAAATAAAATTAAAATGAAATAAATATTTTATACTTTTATTGAATAGAAGTATAATTCTCTCAAATTAATTCATTCTTTACTAACATTTGATACATATTTATTACGTTTAATATAAAATTTATTATTTATAATCTTAAAATTATAAATAAAGATATATAGATAGATAGAAAAGTAAGTAGTTTCGAGTGATCTATTAAATAAAAGACATCATAATTCAATTGAACCATTTCCTTTACTATTATTTTAACATATAGAAACCTTGTTTACCACCAAAGAAAGCCTTTCTCTTTTGCTTAAGTTTCGCATTAAATTCTCTCGAATTATTTATAAAAACTTAAATACTGATCTGCCTTATGCGCTGTTGTCACGCCCCACAATGCACTTCAAGCACTTCAGACCAAATATAATATCTCAAAACGTGTAAAATAATATCAATCTATAAGGAAGCGATTAAGGTAACTCGCAAAATGAGCTTCGAGCGATTTCTGTCGTCGCTCTGGTTGAACGAAACCTGTTTCCCGCGGGAGCTGAAAGAATTTGCAACGTTTTGTTATTATATAATTAGCATATGAGATGCATTAAAAATATCTTTTGCTTATGACAAATCGATGTTTGATCAGGGAATCCGTATAAAAGTCGAGAACTAAAATCGAAAGCGTTGTAGAACACAATCGAGCATCATCAAGGGAAGACAGAAAGAATCGCAGTGTGGAACCTAAGTGTGGAACTCATTAAAAAAATATGCGTGGTGTGTTGATCATTGGTGAGTTTGCCTTTTCAAATATGCGTGTAAATACAAGCTACTTCAATCTCTGCATACTCTGCAGCCCTGATGGCAGCCCTGGCTGCAGCGGTGGAGCTGGACAAACCGGAGCAACAGTTGCCGGAGCTTATCGAGTTGCCCAAGCACATTGAAACACTGATAACCAACCACATCAATCACGTGCTGCAACAGAAGCCACAGGGACACCAGAGCACGCTGGTGCTCACCGGGCACGTGCCACAGTCGGGGCAGGGCAAGGCAGGCGTTGCAGTGCCACATTTGGATCTGTTGCCTCCACATAAACACGTTGCCGGTGCAGCACAGCAGCCACAGGTGATAAATCATCAGGTTGCCGCATGGGCCGGCCCGCATATTGTGCTCACACTGCCTGGCCAGGTGCCAGTGGACATTGGCGACAAGGTCAACAAGCTGCAGCAACATGTCGCCCATGTGATGCAACAGGCTGAGCAGCACATACCCAATGCCATCAATCAGGCGATCAAGGAGCGCAAGAAGCAGCAAAAGGAGAAGGAGGAGAAGAAGCAGCAGCAAGAGAAGCAGAAGCAGCAGGCAGAGAAGCAGCAGCAGCAGGAAGAGAAGCAGAAGGAGGAGGAGAATCACGAGCAGCAGGAGGAGGAGCAGTTGCCACAACAATCGGGACGCCTGCTCTCCTCGGCTGTGCAGGTGCCGGAGCTGCTGGAGAAGCAACGCGAGTTGCAGCAACTGGGCAAATGCAACTTCGAGTGTCCACAAAAGGCGCTGCCCGTTTGTGCCACCAATGGCAAATGCACTGTGGAATTTCCCGGCCAGTGTGAGCTGAGCCAATGGAACTGCTTCAATACCAAGAACGGTGAGTAGGTGGTGGAGTGAGCACTGATTATAACACTAATCCAATACATTTGTTTCTTTACTTAGTCTTCCGCCAGGTGCACGACGACGAATGCCACAAAGTCATCAAGTGCTACGATCGGGATATGCTGTAGAGAAAGAGAGAGGGGGAGAGAGAGTGCAGGAGAAAGCACATGGTAGTCAAGCAATTGGCATAGAAGTTCAACTCAAAGGTGCTGAGGTTGTGTACATAAATAAGTTTATTGTTTAACAAAGTTTAAATAAAAGAAGTTGCCAGTTTATTTGTGGGACTGTTTATTGATCAATAGATCTAATATAAATATTAAAGATAATTGATTATTTTTTTATAAAATAGGAAGACTAAAGGTGGATGGAAGTAGAATTTTTGTTCGCCTTCTATGTTAATCTGTTTGTCTATCTACTAAAATGCAGACTAGAATCTCAATTGAAAAGAGACATAAAATAGTGCTTGATCGGTCAATCAATAAATAAAGAAAAGGAAAATATATATAATATACGAGGGTCGTTTGATAAGTCCGTGACTTTTTGTATTTGCCGCGCACCTGCTCTAAATACAACACTGCTCCTGTCAGCAGTTATCGATTAACAGCTGACTGTAAAATTTTGAGAAAGCTGCGTTTTTTGGTTTGCGTTTTATAGGCATTGAAAGCAGACGATCTCGTGAATTTTAACGAAAATGGAAAAAAGTGAATTTCGTGTCAGCATGGCAAAATTTCATAAATTGGGCTACGAACTGCTACCCCATCCAGCATATTCTCCAGATTTAGCCCCCTGTGACTATTTTTTGTTTCCAAACATGAAGAAATGGCTCGGCGGTAAGAGATTCGGGTCATCACAGAAACAAACGACTATTTTGAGGGCCTTGAGAAAACATATTATTTGGAAGGAATAAAAAAATTGGAAAAACGCTGGACTAAATGTATAGAGCTAAAAGGAGATTATGTTGAGAAATAAAACGCTTCTTTGACGAAAAAAATATATTTTATTCAAAAAGTCACGGACTTATCAAACGACCCTCGTAAACTAAATAAATGTAATATATTTTACTATTATTAAAAACCATAGAAATCTTCTAAACTTCTCAATTTATTTGTTTGACTGTTTCTTGATCAATAGATTTAATATAAATATGAAGAAAATTGATTATTTAAATATTAAATAGGAAGACAAATGATCGATAGAAAAGGACTTCTTGTTCGCCTGCTAAGTTGATCTGTTTGCCTATCTACTACAATGCAGACAAGTCTCTCAACTGCAAAAGAGTTCCAAATAGAACAGTACTAGATCTAACCAATATACTACATATAATATATAGTATATCCTCAAATTATCTGATTGTAAATGGAACAATAAATAAACGAGTCTAAGCTTCGGTTTAACCAATGCTCTTTATTAACCATTCAAATTTTAATTGGCTTCCTTTATTATTAGTAAAGTATTAAAAAATAATGTGAACATTTTGAAATGAATATTAATATTTGGGTCGAATCATCATCTTCACCTGCTTCAGTGAAGTGACGTTTTCCCAAAACACACTTTGCTCATTCTCCATGCCAGGCTCAAAATATTTGCCATTCAAATTGCTGTAACGAAAGAGAACTCATTAAATAGAAGTGCAAAACTTATTTTCAATAAAGAGTCGCAAGAAATAGACTTACCATGAAGCAGAATAGTAGTACCACCAGCCCCCATGAAAGTATTCTGCAGTGGCATCACTTGTGTCTTTATCACGTGTTCTGAATGCTATATTTTGGTGGGGTCTCAATTGATCGGTTGTGTTACCGGAGAAGTGTCCCAGCCTACTTAGGGTGTAGTTATTCGTTTCACCCGAAATGGCGAAATCGTCGTATCTGGCATAGTATGTACTGTTATCAAATCTCTCCATGTGAATGTAAAGTTCGTGGCGTTGCTCAGTGGTTAATCGATATATATTCTCCAGTCCGAGGAAAAAGTCCCCATTCCAGAAGTCACCAAAGCCGTCCCGATATAAGTCCCAGTTCACGTAGAAGTTCACTTTGCCATTTATTCTTTGCTGTATGACAATCCATCCAGCACCCGCGATATCAGAATTACAGAGAACTTCAAAACTGTCATTATTAAACAGGGTGACTATATGTACCCCCGATGAATATTTAGTAATGCAACTATTTGCATTCTTTTTTCGGATTTTATCCAATATTTCATCGCATTTCTTTAACTCCGCCTCCAACTGATTAACTTTTATATCTTTAGCAACTAATTCCGATTCACAGCTTGATAATTTTTTGGCGTTTAAACTGTTTTTTGTTTCAAGAGTTGTTAGCTTTTCTTTCTCACTTTTAGGGTTCTCTTCATCTTTCGACTTATAAGTCGAAATTTCTATTTGCAGCTTCGTCACATTCTCTTCTAGCTGCTCAATGAGCTCATTCTTACTTTCCAGTTCTTCTTGGAGTTCAATCTGCATTGCCTGGAACTCCTTCAACTCATTGTTTTGATATTCACAGAGGTTGTTCGGCAGTTGTTCCATTTTCTGTTTCAGATCTTCGAGTATACCTGTCTCCTTCAATTTGTAATTCAAATTTTCCAATTGAAGCAGCTTAATTTGTTCATGCTTGATATCCAATTCTTTTTTAAGCCTCATTTCACTTTCTTCTAGATGCTTAATTTGTTCGTTTTTTCTTTCAATTTCTTCACTATGCTTGTCTATCTTCTGGGTTACTTGCTCGAAGTATCCTAGCATTGGTTTCGTTACTTGATGGGCATACACCGAACACTCTTGTTCCAGTTCAGGAGATAGTTGACAAGACTAATAAGAGAATGAATAATTCAAAAAGTTCACTTGAGATTCACATTTAGAGTCTTCATTTATTCTCACCTCGTCAAAATAAGCTTCGACAGAGAGTCCTTTGAAGCACCCCCAAAGGGCGAGGAAGAGAAAGAGAACAGGAATTAGTTTCATTTCAGTTTGGCACTTTCGCGGAACTTAAATTTCGGAAATGTTCAGTTGAGCACAAGACAAATACGTACAATGATCTTCCGGGTGCAGACTCACGTCTTTTATAGCTAGCATTGTCCATAGCCTCGACCGATAAGGAGATAAGGAGAAAGCTGACGTCATTGTAGAGTGGCATGTTGCGCGTTATCACAAGTAGACAGTGAATTTGACCTAAGGTATAGTCAGAGCTCGGCGCGTGCATCCACTGTTATCATTGGCCAAAGGTTTTGGGTTGAAGACTAGTTCTGATTTGAAATAGATGAACTTAGAGACTGAATATTGTATATATGAACATAATGCTCTCTGGTTCCTCGTTTGGCTGCCTGCATACCAACAACAAATTTACTTAATTTTTATTTATTATTTATATTTTTCAAGCTTCGGCTTTAGCCACTTTTCTGCATTGTTTTACTTTATGATTTAACTCTGGTTTGTATTTCGGATTTAGATGGTTTTTCGGCAGCTGTTTTGTTTCGCTGGCAATCAAAGCTTTGCCACACTTCGCATCAATTGACAATTGCCAGCTTTATCATCGTTCCTTACACAGATGGTGACACTCACACACACACACACATACTCGCAACACTTTGCTTAGTGTCGGCAATCATCCAATTTGTCAAAATGGCTTATTAACGGATTTGGCCAAAGCCGCAACCAGAACAAGCCAAATGCAAAAGCCAAAGGCGAAGCCGATGCAGATTCCATTGGGGAATCGGAGCAGGCCTTTGTAGCTGACTGTGTTCAAGTTTAGCGCGTGTCTCAGGTCTCTCTCTAACACAGTAGCTCCCTCTCTCTCGCTCTCTCTCTCTCTCTCTCAGTCTCTCTCTTTCTCTCTCTTTCTCTGACTTTGCCACTCCTATCAAATGTGGCCGCATGCAAAGACATGCAAAGACTTTGATAAGTAACAGATGCCTGCTGCCTTGGAGGTGGCTGTTTTCAAGGCAACAGTGTTGCCAGACCTCCAGCAGAGGAACAGAAATATATAATAATATATTATTTAACCTATATTTTAATTTATATGGTTGTCAAATTGGTTAAACACGATAGGTTGTTAATCGAAAGCTGGCGATAATTATTTATATGCAAATTTTGTTGTTGAATGTGGATTTTCGAAATGATTTTCTTATGAATATCCTCTGAAAGATATAGAATCCTGATCTAGGCATGCAGTAAATGTTTTAACCTGTATTTAGACATTTTAAAGTCGATTCTGAAGTCTTAAATTGCTCTTCAGGTCTGCATTTCAACTTAACCTAAATAAAATGAAAATATTATAATCTATTTAATAGACACTTATGATCGGTTCATGCCATATGTATTTCTATATCTCCTTTTATCTCCCCAATCCGAATCCACAGTCAAACTAGCCTACCACGTCTGAATTTTGATCTAATCCCAAAAAAGGCTTGAACAAATTTTCAAAATATTAAATTTATCTTTATTACAAGATTTCTTACGGCTAAACAGATCTGACAGTAAAAAGGCTTAACTGGCAGCACTGCCAAGCTTGCAAAGTAAAGCAGAGTATGAGAAGAGGGGAAGAGGAGTGTGGCAAGTGGAACTGGTCCATTAAAATGCACTTTATGAATATGCGGCAAGCCAAAAAGATTTCATTTCTCTTCATTTTATTCGGTCATCAGTTAGAAATTTGCATGTGCAGGGTATGCCGGACTTGGCAGGTCGAAGATTCGCTGGGCATCTATATAAAGTATAATATTTTAGTGAACCTTTAATTGCATTGGACACTTGGCATATATTTCACTGTCCAGGGTATGTCGGACTCTGTCATTAGTCAGCACGCGCTGCGCTGCTCATGTTAGAACTTCGACGTCCACACGCGCGTCTTTGGGGGCCCATAAATTTCACATTTGCAGTTAGCCCGGGGACACGGAGTCCTCACTCCTCTCCCGTCCTCCACTTCTGCAGCGCGGCCTGTTCTACAAATATTTGACTTAGTTTTGGAGCCTCACTTGGCGCAGCTCGCTTGGCTGCCCCGCTGCGTGTCTGCCACGCATGCGCCATCTTTAAAGCCTCGTCTCCAGGGGCGTTGAGCAAGTTAAGTGTGAGAGGGTGGAGAAGGGAGGGGGGAAAGCACCGTTAGCCGTGGCACGTTGCTTATCGCAGAATGTTTTTAGCCAGCTTCTGCTTTCGCTGCAAACCGAGCCTGGAATTGCGACCAACTGCAACTGCGGTCCATTTTAATGCCAAATGCGTGAGCTGTGGGCCAGGCCGAGGCAGTTTGATAGCTTGGCGGAAATGCAATTAACACTTTGGGCCATAATTGCGTGCCAAATGCATTTGGCCATGCCTCGCTCGCTCGCTGCGAACGGGTTCCGCCTGCCACCGATTCCCCCCAAGAGCAGCTGCCGCATGTTGCACTGCGCTTGTTTTGATTTGCTCCACTCATTTGCAAGCAGCACGACGATTAATCTGTTTGCCATGCGCGCAATTCAATGGGGAATACCTAGTCGGGTCAGAGTAGTAGACTCAATGCCGGCCCAAGGGTGTATTAGAGTTCAAGTCAAGTTGCAATCGATGCAGTGCTTTAATAATTACTATTAATTAGTGTTTGTATACATAAATTTTGCATAATTTGGCATTAAGCATTAGAGACAATTACTAGAGTTACTGCTACTGCAATCAATGGAATACGTATCAGACATAACAGTGTGAGAGAGGGTGTATACGATATGTACATATGTATATTAAATCAAATCATTTCTACATAAAAGGATCAATAAATGAATAAATGAAATTAAATGAAATAAATAAACCAATGAACTATTAAGTTTAAAATGGAATTAGTTTTACTTTTAAGGTTACTTCGAAGACGTTATTGCATTGTTAAGGAACTGAAAGTTAAACCGATTCTCGCATCGATTTATGGATGTTTTTTATTTTCTCCGATAAATCAATTTAATTTTCGAGAGTAGATTCAATTGAAAAATTAATTAAGTAAACAAGTGTAGTGGTGGTAAAAATGTTTAGTTGTTTAGAGATCGTGAGAAGAATAGGCATTTATTTTTGAAGAATTGGAGTTGGTTAATTGTTTAATAGCAATATGGGATGCTCATTATATTGTACAGAATTATTTTATTTATTTCTATAAATTAAAAAAGATTTAAATCAATTTATTTCCTTGAAGTTTTAAAATAAATTAATTCAGTGAACATCCACTTCTACTGAAGAATAAGAACAGCCTATTTGGCTTTCCTATTGATCAAATACTCCTATGGTTCTTCGATGATTCCCTATCCTTTCGCTTAAGAAACCTAACGATATTTCAGCTAAAATTAATTGTGGATGATGCAGATGAAGCTAGTGGAACTGGATCTTCACAAGTTCATTAATTATTCCAATTAGTCTAAATATGATTTCTTTTTAAATTCTACTGGAAAACATAGTTCGGAGCTAAAAGAATTACAAGTTTTGGGAATGGAAGAATTTGCATTTAAGAATATGGGGATCAAGACTCTCCCATTGAAACATTCTACAACGAATCGAAATATCTTTTGGCACACATATTTAACAAATATAAAGTACAATATAAATCAAATTTTAAAAGCAAACCTCTTCTTAATGTAGTTTTGTATAATGATAGTTTATTATTGCATCGTGGTATTCCAATAGATCAGATTCATAACCTAAAAAATTGAATTTAATATTACCTGCCTACCTCTTGGTCTTTATCCTTCTTTCATTTTCTTCCTTATTTTACACTTAACAATTTTCCGCATCGTGTTATGGCTATAATTTTTGCTTTTGTTATTATTGTAGTTGTTGTTATTATTGTAGTTGTTATTGCTTCTCCTGTCGGAACCGAGTTTTTAATTTAAGTGAAATTAATTGAGTAATTTGATGGGAAACGCAGCAAAACGCATTCAAAACAATTCTGTGATGGGACAAATGAGGCTCAGCCTCAAGTGGGATGCCAGAGCAGGTTGCAAAGTGGTGCAGCGGGGAAGGGAGGAAGGGGGAAGGGGGATTAAAGCGTGGCAGATGCAGATTGTCGGGCCATTGGCAACAGAACGAGGCCAGACAACAAGCCAGAAACAACAAGAACAACAACAACAAGAACAACAACAATAAATTTAATATAAAGCATATTAACTTTGATGGCAAAGCGCCGCAAGGCGAGATGAGAGAGGGATGGAAAGAGAGAGGGAGGGAGAGAGCGAGGGAGGGTGAGAGAGGGAGAGGCAGAGTAACAGTTTGGGAGAAAGGTAGAGAGGAGAGAAGAGGATGAGGGGAGAAAAAGATGCTGTCAGGCGTTGGCGTAACACAAGCAGAGGCGTAGAGTGCCAAAGGTGGACAGGGAGAGGAAGTGGTAGAGGGGCATGGAAAGAGGCAGGAAAGGGGTTAAGAAGAGGGACAAGAAGAGGGACAAGAAGAGGGACAAGAAGAGGGACAATAAGGGGAGTAGTAGATGTACAAGAAGAGGGTCAAGAACAGAGGCAAGAAGAAGGGTAAGTAGTGGTGCAAGAAGAGGGACTGATACTCTCAAGGCAAGAAGAGGGGCAGGCAACACATGTTTGATGTTTGATGATGTGCGCGCTTTGAAGTCAGCCAGAATCTCAGCTCAAAGCCAAGCTCCAGTTGGAGCCTCTGTTTCAGCTTCAACTTCAGCTCCAGTTGCAGTTGCAGTTGCAGTTTGCAGTGCCGGCACACGGTAGTTCTGCTGCTGCTGCTGCTGTTGCTGCCACATGACAAGCGTTTAAAAAGGTTTTATTTACACCGAAGACAGGCCCAGGCAGCCAACTAGCAGAGGAGCCCATCCGGGATCGGTTCGGGGATCCATTGCCAGTCAGCTGCCTGAGCCCAGGCTGCATCCAAGCCCGGGCGCAATTAAGTTGCCAACAACTTTGAAATTATGCAATTATGGCTATGAGAAATTGCCTGGAAATTACACGAGCGACTTGACGAACCACAGCCAAAACGAAGACGAAGACGACAAAGACAAGGAAAGGAGCGAAGAGCAGCAAAGCGAAGGGGAAGAGGAGAGCATTCGCAGGGGCAGACTCGCGTCCAGGCTCGTCCAAAACGATACGAACTTCACTTGATTATTTATTAAAACGAAAGTTAAACAGCTAAAGGAAGCAATTTTTTTTTATTACAGCCAAGAGAATGCCATGCACTGAGAGAAATTTGCTAGGTGCTTGTTGCTTTTAAAGAAATTAAGAGAAAGAAATAAAGATAAATTGCAAAAATAAATAAATGTGAAAATTGTTCAATAGAAATTAATAAATAAATTTTAATTATTTCACAAGTTGATTTAATTAATATATTATTAATAACAGTTCAATTAAATGTTCCATTAAAAAACTTCTCTAAAAATATATATAAATATATGTAGCTATAAAATTACTCACAAATGTTAATCCTCACGTAACATACTATACCAGTTATATTTGTTTATATAGTACCTATATTTTATAATTCAATTTACATCTTATTTAACATTTAAATAAAATAATATATTAAGTTTATACATAACAGATTAATTTTTATAGACACATCTTACTAAAATAATCATGTGAATCTTCAATGTTCTTGGGAATAAACAATTTAGATCAATTTATTGATAAAATTTGAATGTATTTAATTATTTTATTGAGATTTCCCAGTTAAATTTGAGATGCTTGATAAATTATTTGTTTTGAATATTTATAGCTAAGGTTTTACTTCTTCCCATAAAAATTATTTTTTATTTATATTTAACTGGAGCTAAGCTTTCAAATTTGTTAT
The DNA here is from genome assembly GCA_018904595.1 of Zaprionus indianus. Lineage (NCBI taxonomy): Eukaryota > Metazoa > Arthropoda > Insecta > Diptera > Drosophilidae > Zaprionus > Zaprionus indianus. The sequence goes on along the minus strand of JAEIHA010000145.1, from coordinate 1,429,360 downwards.
TTGCAACTGATCATAGTTAAATTAAAACAAAAAAAAAAGTTAATTTTTTTAATGCATTAACCAAATACATAAATTATGTTTTCCATTAATCGGGCCTAATTTCAATTTCCCCCGTTTGAATCCAATAAATTCAAATTAAATTCTTTTCTTCCTTTTTAAATTTGTACCTTTAATTAATTCTTATTTTTATATATTTAATTAATTGTTTTACTTTAAACAGTCGACTACCCATAGTTGAATTTAAATAAATAAATAAATTATTGTGCCTAACCGTACTTCATAACCTTAGTTACATATTTCGATCTTAGTAATTTCTCTCACTGCAGCTCAGCCGCTGAGGTAGTCGTCGCACTGCGTTTGGATACTGGCATCGCTCTGCATCTGCTTAAGAGACTCTGCATGCGTAAGCGTATTTGCCTCGCAGTTCTTCGCCGGGTTCCGCAGTTCTGGAGTTCCAGAGCTCCAGAGCTCCACTTGGCTGGCGAACTTCCCGGTCTGAGCCAGACTGAGCCTGCGCCTGAGCCTGTTGCGGTGCGCGAAGCGTAATTGCCATGTTTAAAGTGTGATTAATTTGTAATCATCAAAAGGCAAAGCAGCAGCCAACAGGCAGAGGCAGTGGCAGTACCAGGAGGGGAGGAGCTGCCAGGGGAAGGCAGAGGCATCTGCATGACAGTGGCAGAGGCAGTGGCAGCGGCGGAGGACGGAGGGGGGGTGCCTTCAATCAACAGACTGCAGTCAATGGCGGCAGCTGCCACGAGAGAAGCTGCTACAATATTTGCGCTCTGTGAGTAGCTGAAAATCTTGGCTGCATAACTTAAGGGCACCTCAGTGAGAAGCGGTGAAGGGAGGCAGGCATTTCCCCAAAGAGACATCTCTTACATCCAAACACTCTGCGTGTAATTGAGCCAAGACATTAAGATATTCCGACTTGCATTAAATATTCTAATTAGACAAGTCTCCTGAATGTATATAAAATGGAGGTGAAGGAGCAATTTCCAGGCTAGTTAAGGTATCGAAGTGATAACTAGAAAGAATTATCAACTTTTAGGTGTTGTAGATGCAGCTTCTAGAGTTTCACCAAGTGTTTCTATGCTTTGTTTAATTAAAAATATATTATAATACTCGTATGTTGGTACATTCAATGCTTTGTTTTATTATGAAGGTATTTATATGTTAATATAAAGATGAATACAACTCTATGGTAATTGCTAGAAGCTAACAAATTGTTTATGAAAATAAACTGTATATGAAAGATAAGGAATAATGTTAGTTAACTTTGATAAATTTAAAGCATTACTGTATCATATAAATATGTATATAAGGCTAAGTTGTAGCTATATATAGTTGTCATAGCTCGATGTTAAAGGTCTCGATGCTGTGAAAACAAATATATAATACGATTATGAGTTAAATTATAAGAATCGGTCAATGCTTCTATAATCGCTATATTATTTACTTATATTATATATAAATCGATCAAGCTTAACCCAAATGCTTCTAGTTTTAACACAATCAGGAAAATAAGTATACTTGTCTGGCCATGATGAACAAGAATATATATACGAGTTTATTATATAAATAAAAGATATTTTCTTTTGTGCGTTAAAAGCAAAGATGCCTAGCAAAATAATTAGAAAAAGTTGTCAAATTAAGTTAACTGATCAAGAATATATATATGCATACGTATGTATGTTACCCATAATTACAAACTTATGCTTATTCAAATCTGAATGATACAGAAATTACATCTTTAAGGGCATTTAAACACCAGTACAGAGGATCAAAGAAAGAACACAGTGAAATCTAACCTATATACCAAGGGGATTATCTATGATCTCTACAGCTACTCGAACTCAATCCTCTCACATACTTAACCTGCAGTGCTCCTCGAAGTGTATCCTAACGAGCTATAAGCCGAAATTTTAATGGTTCAGCCTTTTGCATGTGGCTCCGTTAATGGCGTCTTTTTTAAAGGCAGCAGTGCGTGCTGCAAGGGGTGTCCGTCTGAACTCCTTTAAGTATCATTTAATTTGCTTTTTGCTTTCTGGCAATTTAATTAGCGAATCGCCTAATTGGTCGCGGGAGACAGTCGATTGCGAGTAGCAAAACCCAATCCGCAACTGAGGCTAATTGCAGCTGACGGTCATGGAGTAGAGTAGGTGCATCCTCAGTGCATCCTCGGTAACCATAAAGTGAGTGCAGCCAATCAGTATGACCAAAACATCGCTATTAATTACGGCACAAGTATAAATCTGACAGTGCCTAACGCCAAAGATACTTCCTACAGCCAATTTTCCCGTCAACCTACTCCTACTCCAAGCCCCCTCTCTCTGTCTCTCTCTCTCTCTCTTTTTCTTGTCTTTTTCTAATGCCAATTGCGATGCCATGCGAGTCTCCGGCGACCGCCTGGCGCGCATGTGCAGCGATGTCCCAAATTACAAGCTATAAAAATTTATGAGCCTCTAAGACGGCAGTGGGCAATAGGCGAACAAGGCAAAGAAAGAAAAAGTATCCATAAGATACTCGTGCCTTGCCATAAAGCAGTGTCTTCTCGGTATCACAGAAGCCAAGCAGCGGCACTGGCTCCGGCTCGGACTTGGACTTCTTTCCCCTTCATCTGCTTCTGTGTCTTCTGCTGCTCCTGCTTCTTCAAATTCTTCTTCATCTTGTGGTCCATCTGCTACCGGTTCTTCACTGCAGAACTGGCTGCTGCATCTGGAAATTGAGCTGTGGCATCCAGTTGTGGAAATCGGGTGGTGCAATGGGTGGCGAGTTGCGAGAAGAAGCGTGTGAAAATTCAATTAGAACCAAATGATAAATCACATTAGGCAAGTTAGTAAAACATTCAGAGAGAGAATGATGAGGCAATCGACAACATAAGCACTCGTTGAGTTGCCCTTGGACTTTGAAGTCTCTCCCAGAGTTTCCTCATCCCTGCACATCTTCTTGCTCATCTTGACCCCCTTTTGAACTTCATCTGTGCACTTTGTTCCCTTGCCAGCTGACCCTCAATTGCCCTGCACACGCACACGCATCTGTATGAACTCGAGGCTAATAACTCGTAGATACAGATAGATACAGCTGTAGATACTCAGCTCCCCATGCGCTTCCACTTGATTTACGTCTAACTGTAATCGAATAATATAACAGGCAAAAGGACAGGACAGGCCAGGTGAGGCAGCCAGGGTTGCGGCACACAAAACCCTAGTCAAAAGTGCAGGCATAAAATCAATTACATTGACAAATGAGCAGCTGACAAGACACGCAGCCAGACACGGACGGGTACAGGGATTGGTATGAGAGACTGTATTGGGACACAGTGTTCCTGTGTGTGTCGAAAACCTGGCGAGCTGCAGGCTGTTGCAGAATCTATCACGACGTATGTGTAATCTGCCGTTTTAGGGGGCACGCGGCAACATTGTCAGCTACAGTGAGTCCATGAATTATGTGACTTATTAAAACGTCGTACGAGCTGACAAGTTGCCGAGTAACCACAGTAACCTACACGCTGTTCCCCTCTGTCTCATTCTTGAGCGGAAATTTCTAATTGTTGTCTCTCTTTACTTTTCTCTGGCAACTCTCTTTCCCTCCTCTTCCCGGTTTGCACTGCTCTGCCGACTACGACAATTTGCATTTGTAATTTTTTGAAATTGATTGGACGTCGACCGAGTTATGTGAGCCGCATGGAGAGATCGCTGCGATGACAGGAATATGGCGAAACGTTAGAGGAGCAGATAATTACAGGGAAACGATAGAAAGGGGAAGCCTGAAACGACTTAGAGAGTGTGTGTGTGTGTGTGGAAGTGACTGGCTGACCAACAAATGTTTCCGAGCCCAAACATATGTATTCCTTCAGCATTAGTAGGCAAAGTAGCATTCTTCGCCTCTAAATTGATTCCAGTTTCTATATAGGACGAAACAAGTTAATTAGTTCGATATATCGCTCAGTTGATATCGCAAAGAATGTCATCATAATTTATGCTCTTGATGTCTTTATTAAGATATAATTATTATTCAAAATGAACCACTATAATAGGCATGAAAGTATCTACACTGGAGATATCGAAACTACAACAAAGTTTGGTTGGTTTGCTCTTTATAAATGGCGTTTTTAGGAAATTAAACATTGCAAACTTAACTGAACATTTCAAAATAATTATTATTGAATCATTTTTGGAGTTTTTCAAAATAATTAGTTATATTTTTATACGCTCTAGAGCGAATCAACATCACTGAACTTGCTTATTTAGTATACATATATTCTTTTTACCAACAAAGTTTCCAATCAATTGTCTGCAAACAAATTTAGGGTAGGAAAAATATTATCTTAGATTGAATTTAAATTAATAGAAATAACACTTTTTCATGATGCAAATTTAATTTAATTTATTCAAAGTAAAGTCAAATTATTAACTTAGTTTTTTGTCAAATATAAAATTAGGATTTAAAAAAAGAAATAATTTTATATTAAAGGTAAAATGTTGAATGAAAAGAAAAATTGAATTCAAATATTTTGGATTCTAACTGGCGTAGAAAGAGCAACATTTGTTGCAGATGTTTGGGGAAACCCAGAAAAAGCCAATCCGATGAATCATATTATTTTAAGTACTCAATTTATGTAATTTAGCGTGTTTATTGAATTTGCGTTGTCTGTTTTAGTGGGCTTTAAATAAGTGGGATAAATATGAAATAATAAAGATAATTGTTGTTAGAACATAATACCCTGTACTTAGTTAACAATTGAAAAGAGTTTGTGGAACTAAGATTAGAGAAGTGTGACCAACTGACCAAGTCTAATATTAACTACATATATAAGAATAAGGAACAGGAACATTAACTATATAACACAATCAACTGCTGCAGGGTATGCCACGGTCTACTTTCTACGATAGCACCTTTTGTATTTGTTTGTGTGTGTGTGTGTAAGTACATAATCTGTGGCATCTTCTGCCCACAGCATAATTATCCTATGCGAATTGTACATTTTCAGCCTGTCGCATTTTGTGGCGGCCTCAAGGCCAACTGTCGCTCTACACATGTTGCAATTAACCGTGCGGCAGCTCGTCAAATGTGGCAAGGGAGTGTGAGAGAGAGAGAGAGGGAGGGGGAGAGGGAGGAGAAGACAGCCATATGGCTCTGCTGGCTGTCAGCTGTCTCTGCCTCTGCCTCTGTCTCTGCCCACCTAATCCACCTGTCATGTTGGCCAATTTGCTGTTGTTGCTGCAGCGAACGCACTAATTAAATTTAATTAAAACGTGTCAACTGAGCTTGTCATAACAAATTCGCTACACACACGCGGGAGAGGCCTGAAAAGGTGAGCTCCCTGTATGTAGGATATGCATAGGTAAGCAACAGAAGATGAACAGGAAGTGGAGCTGGAGTTGAAGCTGGCGACAAAAGCCAGCAAAATGGCTCATTAAAAACTTTTATGCTGATGAGATGAGGCTCTAAGGCTCGGCCAGAAGCCAGAAGAATGCGGCTAAGAAAATACGAGCCACCTCTATGTGTGTGTGTGTGTGCGCATTATTATGCCAGTAATTAACTAAGCACAAGCACACGCCCACACACACACACACACGCACTGTGGCACACCTGCGACCTACTAAAACAGACATACACGGACTCAACGAGACAATTTACTCTCCATTTCATTCCCTCCTCCTCCCCTCTGCCGTTTTTATTCTCTCTCGCTCTTCTTCTTATACGTCTCATTATGCCAACTGCGATGCGTGACTTTTTTTTAATGTATTTCAGAATATGCAACACGGCTCCATTTTGGGACCTCACTGCTCCAAGTACAGTGTTGGCAAACGTTAAAAGATTGTCAAAGACTTTAAGAAGAAGTTCCTCAGAAAGTCGGTGCAAATTCGGGTTATACAATATATATATCAAATATAATCATACAAGGAATTGTAAAGTGAAGATAAACATAAAGAAAATATTCAAATTTGCAAATAATTGGTAGCTTTATGTTCCCTTTAAAATTGAATGGTTTTTATTTTAAGTCAACTCTAAAAAGTATGCAACTAAGACAAAAATATGTGATGAATTTTATTATATTGGCAAATTTTGTAGATAAATTTTATTCACAAATTAGGTCAACAAAATAAGGAAAGTGTAAAGAAAAATGTTATGCAACATTGGAATTGAATTTTAACGAGGCTGAAATACAATATCATGTTCATTTAGTGATGATAATAATAAGTCTAAAAAAAATATTTTTTTTTGTATAATTTTGTACTTATTTATGATTTGTAACTGACTGTTACTGTCCTTAATGAAATGTTTCTTTAATTTTAATGCATTTTTTATTAGTATCATTTCTTTTTCTTTTTATTCATTAATTTGTATGTATTATATTAATTCTTGTTTATTTTTTTTAAATTCTTTTCTTTTAATATATTTTTTAGTATTATTCTTGATTTATTTTGAAAAATCTATGTGACAAATCTTTAAAAAAAGTAATTAATCTAATAAGTAATGTATACATGTATATCTATTACTAATATATCACATTTAAATACATAAATACTCTACAAATACCCTGCATAAATCCATATTCGAAAGGATAAATAATATTCCAGCAGGAGAAATAATTTTCCCTCTCAGTCTTGAATCACGCACACACAGCTTGGCTTCGAAAGTTGCCACTGTGCACGAACCTTGCTCTGCTGCTCGCACACTCTGCTGCTCTCGCTCTCCCCCTCCCCCCTCCACTCTCTGCCCGCTCTCTGTGCAAACACACTCGGGGGTGTCGTTAATTGAAATTATTATACTTGTCTGTGGTATCATAAATGCGACTCGTTAAATTTGTATGTATGCGCTTGTAAGGCGACACTGGCACACACACGCACGCACACACACGCTGGCACACACACCTACATGCATGAGCATGCAAGCTCATGTCCTGCCCCGCCTCCCTGGCATCCCTCCCCCCTCGTCCCCTGTGCAGCTTCGGCGAGTGTCACTTATTTGCATGAGGCGGGCACAAAATGGAAATTTGTTGCCGCATTGCTCATTGCCATTGGTAGGCAACCTCCCTCGGCAGCCCCCACTTCACCTGCCACCTGCCACCTCCACTCCCCGACTCCCCGACTCTTCTCTCTCCACCCCTGGCTGTCTCACATGTGAGTTCTTGTTGCCATTTTAATGTGTCAAGTGTTTTATTTGCGCGTGTTACCTACTTTGATTTTATTTGCCCACTTGCCAGGAAAATCCGGCAGGAAACCGGCAAACTTCGCCAATGTGGAGTGGGTAGAAGGCAGGAGGAGGTGGGGGGGAGGGCAGGGAGGAGGCATCGTGGGGGTGTTGCGTTACCCAGTCGACTTGCTTTTATGTTTAATTCATGCGCAAATTGTCGCGGAAATCTGGCGTCAAGTGTATTAAACGCCGTGCGCTGCTTTTGATTTATGGCCCAGTTGGTGCCAGCATCGCCACAGCCCCTACCCCCTTCCGACCTGCTCCTAGTGCCTCTCCCTCTCCCTCTCTCTCTTTCTCTGTCTCTCTTGGCTGCTGTTCCATCGGGACTCGACCGTCAATTTCACTAGCAAAATGAAATTGTTACCGTCGACTAATTTATGTGCGGAATTCAAGTCTTTTTCCAGCTTAATGAGCTACTGCCTTCGTTGGCTTTAAAGCGGGCTTGTGAAATTGGGTAAATTTAAGGAAAGTTTTTCAAGTTTGAGCTGTATTGAAATTTATAAATAGCTAGAACTGTAGAAAAAAAGGTATTAAGAGAGCTTGCACTTGTTATTTTGTTCCTCAAACGGTCAATCAGCACGGAAGTTCGAGGATCTTTAAAAGTGCAGTTAATGTTTTTTTGGCTTAAGGCAATTTACTTCATTTATAGCATTTTATTTTATAATAATTCTATTGAGAATATGTTATATGTTTCTTTGGGTTAAGTAACTTAAACTAAAGTAACTTTGTCTCAACTAACGCTCACGTTATCAATTCGTGTCCACGAGTCGCCCTCTAGCACAAATGTGATGCTAATAATAATTAATAATAATTGCAATAATAACAAATTCCTAAGAAAGTGTTCTGTCATCTCACACCGAACCCGGATTCCATTTAAGCGCAGGTCAAGTTCACTGTCTGCTTGTGATAACGCGCATCATGCCACACTTTACTGACGTGTGCATTCTCCTTATCAGTCTTTGCACCTATGGACGAGCTATAAAAGACGCGCGTCTGCACTCGGAAGATCATTGTACGTATTTGCCTTGTGCCCAACTGAATATTTCCAAATTTGAGTTCCGCGAAAGTGTTAAATTGAAATGAGAATTATTTTTGTTATCCTTCTCAGCCTGGTCCTGGGCTGTAAAGGACCTACTATGGCAGCTAATACAGAACAGGTGAGAAAAGGGATGATTGAATAAAAACACAGTTGAATAAGAATCTGTGGTGACAATATTAAGTTTTTTTTTTTTTTTTTTATCAATCTCGTTTATGTTATGTTCTCTACAGGATGATCTTCTTCAAAGTTGCAAGTCCTATGAAAAGTTTTGTACGGACAATAACATGCTATTAAGAAATCATATCGAATTTCTTACTAATTCAATGGAAGAGATGACAATCAACTCGTGTGGACAACTATACGATCAAGTGCAGAAAAACTTGAAGAAAGAGAATGAGCTTCGAGAGGAAATTGCAAGGAAGAATGAACATATTAGGCGGTTAGAGGAGAATATGAATAAGTATCAAATGGAGAATATAAAGTACAAATCGAGGGAGACAGTTCTACTCGACCTTCTGGAACAGAATGAAAAACAACTACAAGTATCGAAAAACTTCATTGAAAGCGAAAGGAAGCTGTTCATGGCAAAGGAGACTCAGCTTCAAAGGGAAGTGCAAAAGAAGAACGATCAAATGAGACAGCTCCATAACTCCAAAACAGCAGTGCAAGAGGAGCTCAAAAAGCAACAAGTGATAAACGAACAACTAGTAAAGAATCAATGTGAGCTGGAAAATACTGAGATAGCGCAAATAAAAGCGAAGCTCAGTTCCGAGGGTGAAAAACTTGTAAAATGCAACACGGAGTTAGAAAGTAAAAGAAACGCACTTGTTGAAATAGATAAAGAGAAAACTAAACAGCAAACCGAACTGAGGAAATCGGCTGACAAACTCGAAAAGAGGAATCGAGCGAGTTGCATTACCCAAGATTCGTCGGGGGTGCACACAGTCACCCTATCCAATAATGACACTTTTGAGGTTCTCTGTAACTCAGATATCGCGGGTCCTGGATGGACTGTCATATACCAGAGATTCAAAGGCAAAGTGAACTTCGAGAGGAATTGGACCACATACCGGAACGGCTTCGGTGACTCCTGGGACGGAGAGTTCTTTCTCGCCCTGGAGAAGATACACAGGTTGACCACTGAGCTACCCCACGAGCTTTACATTCACATTGAGGGACTTGATGGCAGAACATACTATGCCATGTACGACGAGTTCGCCATTTCGGGTGAAGACGATAAGTACAGATTTAACAACTTGGGTCGAATCTCTGATAATAAAGGAGACGAGTTGCGGTTACACCTAATGAATGACTACTTCCCAACCTCGGCGAGTTATTCGTCAAGCATGTTTATGAGCGAATATATATCGCCGAGGAAAGTGACGATGATGATTCGGCCCAAATCAGAATGAAATAAACTTATAAATGTTTTCTTAAATATTCAATTTCAATTCAATTCAAACTCAATGTTAATGATTGTTCAATTCACAAATAAATAAATAATCAATGTAAATTTAAATTTCACATATAAATAAACTGCAATATTATCAAAAAATCAATCGAATATAATAAAATATGTGTGTTAATACTAATCGAAAGGCAATAGATCAAATAAATAAAGAAGAAGAAGAAATAATAAATAACGTGCAAAAAAAAAATTAAAGCAACGGTCGAGCGACACGCGACAGTGGGATACTCTACTACCTTTTATATGACGCTCATAAATCAACTTAGAAGATTAATTTATTGATTTGCGGGGCGGTGGGCGTGGCACCGAACATTTGAAATAAACTTGATCTGCGCCTGGTAAACAGAAGCCTTCATGCCAAATTTGGTGTCTCTAGCTTTTATAATAGCTGAGATCTGTGTATTCATGTGGTTATCCGGACATCCGGACAGACAGACAGACAAAGCTTCATCGACTCGGTTAGTGATCAAGAGCAAGAATATAGGTAGATACTTTGTGTGTTACATACATTTGCACAAAGTTGGTATACCCTTTCTTGACCATTGTCAATGGTGGAAGGGTATAAAATGCGTATACATTTTCGTTAAATTGCTAATCTAAAGCAGAAGCAGCTTTTTTATCTCTTTTTAGCTAGATGAATTATTGCTGTTTCGCGCCACCTTTTAATTGTAATTTCCTGCGGCATCGATAAGAAAACCTATCGAGTGCAGTCATTCAACTCGTTTGTCCCCCTCCCTTCTCTCTTAGACTCTTTTATGCGGTTTCCCCGTGGCTGAGGCCATTAGTCGCGCGATGAGGGAAAATAGTTAGATAGTTGGTAAAAACTAGAGGAAAACTGTTGGAAAACTGGAGGAAAGCTATGCAGGCATGTACGCTGCAAGCAGCAAAGCTGCGCAGGCAGTCAATAATTTTCATAACTGCCGCTAATTGAGACATTAACTATAATTGGCCTTAAGTGCGAGAGAGCGCGACTACAGACAAGCCACTCAAGGCCCAGTCAAGTGTTAAGGCACGGCTAACAGGGCGCGAAAAGTGGCGAGTTTTTCTTTTGCCCGCCTAAGCCTAAAGGGAGTGCGATGGAGGAGGGGGGAAAACTCGACACATATGTCTGGGCGTGTCGGGTGACTGAACCCAGTGGGCCAAGAAATTGTGCAAGCGAGAGAGAGAGAGAGAAAGACGAAGAGGAACTGGAGCGAAATGCAAAGCAGGCCAAATTCGAAATAGCCAAATGTGTCGATAAATTACGAGCGCCTGTTCTCGCTCAGGTGTTAAATTGTCTACAGACGGGCAGCAAGGGGTTAAGCTTTGTCAGCGCGCACGTGTTGCACATGTCAAGTGCGTAAATAAGCGCGAAATTGGCCCAGGCCCAATAAGAGAAACGGCAATCGAGAGAAGTTCTTCTAGTCCTTGGCCCCCGGCAGGATGCGACGAACCATGAAACGTACTGCGACAGCTGTGCAAGGGACTGAGCAGGGAGGATGAGTATGACGATGAGGTTGGTAGTTGCCAGCAGACTTGCCTTGCCTTAGCTCACACTCACACACGTAATTTCATTTCTCGGCGTATGAGTGATTTATCGCCATTGACTTTTGACCAGTTTTTGGGGTCAGTGCTGCGAATCAAATAATAAAGTTGAAATTAGTTGTGGCTGCCCGCATGGAAATTGCTATAGTTTTTCCCACAATAAAATTGATGAATTGCAAAGTGGAAAAGTTGCCAGGTGAAATTGTGGTTGAAGGTGGAGGAGGAGGAGGGAATAAAGAGGGTTGACGACAAGCGAAGTTGATAACAGCGCGAGAGGTTGAATAGAGAAAACTATATTAAATCGAGATGCGAATCAGTTAAGGGGGAAAATGGAAGGCAAAGAGACTGACAGACAGTGAGACAGACAGAAAGACAAAGAGATAGATAGATAAATAGAGAGACAGACAGACAGAGAGAGATAGACAGACAGAGAGGCAGATAGACAGACAGATAGACAGACAGACAGTGAGACGTAGACAAACAGAGAGACAGAAAGGAAGGCAGACAGATAAACAGAGAGTAAGAATGAAGGACAGATAGAGAGACAGATAGACAGACAGACATAGAGAGAGATAGACAGACAGACAGAAGGAAGGACAGACAGAGAGACAGACTCACAGAATAGACAAAACAGACACACACACACAGAACAGACATGCAGACAGACAGACAGACAGACAGACAGACAGACAGACAGACAGACAGACAGACAGACAGACAGACAGACATACAGACATACAGACATACAGACATACAGACAGACAGACAGACAGACAGACATACAGACATACAGACATACAGACATACAGACATACAGACATGCAGACATACAGACATACAGACATACAGACAGACATACAGACATACAGACATACAGACATACAAACATACAGACACACAGACATACAGACATACAGACATACAGACATACAGACATACAGACATACAGACATACAGACATACAGACATACAGACATACAGACAGACAGACAGACAGACAGACAAACAGACAGACAGAACAAAATGAACAGACAAAGAGACAGACAGATTAAATACACAGAACAGACAGACAGATAGACAAGCAGAAAGAAGGACAGACAGACATATAGACAGACATACAAACATACAAGCAAGACAAACAAAGAGACAGCAGGACAGACCGAGAGACAGATCGAGAGACAGAAAGACAAAGAGACACCCCGACAGAGACAGAAAGGGAGAGACAGACTGTTGCCTGCACCTTCAGGGAAATTCTATTTATCTTTGGTAGTTAAAAGCGAACATGAAACTGCATTTTTAATTTGCACTTTTTCCATTTTCTGCTGATTTACAGCCACAGTAATTTAGCCTGGCCAAGCAAGGCGGCGAAGGCACTGTGAAAGTTTTTCCGTTAGAATACTAATAGGAATTCGCACAGCTGATTGAAAGCATCTATCAGTGGAGTAGGCCCATAAAATTTGAGCACCCCGAGAGAGAGTGGACAGCCCCCTAAATCACAGTTCCACCTGCAGTGGGGCAGGCCTCAAGTTGCCTGTCAGACTGGCGGTGCAGCCCACTTGCAGAGTTTTCACAGTTGACGACACTCACACTTGTGTGTGTGTGTTGAGTGATAAAGAACATGTTAATGGGCTTTAATCAATTTACTATTTTTTCAGCAGCTCCCCCCCCGCATGCCGCTTGTTGCAGCTTGTGTTTGGTTGGCTTGTTGCAACGCGACTTTTCTACATATTTTAATGATACTTTAATTTGCGGCAATTAAAACGGTAGAAGAAGCGCAGAAGGAGGCACAGCAATGGCAGCAGGAACAGCGGAGGCAGCCTGAGAAGAAGCAGTAAGTAGAGACACAGGCAGCCAAGACAGAGAGGGAGAAAGGAGCAACAGCAGCAGTGGCAGAAGTAGGAGGCACAGCGGCAGCAGAGGTAGCAGAGGCAGTGGCAGCGGCAGTTGCTGTCAGCTGCTTCATCTACTAAGCAGCGCCAGGCTTCTACTCCGATTACACAATCAGTCAGGCAGAGAGGGAGGGCAGGCAGAGCAGACAGAGTCAGAGCAGGGGCAGTGTAAGTATACCCTGTAGTGAGTAGAAGCAATAAAGGATGTATGGCAAACAACACATAATACTTCACAATTTAAATTCCCCTTAGCAGTTGCTTACAGGGTATCCAAGCAATGACGTCTCCTCGACGACTTGTTGCAACTCCTTCTTGGTGGCATGTATAATGAACAAGTCGCTCGAGTGATTTCCGTTCTTGTCTTCCTGATTTGACTTTGATTGTGTGTGGGGCCACAGCAGCAGCAGAGAGAGAGAGATAGAGTTGCATGTGTGTGCGTGTGTGTGTGTGTGTGTCTATGGCAACCAGTTGCCCAGACTACTCAGCTTATCGCCGTCGCATCTCAAGCCTGACTCAGAGCATCATCAATTAATTAACGGAACCTAGATGACTCCGAAGAAAGGAGAGAGAGATAGAGAGAGAGAAAGGGGGCGAGAGAGTGGGATCTGATAACAGAGATGAGAACGACCTTTGGGGGCTGCCTCTTGGCTGTGATTGATACACTTATAATTGCCACATATCGCATAATAATGCTCTGTCAATATCATGTGGCCTCGCAGCACTTGCCACACTTGCAACACTTTCCGGCCAGCTGGGCACAGAGAGAGATTCTTCCTTGTACAACATGTTTTTCATAATTGCGGTTTGCTGTTGTTGCATAGATTGGTTGTGCGTGTGTGTGCCAGGGGAGTGTGCAACCAAATTGTCGTGCAAATTGATTTTAAATTGTTAAATCAAGTATTTTACTTACGATTATTGAGCAAGTTGAGGTGACAAGTCTTAAGTGAGCAAAGATTGAGAGGGAAGCAAAGGGGGAGAAGGTGAAGTTGTAGACAAATTGAGATTGGCGATTGTTGGGAATAACATAAAGATGGCTCAGTTAACATATCTATTTATATCTTATGTATTTATAACAGATGTTCCTTAGAAAGAGTGAGTGGGGGAGAATCAAAGAAAGTGTCGCAATGGTCAAAGTTACTCCAATAATGTTACTCCGAGTCTAGGCGACATAAATATATTATGGAGATGGTTTAACGATTATATAGTCAGCCAATTGGTAAAGCAGATTCTAGTGTTGAAAAAGAACAAAAAAGTGATTTAGACATATTTTTTGCACTTAAACCTGACTTAAAAGTTCTAAATAGATTGCTTACATTTCTAAATTTAGATTTGAAAAAAGTGTTGTCTACATATGAAGAGAGAATCAAAGAAAGTGTCACAATGGTCGAAGTTACTCAATTAATATTACTCTGAGTCTAGCGAGATAATAAATTTAAAGGAGATGGATGCAAAATTGTTCTAAGATTATATATTCAGACAATTGGTAAAGCTGAATTTTAAGTTGGAAAGTCAAAAAACTGATTTAAACATATTTTTCACACTTAAGCCACATTTAAAAGCTATAAATAAATTGCTTAAATTTCTAAACTTAGATTTGGGATATACAAAATAAAGTTATGTCTTTCTAAAGCATATTTTAATGAAGAAAATTGGAAGTAGTTCAGACAAAGCCATAAAAGAAACACAGTGTCAAAGTTGGTTTGTCGAATTCCGTTTGGAATATTTTTCACTCAAAGACAAGCCACGTTCAGGTCGGCCAAGTACAGTTAATGATGACGTTATGAAGGCTTTAATCGAATCGGATCGTCATTTAACTAAGCACGCGATTGTAGAGAAGTTAAATAAATCACAATCAAACATAAATGATGATATGATTAGCGGTTTGCAATTGAAATTAATTGTTTGTTACAATGAAAAAGTCAATAGAAAAACTTAAGCAACTGTTTGGTAAAGTATTTATAATGCTGTGAAGTGCTGCCTATTGTACAATTCCTTTATCAACAGCAGCTGATGATATCGAAATACTTCTTATACTGTCAGTCTATAGTTAATTACAAATACCTCTTAAAATCAACTCAAATATACTTACTATATATTGTGCATTGCTGTGCATTAGTTCTCATTGTCATCTATATAATAACATGTCGCATACCTACCTCACACTCTAACTGAGTTATCTGAATGGAGTATCGTATCGTATGCCTGACAAAGATATTCCACTATAAATTAGACAAATATTTCCTGTATCATTCTTCTTCTAACTTTCAGCATAGTCCGCTAATACATCTGCTTGCGCATTGGCATTCGCATTCAAGTGACTGCGGTTAATTTCGTTTTTAGTTTATTTATGCACTTGCTAGCGGATTCTTAGTCGAACGACTTCATTAAAACGGGCCTCGATTCGTGTAAAATCACATGCACACAGATGTTCCAACTGCAACTCCAACTGGGGAGCGACATAATGCCGATGCGAAAAGGAAAAACAAACATTACTAAACGCGCGGTACAGGTTTGCTGCAGTCCACTCCCCTCACTCTACTCCACTTTATCTCTCTCTCTTTTTTTCTGCTACTTTTTCTGTATTCTTCTCTCTCTTTCCCTCAGTGATCTATTCAAATTTCATAACATGTGTCAAAGTCAAAGCAAGCGGCCGTTAAAGTTGCCTCTGCCCCTCTTCATCTCTTCCTCTCTGGGCTCCCCTGCTGTCTGGTAATCTCTGCAGTAGTAATAAGATATGCTCATTGCCTTCGCACATGACCATTACGAAGACAAGTTTAGTGGGGGGGGGCCTTGCTGCGGATGCCCGCAGTGCAGCTTGGCGGCTACTGCTGCTGCAACTGCCACTGCCGCTTGACACTTGGCCGCAAATTTTGGTAGCCTCCCATTCAGGCCTGGCTCTTGACGTTGCTCCGTTAGCCGGCCAGCAGCAGCAGCAGCCAAACCAGTTAACCCACTCGGCCAGGCTGCTCTCTCTCTCTCCCTCCCTCTCTCTCCCCCTTCCAATCCCAGCTTAAGGTGCAAGGCATTGGCAACCAGGGGGGATTACTTAATTATGAAGTCAGCTGGCAGACTCGCCGCCAGACAGACTGTCGCACAGCCAGAGGCACGAAGGGATGCAGGGACAGATAGAGTCTGTCAAGCTTGCAACACGAAAAAAAAGACAGAGAGAGAGAGAGAGAGAGAGAGAGAGAGAGAGAGCGAAAAAACTTTATCGTTTGCCCGGAAACCCTTTTTAATTTCACATTTCGCATACAGTTCCAGCTGCAGGGAACTTGCGATTTGTTACACACTTTGCACACTTAATTATGCATCTTTTATAGCAAAGGCAAAATAATGTTTAACTTTTTATATTACCTGCTAGAAGTTGCTATAAAATGGGGAATATTTAATGCATATTTTATAGTGTATTCGCTTTGGGAAGTTGCCTTCTCTCCTTTTCGCCTTTATGCATTTGTTTTACGCTTATCACAAGAATGAGGACCGAAAAATTGCTGTAAGCTTCGCAAAATATGACATTGACAGACACTTAAAGCTGCTTAGCGGCATTCGACTAGCACACACAGCTGAAAGTTGCTCCTTGTATTCCACTCAGGCTCAAGTATACCCTGTTTAAGTTGGGGTTGAATTACAATGGGGTAGCTTGTGCAGTTCTAGGACATGTAAGATAAAGGGAGTTTGCTAGTTCAATTGGGAAAGTTAGGAATGAAGATATATTTAACAATTATGGAACTTAGGCTTCTGTGTTGAAAACTGAAGTTTATTTTAAGGCCAATTTTAGATTGGAAACCAAGCAATTTTATTTGCTCAGATATTTCTTTAAAACATTGACAAGAAATATGGTTAATCTTATTGATATAATCTTTTATTTCTAAAGAGCTGAAGAATATCTGAATATCTGTAGAAGAAGAATAAAGATTGGGATTGGGAATAAGATCGGGACCTTGTAGACAAAACATACTCTTCAAAAAAAAAGAAGTTAGAAAAAAGTTTTAAATAACTCCAAGAAATTCTTAAAAATGTACAAAGTACTGAACGTTTATAAAAAGAATGTCGCAAAGTGCATTGAAATAAATATATTTAAAATTATTATAGGGTTTTGACGAACTTTGTTTTTAAAACTCATTATAGCTGGCTCGAGGTCGTATTAAAGTTTATTAGTATAATTAATGAACAATCACATTATCTTTCCAAGAAGCACCTTTCACCTTGGACAGATTATTGCAATAAATTCAAACCAATTTCTTTTTATCAATTATTCCAGTTGGGAAGTTAGGGCCTCTTCTACAGCCTAGAGCCTTGTCTCATAATATGTTTACTTGGCATAGTTCCTGGTAGGTAGATCTCCTCCAAGTTGCCTTTGTTCTTTCAATACCTCTGCTTCCTTGCTGATTTCAATTTACAGCTTATTATATTCCTCATATATTTCCCATCATTTTTCCACTATACTTCTCAGCATTATCTTACAGGATATCTACTAGTTTCCCACTCTCCACACTCACTTCATCTTCTTTGCCGTATTTATTTTTATTTTAATTTAATTCTGTTTTTTGGATTTTTTCAAGACGCTTTTCTGCTTCCTTCCCTCTCGGGGGTTATTTGCATATAAAGCTTAAAGCTTGTAAGCCCTAACTGACGTTTGGGGCTCTCTTGCTTTAATTAGATAATTTTCTATCTTGCTGGTTGTTAGCTACCTACCTACCTAGAGACAACAGGTGAGGCAGCTGGGGCAGCTGCATTTGCAATGCTAAGCATTTGCAAACATTTCATTATGGAGCTTAAATATAATGTGCCCCATGCCTCATAGCAAGGGAGCAGCGCGCTGCAGCGCAACTGAACTGTGGAGAAAACTATCAGAAATACAGCGAAAAATGCAAGGAGCAGCAGACGAAATGCCAGAGAGAGGGAGAAGAAGAAAGAGGGGGAGGAAGAGGGAAAAACACTTGACAGAAGCGCATTTGCAGTTGAAATTTATGGCAAGCATTTTATGAATTTATGCCAAGGGATTTGCGCGAAGGTTCGCGGCGAATTTGCACTGCAGTTGGCAACGCGCGCGATGAAAGAGTATTTTTGCTGAAATTTTTAGCAAGTATAATTTATAAAATTGTCCAAATTTCACAAATAGAAAGTAATGTGATGAGCAAATAAATAGAATGTATGCAATGGGAATTAATTTACAATGCCTCAATCATTGTGCTCTATATAGTAAATATTTTAATTCTTCTTGCATCCTTCTTACTGTTCAAAATATGTCTTACAAGTTTATATGTTTATGAATGAGAATAAATTATGAATAAATAAATGCTGGGTATATTAATAATAAAAGTAGACTTTATATATCATATTTCCATTAATATTTTTATACCCTTCAATAGGAATAATAATAGTTCAATATTGTACATCAATTTAAACAAGGTTCATAGCAATATTTTACATTGTTTATTTATATGAATCCCTTAGACTACACTGGTTTTTATTTGCAATCAACACTTAAAAATATTTATTTTAACTTGTTATTAAATAATATTAAACTATTCTAAATAAAACTAAACAATTCTTATTGTCTTTTTCTGCTCAAACTTTTCTTCTCCATGATTAATATTCCTTAGATGTAACAAGAAAATTTGTTCACCTTATTATAGTATAAGTATAATAAATCATTCACTTTAAGTACTCCAAACATTCTTCTCCATATCCAACATCTTTCCAACTTTCCCTAAAATATGTTCCGCCAATTAACATAAATTGTAAATCATGCCAAATACCTCAATCCCTCTTCTTTATACATCATATTATCTCCGTGAAATAAAATGTCTTTCCCTGCTTATTATTTTCTTTTATTCTTCGTTGCGAGTTCTTCCGAGTTTACAGTCTGGCGTCGCTTACGATAAATAAATAACGCAAAGCATTTTCAATTTGGCGAAAATGCACAAAATGACACGCATTGCGTTTTAGTGCTTTTCCGCTTTTCCGCTTTCCACAATTGTGGCGCTGCTGCTGCTTATCTACATTTGATTTTTGCCGCCATTTTCGCGCCACTTATTCGCTCCTTTTTGCTGTCCACTCTGACACTTTTCTTGCTGCGCTTTCTACCTCTCTCTGCTTTCTTCTTCCACTGCAACTGCAATCTTTTGCGTTTTCTTTTGTTTTCTTTTGTGGCATTTTCATTTAAGTTGGCCTTAAAACAATTTTATGACACCATAAGTACACAACAAATAAATTCGCTGGTAACTACTACAGACGGCGACCCTTCCCCCTCCCCCTGTCCTTATTCCCTTCCTTCTTCTCCTTCTTTACTTCCGCCTCGCCTTGACGACTTCGTTTGCCCCTCGTTGCATTCGCCCTCGCGGTGGCAGCGCGCGTTCTTCTTCTAATGCGCACTGCATTCATCATACGCCCCGTTGCCCGTTGCCGTTGCAAACGAAACAAAAGCACAAGAATATGATAAATAAATGCAACACGCTGCACAAAAAAGACAACAACAACAGCAACAACGACAAGAAAACAGGGAAAACAACTCGCTACAATGCGAAGGATGCGCACAGAATGCAACAGCAGTCGCAATGCCCTCAGACGGAACAAGAGGTCGCTTTGAATGATGGTATAAAATGACTCGTTTGAATACCCTTTCTGGCAATGAAATTGCACAATTTAAAGCAGTTTTATGTTCTGGTAATCAGAGAAATGTTATTTAATTAGGTTCATAACTGTATAGAATAGTTATAATATATATTAAATGAAGATTCTTTTAATAAGAATATAACTGAATAAGTTAAAGGGACTTATCAAGCAAACTAATAATTATTAATTGTTTTATTTTTAATTAACATCTAATACCATCTACAGATTGTATAACACTCTCTAAATTTTGCGTAGTTGGAAAAAAATTGAGTATTACATAATATTAATAAAACCTTATTCCCCATATGGTTACGATTTTACATACTTGAAGATAGATTCTTTTTCTATAATTCAAAGAAGTATTCTTCAAATAGGTTCATAACTGGATGAGTTATAGGCAAATCAATAGCATATTAATATTGTAAAATATTTAAGACTATCCTGAGTATATTTCCTCAAATAAGTTAAACGCATCGTATTAATTAATTGATTACTTCTTCGAGATGTTGCGTTATAAAATAAGTGATTCGTATGTACAATACTTGCATAATAATGATACCTTCTACATTTACTAATGTACTTACCATATACCCTACACATCATATTCTGAAGATCTTACACAACTAATACCAGTTTCATATTGTATCATTCTGTTGAGTTTCCCTGAAATCGGTTCACAAACTGTTGAGTTATAGGAAAAATAATAAAAATCTGAGATCTGGCAACCCCATGAGGTTACTAAACATACCTATCTCAAAGGCATAATTAGTTGAGTTGTAGGAAATCAAGAATAATAACCCCAAGAATATAATTAATTAACCTATTACCTAAGCCAATTACGTATTTTATTATAATCTTAAGTTTTCGCATAAAAAGATAAGAAATAGAAGAGTTAATGTAACCCTTATCCCTATAAGCTAAGGGCTTTAAACACATAAAATCAGTTTCATATTCCAACATTCAATGAACTTTCCCAATAATCGCTTCACAAACAGTTCAGTTATAGAAGAAATACCAACTTCAGAACTGAGCTCCGGCAACCCCATGAGCCCACGGAACTCCCCTTATCCGGAAAGCGTATCAACATACTGGGCCAGTCGGCAGTTCATAGCGCGTTTAAGTGTATGTGCGCTCGGCTTGATTTATATGGTGTGTGCGCGCGTGGGCAGAGGGGCGGGAGAGGGGGGTGTGGGTGAGTTTACTACTCGCAGTGTATACAATATATATATTTTATATAGTACACACACAGGGCTTACACACGCGTGTGGCAGCCAGATGCATCTAGCACTGGCACACTGTGGCATATTGCATGTTGGATGGCGTACAGATTTCGGTTGGCCGCGCTGTGGCTGCGCGTTTTGGCTGCATTTTATTTCGGTTTATTTTCATTTTGGTTTTCATTTTCTTGTCGCTTCCTCTTCGCTTTTATTCTTTGCTTCTTCTTTGCTTGTGGTGGGCGGCGAAAAAGTTTTATTATTGCAATGGCAAAATCGCTATGAAAATGCGTTCAGCGATTTTGCTCAGCTTCAGCTTTTGCATTCTTCCTTTTTGTTGCAGCGAGAATTTTCCTTGGGTTTTCCCATTGTTTTTCTTTTACCTTTTTTTTCGTTTCTGTTTTTTGCATTTTAATAAAAACACGCAGCAATAAAATTCCAGCTGTGTTTACGTGATTGGAAAACGATTTTCCATGGCGGCGAGCATGAAAAATTGTCGGGACAACGTAAAGTTTTTTTTTCTTTTTTGTGATTTTCGGTTCATCTTCGCATGAAAAGTGTGAAAAGCAAAAGAAAAGCCGCTGAACATACGAAAAAATGATTGTTTTTTATTGGCCGCGCGCGGCAGATTAAAAAGATATTGTACTGCGTGTAATTGTCAACATGTTGTGGCAAGGAGTGAGGGAGAGAGTGTGAGGAAGGGGAACTTGTGGCAATTGCGAATGATCTTGTAACTTTTATGGGCAGTCAATAAATTTTCATTACTTTAATGCATGTTTTATGCGCGCGCAAACTCAAAAACTGAAAAACTGCAACTCAAGTGGCAGCACAATCTTCGCCGGGCTCCTTCTCTTGCCTTCCCTCCCCTCCTCACTGCCTGCCACACCATGTTAAATCCTCAAATTTATGATGCCTGTGGTCAATTTGGAACATATGGCAACTGCCCGTCGACTCTTTGGGGCTCGATTGGGTCCCCATTCGGGGGCCTTATGCTATAAATTGCTTTTGTTAAAATAATGAAAAAAGGCAAAGGGTTGTGTGAATTGCCTTCAGGGGGACGGAGAGGAGGAGGAGGGTTCTTAGTGGGCTGTGGTGGCATTTGTTTGTGCAGTGTGTGGACGAGCAGGCGAAAGTCCTTGTGAAATATGATAGAAATTTACAAATTTATTGTTAATCTTTAAAAATGCTAAAGTCTTAAGAGACTTTTGATATTTACATTATATTGAATATTTAATATATTTGACTTCTTTAGATAAACTTATGACAGTCTTAAATATTTTTAATATTTATTTATTTATTGAAATCAGAAAGAAAACAGTTAAATACGAGGGTCGTTTGATAAGTCCGTGACTTTTTGAATAAAATATATTTTTTTCGTCAAAGAAGCGTTTTATTTCTCAACATAATCTCCTTTTAGCTCTATACATTTAGTCCAGCGTTTTTCCAATTTTTTTATTCCTTCCAAATAATAGGTTTTCTCAAGGCCCTCAAAATAGTCGTTTGTTTCTGTGATGACCCGAATCTCTTACCGCCGAGCCATTTCTTCATGTTTGGAAACAAAAAATAGTCACAGGGGGCTAAATCTGGAGAATATGCTGGATGGGGTAGCAGTTCGTAGCCCAATTTATGAAATTTTGCCATGCTGACACGAAATTCACTTTTTTCCATTTTCGTTAAAATTCACGAGATCGTCTGCTTTCAATGCCTATAAAACGCAAACCAAAAAACGCAGCTTTCTCAAAATTTTACAGTCAGCTGTTAATCGATAACTGCTGACAGGAGCAGTGTTGTATTTAGAGCAGGTGCGCGGCAAATACAAAAAGTCACGGACTTATCAAACGACCCTCGTAAATAAAAAATGTTTCCAAGTTTTTGTAATCTCTAGTACTTTTTATTTTTACAGCAAATGAAATTTAGAAAACAATTAAAAAGCTATAAAATATATAAAGGTAATGTGTAGCAGTGTAGACTTCAATACTTTACCTAGTAAACATTGAAATAATTATTAAAATAAGAGCAGTGGGCATGGCAGCCAAAATTTTAGCCAACATTATTTTAAACACTATATACAGCCACCTTTGTGCCAAATTTGGTATCTCTAGCTACCTTAGTTACTGAGATTAACGCGTTCATACAGACATAAAAACTCAACTAAGCATGCTACGACACAGTAAGACCTCAACATAACCTCACTTAGACTAAATATTACTTTCTTGATCATCTTCACTGCTCGCTGCATATAAATATTTTCTATTCCCATCAAATAAAATAAATGTTCCGTAAGCCAAGCAAAGAAAAATGAAATTTATGAGCAACGAGCTGCCCTAAACCGAACCGGTTGCTGCTCGACCGTGTAACTATGTAACTGTGCGTATCTGTGTCATTTATCATAGTTAATACTTTTGAGTGATTATAGAAAAAGCCAGGCGAACAAATAACTTAGCATCAGGCTCAAGCTGCGCCATAACTCAGGCAATATGCATAATTTATAAGGGGTCACTTTGAGCTCCCCTTGTGGCAGATTGCTAGAACGAAGGAGAAAAAGCCACAAGGAATGTCAAATAAATCGCCAAGGAGAGTGGAAAAAAACCTGAGTAAACAATATGGAAAACTAAACCGGAAAAGTGGAGGAGGAGGGACGCGGCACGGCACAAAGTGCTGTCAACTGTTGCAAAATGCATGTAAATGCAGTATCTATATCCGCATCTGCATCCGTATATATATCTGCATCTATATCCGCAACTGTAGCCGAGGCATGCTCAGCTGTATTTGTGACATCCTTCGCACATTTAGACACATTGCGCTTCATTTCCTCAACAAAATGTGCACAATTTTCAAACAAGAAGGAGGGGAGGGGAGAAGAGGGGAGAGTTGTTGTGTTGCAAGCTTATTGAATTATCCGATTTGCGCATCAATTGGCATTCTAATGCGAAAATAGATACGAACTGAGTAGAGCATGCAAATGCGCAAAGGATTCAACCGAAAAAGTTACCTGAATCTCTAAACTTTATGGGCAACAACTTGGCAATGCTTTCAAATCAATCGATAAAATGAAATGTAATCCCTTAGTAGTTGCTTCTCTTCTCCCTTTCCTTGCTGCCTTTCTTTGCTGCCACTGCAACTGCATTCATGTATTTACAGACTGCACTGAGTTTTGTATAAATTTTAATGCAACGCTTGACCAAACAGACACAACCCTTCCTCTCCTTCCACACTCCTTTCTGCATCTTCCCTTTCCTGTTGCCACAAAAGTGCAGACACCTCTCGACCAAACAAACTTTTGGTCATCAATTCGCTGGAGAAAATATTTTCAACATGCCAAAAGTTGCTTTGGTCCAAAATAAACGATAAATGGAGAAGCAGTTGGCACTGCTAAAGGCATTTAATATACAACAAGGTATATGGTATGAAGATATATAAATGTGTGATACTTTATATGCTTGTATAATGAGAAATAAGAATACTTTATTGATGCAAAGAAACATACAAAGTTGCTTTATAATGAACATAACATTGGATAGATAGAGTACTTAACAATGCAGTATGTATGTATAATGTGAGAATAGTTATACCAGGAAAAGTCATATATCTTTTATATATAAATACTTATATCTTCAATCTGACTATATTAACGTACAAAGAGGCACTCTACGAAGACTTCAAGAACAGATTAAAATATGATTAAATAAAGGAAAATTCACAAACGATAATATGATCTAAAATATAGGCTAAAATAAATGTAAAAAGGTCAGTTCTAAATTGACAGATATAAACAGAAATAAATATAATAAAATATTTACAAATATCTCAAATACGAGGGTCGTTTGATAAGTCCGTGACTTTTTGTATTTGCCGCGCACCTGCTCTAAATACAACACTGCTCCTGTCAGCAGTTATCGATTAACAGCTGACTGTAAAATTTTGAGAAAGCTGCGTTTTTTGGTTTGCGTTTTATAGGCATTGAAAGCAGACGATCTCGTGAATTTTAACGAAAATGGAAAAAAGTGAATTTCGTGTGCTAATGGCAAAATTTCATAAATTGGGCTACGAACTGCTACCCCATCCAGCATATTCTCCAGATTTAGCCCCCTGTGACTATTTTTTGTTTCCAAACATGAAGAAATGGCTCGGCGGTAAGAGATTCGGGTCATCACAGAAACAAACGACTATTTTGAGGGCCTTGAGAAAACCTATTATTTGGAAGGGATAAAAAAATTGGAAAAACGCTGGACTAAATGTATAGAGCTAAAAGGAGATTATGTTGAGAAATAAAACGCTTCTTTGACGAAAAAAATATATTTTATTCAAAAAGTCACGGACTTATCAAACGACCCTCGTATATAAATTGTCAGGGATACCAATGGAAAACTGGTTAGGTTGCGAGTATCGCACGTGACAATGCCAACTGCAAGTGCTAATGTTTTGCCACATCACGTATACGAGTGGTTGGCGAGGCTCGCATGTAAATAGCGCCAGGAGAAGAGTGTGAAGATAAAACAAGGAATAGAAAAAGGGGCAGGCAGATAAAAACATCTGCTGCACTGTTTGTCATCCCATTGAGCGATATGCTTTACTTTTATAGCAAATTGGTTGACTCCAATGCGACGTGGGAGTGACACAAAGGGAGAATAAGCAGAAGACGGGAGTCAAATTTGGTGCCACTTCTATTTCCAATTGAGGTCACTTACAGGAAGTATAAGGGTAGATGTGAAACTTCTTAGTTTGCTATAATGTAGTAATAAAGATTGGGATAAGGAAGGTGGATAAGAAGCTGAACTAAGACAGAAGAACTTTGAGTAGATTAGAAATAAAGTTTGCAATGAAGAAGAAACTTTAGACATCAAACAAACATTTCAATATTGATAATCTGTACTTTCATTTATTTTTATCTTTCAATATTTATATTTAAATATATATTTTATAAATTTATATAGTATTTCTACTTGTCAATTAAAGTGTTATTTATATTCTCTACTCTTCATCAGCTTCCCAAACCAGCCACATATGCTATCCATATCACTTTGATCTAGGCAACATTAACTCCATCAGCACATTCGCATTGATATCGCTATCATTTACAGTTAGCTTTATGCTCTTTTTACCTACACATAAGCAGCGTATTGGTTCCCACACACACACACACACATATATACACGTAAGCAAGCACATTCCTGATTGCCTCAGCCCCAATTGGAACTGTCATGTGGAACGAAGTCCTTGACAGAATTCACGTCGCATTCGTGGCCTTAAAGCGACAGACCCTCAGCCTATTTATACGCGCGCATTTTCCAACACTGCCAAAGCTAGTTATAGCTATCGATAGCAGTGTGTGTGTGTGAGGATGTGTGTGTGAGGGTGTGTGTGTGAGTGTGTGTGTGTGTCCCTCTCTGTCTGAGCTGCTGTTTATGTGTATAGATTTTTTCCAATTTTGCTGATGGCATTTTAGGTGACACACAAGCAGCTGAAGCAGCTCCTTGGGGTACCTCATGTCTCTCTTTCTCCTCTCCTCTCTCCCCTCTCTCCCCTCTCTCTCACTCCCTTTTTCTCTGTACATCTTTCTCTTGCTGTCTCTTCTAGCCTTTTTACAACTTGCTTGCGTCTTTTGCCTGATAAAAATCATCTGAAGAGGCGGCAAAAATTGATGGCACATTAAATTGAAGGCGTGTCGAGGCAGAACCTCCCCCTACCCCTTTCCCCTTGCTCTCTCCTCTTTCTTTGACTTGCTTCTGCCTGCTTTATTCCCTTGCAGCGCCTTGGCTTATCGCTGCACATGGCAACGTGCCTCAATGGCTCAATATGTGCGTCTTCCCCGGCACTTGATAGGCTTTTTATTGTCCTGCAATAAAACCTACTCCCTGCTCCCCTGCTCCCCTCTCATCTCTGGCCAAGTGTCAAGTAGTAGTTGGCGCACACCCTACTCTGTAACCAATTTTCTGGCTCATAAATATTTGCCCAAAACGCAATGACAACAAACTTTGATTCATTTTCCATCAAATTTGTTGCTCGACCTTCTCCCCTGTCTCTCTCTTTCTCTCTGTCTCTCTCTCTCCCTCTCTTACTTTTATTGATTTATAATGTTTGCAAAATGCCTTTGCTTTCGCTCATGGTAAAAATATTTGGCATATTTACAGTTATTTATACACACACACACATTTTCCCTTTTTTTCCCTGCGGGCTGCCTGCGTATTTCAATTTCAATTGAATTCGTTTGATTGATCGACCTCGCATTAACTTTTCCCCCCTTGCCCCCTTTGCATTCATATACATCTCTAGGTATTTCACTGAGTATTTTTACTGTTTATTTATTTGCAGTGTTATGAACAGTGGCCAAGTGTTATTTATTTCAGCATCAATTGGTTTATTAATACTTATAATTAACAGTAAACTGTTTTTGCGCGATTCACAATTGATGAATATGTGCAGTAAATGCGATAGATAGTTTGCTATAAATAATATAGAATTGCGGAGAGATGAATTGAGTGAAAATGAGAGGGCGTAAACTTGTAAAAAATACCTGAGAATATTTAAATACAATTTAATTGTAGATAGCTGAATAGTATTACTGATATTCAAATGAAAATTGAGTTGGATAAAATGGGAAATATTTTACTAAGAAAGGATAAAAACAAGTATGAAAGCTAGAGTAGAGTTTGCCTGACTCTGATATACCCCAACTGTGCATTGCTTTCTTTTTATAACGAAATTCTTTAATTGTTTACTAAAACGCTTTGTGGGAAACTTAATCTAATCTGTATCAATTTGAACGATTATTTTAGGTCTATGTTAATAACAATGATTATAATATTATTGAAAATTAAATGATAAGGTAAACTTATATAAGTGGAGAAGAATTAAATTACCTTTTCTGTTTTCATAGGAAGAATTTACGTATGTCAAGTCCACGTTCGATTAGGTCTAGAGGTTGAAAACCCTGCTTTCCCCCCGCGATTTGAGCCCGGAACACATCTATAGGGGCCTTGACCATAGTGATTTCTTAAAAATATAACTTCCATGTAAAGCGAATTTTGTGTTGCATATTTTAGGGAGCGGTTTACTCCATTAATTTTATTGCGAACATAATTTCTTTATTAATTATTCGATCGCAACCAAATTTTCACAAATCTTTTGGGCATTGATAGGTTATTGTTTTAATCAAATATGAACCATCCTACATTACAACTAAGCCACAAATAGGGCATAAGCAGACTCTATAAAATATTTTCAATATTCTGTATTTTATTACATTATACATTCTTCTATCAACATCCATTCCGCCTGTTCTTGAAACTCTGCTCTAATTGTTTCTTATAGATCCAAAACAAACTCAATTGAAATACAGTTTAAACTTACTTGCTTACTTGTTCCAGCCCCTTTCTGCTTCATTTCCTTTTTGGTTAGCCAATTAAAGAACATTTTTGAATGAATTTCCCCACTGCTTTGAATAGTTCTTGCACTGATTCCCTCTACCCCCCACTCGATTCTGCTCTTGTTTTGCTGAAGAAACAACTAATTTAGCAGAAGTAAAATTGCATTGTCTGCAATGGATTTACTTGGTCGAGTTGGTCTACTCACTGGGGAAGTTATTGTGAGCCACGCCCCCACTGTGGGTGGGGTCTCTAAAGTGGCAGAGCATTTCTTTAGAATTTGTTGCAGGGCAGCGAATTGGGATTGAAGTTGAAGTAGTCGATTTTTAGATGCTCCGTAGTTGGCGGGAAAGGGAACTTAACTGAGCTGGTTTGACTTGCATTGTTTATTTTTTATCTTTTGGCATTATTTTTAGCTTAGTAATACTTAAAACAAAACAACTCTCTACAATATTTGCAGCATAAGTTCATAGAAATGTTTTAAATACTTTAAGCAAACAGTTTTAGGTCTCAATATCTTCAATCTTTAAATTCTTCACTTCAAACTTATCATATCAAGCTTTTGTTTCGGGTTTTTCTCCGTTCCTCTAAGTCAAACCCTTTTCTTTTTTTTACTATTAATTAGTTTGATATATGCCAAGTATACATACAAAATTTCATGAAGTTTCCTTGAGTTGTTTTATATAAAACGAGAATTGCCAAATCTTCTCAAGTCTCGTGCATACCCGCTTTGTGTTTCCTTCGTCTTCCAGCTCATTTCGTTCAGCTGCATTCGTATTTTGGCCACTGCAAATCCACAAAACAAGCCAAAATCATTAGCAACAAAATTGCCCCGTTCAACTCCCCCCCTTCCCCCTTCACATTTTAATTTAATTTGCGCACAATGCGTAGAATCCTTGTTATCCCAAGTCGACTCCCTTCGCGTTCTTTACATGCATTGCAAAATTCCTTTAGCCGTTTTGCTTTTTTTTCTGCTGCCGCTGCTGTCAACAGAGCTCAGAGTAGACTGCGAAATAGGAAGGGGGAGGTGAAGGAGTAGCACTGGTTTTAAGGGGTGTAGCAAAGCAAAGCGCAGGCTGCGCTGCTTTTAATGCGCATTTGACATGCAAATTTATTTAATTTTCTGCTTCAAATCGCACAGCAGCTAGCCCCATACCCCCCTCTACCCCTGTCCATTTACACCCCCCCTGTTGCGCTTTTAATTATAGAAGAGCAACAACAAGAAGAGTGGGCAGAAGAGGAACAGGAAGAACAAAGAAAATTTCGTTCGCCTGGCTGCCAATTTATGGCGCAACATTCCTAGATAGCCCGTGTCCCCAGTGTGTGTGCGCCTGTGTGTGCCTGTGTGTGTGTGTGTGTGTGAGCGCTTTAACATGTCCTTTGTGGCATGCAGCATGGAATTATGGCACTCCACTGTGCAACTGCCCCCCTCCCCATCTCTGTGCTTCTTTCCGCTTTTGCTTAAAGCTTGACGCGACAACTTTAAGCAAAAATCAATAAGTTTAACGGCGCCACGTCAAAAGGTAGTTGACGTTATACTCAATCCACCCTCGCGCCACGCTGCAGGTAAGCCACCCCCACACCCCTCCCCCCTTCTTCTCTCATGTGTGCCTTGAAGTTGGCAGACGATGCGACGCGACGTTGCCAGACGCAGAAAAAAACAAGTTGCCAATCTCGAAAGGAGTTTTGTGGCGCTCATGTGGATTGAGGGGCGAAAGAAAGGAAAAAAGGGGCGATGAAGGTGGAGAAGGAGGGAAGGGAAGGTAGTGGAATGGGGTAGCAAAGGTAGCGCAAGAGAGAGAGGTTGGTTTTGGAAGTAGCTGTCGCTAATAGTGCTGGATTACTTAGTTGATTACCGCAGCAGGTAGAGCTGAACTTGTCGATTGCTTAAATCAAAGTGAACTTGCGCCTTCTTCTCCTACTCCTTCTTCTCCTACTCCTTCTTCTCCTACTCCTTCTTCTTCCTCTCTTCTCTGGCTTTGGCAATCCGCTTCCAAAAGGGTAACCGCCTCATCGGTTTAAGCCTTCTTTTCTGCTCTGCTTTGTTTACATTTTTATGAGGCTGCTTGTAGGCGATGCTGCCTTTGTGTTTGGTCAGCGCGGCGACTGATTATGGGATAGAGAGGAGTAGGAAAGGGAGTAAAAGGAGAGAAGCAGGAGAAGATGCGGGAGAAAGTGCAGGAGAAGATACAGGAGGAAGTGCAGGAGGCGATGCAGGAGGAAGTGTAGAAGGAGCAACATTAGGGCAGGCAGAAAGAAGAGGTAGAGGAGGTAAGTGGGGAGGAGGAGGAGAAGAAGGCGCAGCAGCAGCAACAACACAGAGAGTATCTCAAAGAAGGGTTAGGAGCAGGTAAAGGTAGAGCAGCTGCAGGAAAAGAAGCAGGCAGAGAGGCAGGCAGAGTGGCAGACAGAGGAGTCAAAGGGGCAGCAGCAGCACCCCCAAGGGGAGGAGCAGGTAACCCCTGTGAAGCAGCAGCTAAAGCAGCTCAAAAAACAACTGGAAAGAGCAGCGTCGAAGCCGTTGCAGACCGTGCCGAGCTTGCTTTCATGTTCAGCGGCGCTCACGTGGCGTATGAGCAACTTGTGAAATGAGCACCAACCCTTTATGGTTGTTCCCCCTGCCCCCTGCCTCCTGCCCCATTGTGGCGGCCTGTGTGTGACCTTTTGTTTGAGTTCTCTACAGCACGTTGCGGCCATCAGGCCTCCTTTCTCCTCTGTCCCTCCCACCCCCTCTTGACGAAAGGTGGCGTTAATTTTACAGTCTGTGCACGTTTTGACCCTTCGCTGAAAGTTGTTGCTGCCCAGACAGAGCACCCTTTATCGCTACGCCTCTGCCTCCGTCCCTGCCTCGTTGTTGTTGTTGTCCATTTAGTTGCCCTGTTGTGTTTTGTAGTTTTGTTTTGGTCTGCCATTTTTCCAGACGATGTGTTGCCGCCATATTTAATTTGTTGCAACTTTATGGGCGCGCTTCCGCCTCGACACAAATTCTTTTTTATCTGCCTGTGGTTGTGCTACCCCCTTCTCTTCCCCTCTCTCTTGCCTGGGTACAAAACTTTCTCCTGTTGCGAACTGCATTCATCAACAAAGTAAAATCTCTGCCATAAATTAGTCGAGGCCATGCCATAAAAAAAGGCTTGAACTAGCCTGAGCTGAGCCCGCAAAACAGCCAAATGAGTTTAATCTAATTGAAGTGGCTCACTAGGGTTAAGCCGTGTGCCGACAGAGGGTTAATTGGCTTTGGGTTAGCCAAGCGCAGATCAAGGCTGCAATTGTGTAGGGAGAGCGCAAGTTAGATGAGAGTAGAAGGTAGTGATAGGAAGAGGAGAAGGTGGAATAGGTGAAAGTTAAGAGACCGACAGTTTGCTTTGACATGAATAACTGCTGTATTTATGGTTCGATTGAGTTCAAATTTGACGTTGAGTTAGATAATTGAGTCAACTTACTATAAATTGAAAGCAGAAAATTATAACTTTACTATATCACTTACAAATTGAGCTGGAAAATTAAAATATTGATTTTCAAAGGCAGTGGGCGTGGCATTCCGAATTTGTGAAGCATTATATCTGTGCATGATATATAACTATATATATGCCAAATTTGGTGTCTCTAGCTTATTTAATAGCTGAGATATGCGTGCTCATACAGACAGCTTGGAACAAAAGTAGAGTTTACAGCTAAGATATGAACTTTTATGCATATATTCAAATATACATAAACTAATTTACACTATATCTACATAACTTGGACATTTCTGTTATATTGTATAACAGTTTTCATCTCAAATTTAACTTAATACCATATAACAGTATAACCGTTAGTCTGCCAAGATTTAACTGACTCAATTTAAATTCCCTCTGTGTTCTTTTCCCGTTTTAATGATTGCTCTTGTTGCCACTGCATAAATAATCCCTTCTGAGTCCGAGTCCAGCAGGCTTAAGCAAAACATAACCTCATTTGTAGCACAGAAAACACAAACACACGAAATCAATGCACAAACATAACTTGGCATTGGAAAAACAAACAGAAGAAACAGAAGAAGAAGATGGAGAAACAGGGAAACAGACAAGCGCCTTACAAACATGTCGTTCAAATTAGGATGAAGCTAAATCCTGCCTGGGATTCGCACTGGGGTTGGTCAGGCCTAATGCGAAAGGGACTTGGGAATCGCAGTAAGTCGAAAGGGTGAAGCCTTTATGGGCAAGAGGGGGTGAGTTGGACAGAGGGAGTGTGGGAGAGAGGGGGAGAAGGAGAGAGGTAGAGATGGAGAACTTCTTAGGCCTTTACCGAACTGCGTTTGGCATTCGTTGTTGGCTTTTGCGTCTTAGGTCACATTAGTTGACCGATTTGGCAACCCCCAAAAGGCTTGCTTACCCAACTACACCTCTTGCCTCCTCTTCCTCCCTCTTCCCCACACTTCCCTCTCTATCTCTTGCACTCTTCCTCTATGAAATGTCAAGTTTTAAAAGGCTCCACAATCACAACAAACTAATTAGATGTAAAAGCTCAGCATGTTCTCTTATTGTCAAGCCGCAGGGCTTTCTTTACTCCCCCTCTGCTACTCTTAAGGAGAGTGGAGAGAGAGTGCAGAAGGGGAATACAGCAAAGAGAGGGGGGTGGGGGGTTTGAAGTAAAGGGAGTCTAGCTAGTGAAGTGCGTTGGCCGCCGGCAAATTTCTTGATTAAAAGTTTACGTTTTGCTGAATGTCTTGCCGGCTACCTTCCTCTTCGGCTCTCTCTGCCTTACTTTCTCCCTATCTCTCCCCCTTCCTCTCTTTCTCTCTCCCTCTCTTTGCTATTTTTACAGCTCATTTGTTGCCATTTGGCCCGCCTCGTAAAAGTTTGCTGTGGCATTTGGGGATTGGCGAGAGCAGCGCATAAATAATGCATTATTTACTTAAAACAGCCAACGGGCAAAAGCTCAATTAAATTGCTAAAAAATGACCAACAACTTCGCAACCTAGGGGGCGGGATGGAGACTAGTCTAGCTGTGGGCGTGGCAGCTGGGCAGCAGGCTTCAAACGATGTGCGTCATCAATCAAAGGCGACGAGACTCGTTACAAGCAGCGCTGGCATCAAATGTCCCTTCAACAAATTGCAGGAGAAGCAGAAAGGGAGGAGGAGAAAGAGAGGGGCACAGGCAAAGAAAGAGAGAGAAAGAAGTAGCAGCAGAGAGGTACAGAAAGAGATGGAGACACAGTCAGGCTGTGCAGCAGATACCCTGTAAAACCTTAAGCTCTGATTTATAACGCAGCTCGACTTGTTGACCGCTGGGGTCGGCACAGTGCATAACAAAGTTATGATACCACCTGCTGGACGATAAATAATTGCATTTGAAATTTGCATTCCACAAGGAGAGCAAGCTACACGGAGGGGGGGAGGTGCAGGAGGGGGGCG
Source organism: Zaprionus indianus (assembly GCA_018904595.1). Taxonomy (NCBI): domain Eukaryota; kingdom Metazoa; phylum Arthropoda; class Insecta; order Diptera; family Drosophilidae; genus Zaprionus; species Zaprionus indianus. The sequence continues at coordinate 1,395,651 of JAEIHA010000145.1, read as the reverse complement.
TGGCAACAACTGTCTGTGCCTGCGTTGCAGTCGCATTTGCAATCGCGTCGAGTTGCGGAAATTTGCAATTCTCCGCCTGGTCAGGAGAGGCACCAAAGTTTGTGGACAGTGGGGGGAGGGGAAGGGCAGTCCCAGTGCACACACAGAGCGAGGCACTCTCCATGGGCCAGCATACGCTGCGTATGCGTGATAAATGTGCTTAACGTGGGCGTGGCCTGCCTTGGCTTGCCTGCCGCCGCCTCTCGCAGGAAATGTGTGCGGTGCCCCTCCCCCTTCCCCTACTCTCCTGCTGCCTAGGGCGTTATTTATGCGCTTTGGTTTACGACTTTGCCGCGCACTCGTGCAGCGAGGGAGGGAGTAGGGGGCACAGGGGAGAGGAGGCCACTGCTGGCCAGATCAACTGCAGCTGAAGATTTGATCAACATTTGTGGCAGCCAAAAGATTTTTCCCCTGTTTCGCTTGCGGGCCCATTTTGAACTTTGAACTGCGCTTTGATTTACATGCGAATTGGGGGAGGGAAGGGAGAGGAGGAGCAAGAGGAAGGTAGAGTGTGCCCACTTGTGGCAAGTTGTCGACACGCCGGTTAATTGGGCGTTACAAACTTGAACTTGTCTCGGTTTAATTGAATGCATTGCGGGCACACACAAGATGAGCCCAAGGAGAGTTGCCACAACTGCAGATGATGAACTAATGAAGAGCCCGTGGGGTATATAGAGTTGGAAGTTAAGTTTAAAATTAGGGCTCCCTAACATAGGTGTGTTCAGAAAGTAAAGTGACTTTTCAATATGACGTTATGTTGGTATTATAATTAGCTATATATTGCTCCCACTCAGAATGTTGTATCTTTTATATGTCGCTCACAAATCAAGTTAAAAAATTAAATTATTGATTTGCGGGGGCGGTGGGCGTGGCACCCAACATTTGAAATAAACTTGATCTGCGCCTGGTAAACAGAAACCTTCATGCCAAATTTGATGTCTCTAGCTTTTATAATAGCTGAGATCTGTGTGTTTATCTGGTCATCCGGACATGCGGACAGTCAGACAGACATGGCTTTATCGACTCGGCTAGTGATCCTGAGCAAGAATATATGCATATTCTTTGTGGGGTCTACCACGCCTCCTTCTGCCCGTTACATACATTTGCACAAAGTTAGTATACCCTTTTTTGAATGGTCGAAGGGTATAAAAAGTAATCTAGGTGAAGGGTGGAAGGAGTATAAGTTTGTTTTGATTCTTAATAACTGTAGGAGTAATGAGAGATAATGCTAAAAGACATTTATGGAGATTAAAGAGATACTATACTACACCATACCATATTATACTTTGTAAATATGAAGGTATGTAATATGGTCAGTTTGAGAAACAATTCTTACAATACAATTCTTACGACATTGTCACGCAAGCCTAGCCAAGTTAAGTACCGCTATTTAATGCTACTCTTCCCTCTTCTCGCCTTGAGAAATATTCAATTTGACTTTCGCTGCCATATCAACTTCTTTTCTGTTTTCATCGCACAGTTTTGAGTCAATTTCATTTTAATTACGTCAAATTACATACGAAACACATGCGGAGAGCGGCAGAACACAGCAACAAACACTTTCGAAAAGAGCAGTGCGGGAGAGCGAGGCAGAGGCAGAGAGAGAGAGAATGAGGCAGCGGCGTCAAAGTTCGTTCACTTGTAAACATAAAACGAGCGCCAACTACAACAACTACAACAACAACAGCAGCAGAAAGGCTGCGCGGCTGAGCAACAACAATGAAAAGTCTTTTTATGCTCAACTTTGGCGCTTTTTATTAAACAAGCCGACGACGACGACGTCACAGCAGCAGCGCAGCAGCAGCGCCGGCTAAACCGGTAACACTTGTTTGCAGCCCACATGGCAGCGCCTAGAGTGTGAGAGAGAGAGCGGCAGAGCTTTGAGTGAGAAACGCAGTTGACTTTGAGTTGCATTCTGAGTTGAGTGAAATGGAGGCGCACTCAAATCAGGCAGTTGACAGAGACAAAGCTCGCTCTAATGTCATCATTATTGTCAATATAACAAGTTTATTGGCAGCAGTGCCCCCTCCCCCCCTACACACTGCCTGGGTCATTAGAGAAATGCCTGAAATATGCCAAGTTCGCTTGAGTCATTTTAGTCAAGTGCAAGTTAATGACTTAATTAAGATGGAGAAAGAACAAGAGAGCAGAGAGAGGAGAGGGAGATAGAGATGGAGATAACATGTCGCATTAGGCAGAGAAAATTGTGGTGCAGAAAAGGCAAAGGGGTGTACGAAGGGGGAAGGGGATAAATGGCAATCAGAACTGAAATCAGAATTTTCTCATTGTTCTTTTTGCACGCAGTGCATAACTGTTATACATTTAACCGTTATATCACTTTAATTGCTATATTTAAATTACAATATTGTACTTCCCTCTCTCTTCCTCTCCCTCTCTCTCTCCACTTGTTTCCTTCACTAATCTCTAATTAATACGCTAAACGCATCACTTAACCATTTGTTGATACTTCTCATTGCCGCCAACGCCGACGTCGCTGCCGACGCCGCCGACTCAATCAACAGGAGCCCCCAAAACAAAACGTATAACAGCCCTGTCTTAGATTGCCGCGCTCTCTTTATTTCTCTCTGTGTTGCGCTCTCCCGCCAACTGCAAGTGAGTGTCAAATTCAAGGTCGCCCCATGCCAGGCATATGGCTGAAGAGAGAGCGCACGCTAAAGAGAGCATATTCAGCGTGCTCTCTCGCCCACCACAGGCAACCTGCGTGCTCTCACACCACCAGCACAGCAGAGGCAGCAGCACTGGCAGCAGAGGCGGCACCGACTGCGCTCTCACTCGAGTCAGTTTGTCAGCGTTCGCCCTGCCGTGCGGTTGTGCTCTCGTTGTGCGTGTTCCGTATTCCGTTAGTGCCGTCGCGACGTTACGCGTTTTACGTAAACTTCTGTACGGTACTTTTGCCTCCGTCGGGTCAAAGCCGGCAAAACAAACGTGAAGCAAAGTGTTGAATCGAAATAAATAAAGAAGAAGGAGAAAGAAGAAATCCAAATGGAAATTGAAAAAGAGCTCAGCTAAATATTCTTGTTCTTGTTCTTGTTCATATTCTCATTCTTGTTGTTGTTGCTGTTGTGCTATGTGAAGAGTGTTTGAAATCATCAACAGCTCAGCTCCTTAACTTGTGCGTGTGTGTGCGTGCGTGTGCGTGTTTGTGCCTGTGTTTGTGTCCCAAAATGTGTGCGCTCTAAAGAAATACAAGTGAAAAGAAGGAAAGAGAGTGAGAGAGAGAGGGAGAATTACTTGAGAAATTCACGCGCCAAAAAAGGGAAATCGAAGAAAATTTGTGAAAATGTTGCTAAACTCGCTGCCACTGCCTCTGCTACTGCCTCTGCTGCTGCTGCTGCCCGCAGTCAACGAGGCAGCGCAGCGCTACGACCAAACACCGCTCGATGCCAGCTCATATTACCGCAGCGGCGGCGGCGTCGGCGTCGGCTTCGATGTGGCCGGCACTGCGGCCAGTTCCCTCGACGGTTCGATGCAGCACAATCGCTGCGAACCGATAACGATATCGATATGCAAGAATATACCCTACAACATGACAATAATGCCCAATCTGATTGGCCACACCAAGCAGGAGGAGGCCGGCCTGGAGGTGCATCAGTTTGCGCCGCTCGTCAAGATCGGTTGCTCCGCCGATCTGCAGTTGTTCCTCTGCCTGCTCTACGTGCCCGTCTGCACCATTCTGGAGCGTCCCATCCCGCCGTGTCGCTCCCTCTGCGAGTCCGCCCGTGTCTGCGAGACCCTCATGAAGACCTACAACTTCAATTGGCCCGAGAATCTCGAGTGTTCCAAGTTCCCCGTGCACGGTGGCGAGAATCTATGTGTCGCAGAGAATACTACAGCCTCGGCATCGACGCCGGCGCCAACGCGTAGTGCTCCCAAGGTGACGACACGTAAACATCAGATCAGCGTCGATAGTCCGCATCGGAACATCGGATTCGTCTGTCCCGTGCAGCTGAAGACCCCACTCGGCATGGGGTACGAGCTCAAAGTTGGCGGCAAGGTGAGTGCACATTGAAAGGAGATTTTATAAAAAAGGAAGGAAGGGAAACTAGATGAATAACTAGGATATGTGCGGAAAATATAAATGAAGCATCTTATAAAGATAAAGAGATTTAGTTCCTGAAAGTAAACTATAACTTGGAGAATGTAGAGATAAAGAAATAACGTATTCGATACATACAATTTATCGTAGAAGATCAGACAATGAGAGTGGAAAGACGTTAGAAAAGAAACACTCCAAATAATATGAGTGGAAAAACAGAGAATGCAATAATGTATGTTACTGTAAAATATATAGGAACATAGGAAACATATCTAAAGATTGGACGTTGATTGAATTAAAAAAAACTACGATTTTTAAAGGAATAGGATTGTCTTATATTACCCTGGATATCGATATGAATAAACATGAAATATTTAAAAACCCTAGATAAGCTATAAAGATATCGTAAAACATTTGATTGTATATGAAGAATAAGAAGAATGAATAAATTAAGAAATACATAAAGAAATAAATAAAGAAGTAAATAACTTAATGAAAAATAAATAGAGAATTGAATAAATAAAGAAAAAGAAATAATGAAAAAAGAAATCAATCAAGAAATGAATTAATAAATATGAATATTTGATAGAGCTTTATAGGTTTGATAAAGAATTTACAATGATTTTGTAGAAGGAATCGAGGCAAATAAGAGTAAAATATTAAAAAAAATTTGATTTGATTTGATTGGAGTAAGCCAAGTTGAAAAGTTTTAGTAAATAAATTTTAAATACTTATAAAGAAATTCCCCCTGGAGGTAAAAATGATGAATTTATAAGCTTGAAATAAAAGGAATCGAGCTAAATAAATATATATATTTATTGTTATTGCAACCAATTAAGAACAAACATATAACCAAAGTTGTATTTTTCTTTACTTTTATAAAGGCTTAAAGAGCAAAAGGCAAAGTGAGGCTACAGTTTTTGTGATGTCTTTAGAGGAAGAGGGAGACAGAGATAGATCTCAAAATAGATGAAGCAAAGCAAAGTAGATGAGAAACAAGATAAGAACTCAACCAACTTAACTGTTTCTGTAGATTGAGAGCAAGATAACCTCGAATTCGATTGATACCAAATCAAATTCTGTTTTCGTTCTTCGAATTTTGTAATAATTGTGTATGAAACTGTTATATGACTGGCATACAGAGCCGTTATGTTATACCCGATACTGCGCATAATTTCAACTGGGTCAGTTTAGCCTTGTTTCGTAGGTTCCCTTTATGTCTTCATTGCCGAAGAAGAAAAGAAGAAGAGCAGAAACCTTAGCGAACTGAATTCATATCCTGTTGCGCAGTGGAATTAATTTCAACCACCATACAGCGCCACAGGGAGTCCAGGCGAGTCACCCTGTGCCTGTTCTCGGTGTCGGGTTCTCTACCTGCCACAGAGCAGGTAGAATGTTGCATGCACCTCTTCAGCTCTTTGCGTCTCCAGTTGCTCTGTGGTCTTTTGTTTGGCTTTCTTCTGGAGAAACCAGTTACCCCAAACTGACTGCTGCAATTTGTAATGCCTGCTTATGCTGCTGACTCGTGATTCCAATAGCCGAAAACGAGGTAACGCTTAATAACCTGCCCCCCTCTCCCCCTCTGAGTCCTGCCTCACGGAATATTTCAACGCATTTTCACGTTGTACGCGTATAATTAATTTTGCGGCATGCCAGCTCTGCCCCAGCAACATTATCGCCATCATCATCTTCAGCTTCATCATTATTGGCTCGAGTTTCCACAAGTTATTTTCGAAACTGTTTATTTAACTCCCCCCTCCCCCTTCCCATCCCCTCCTGCCTGCCTGCCTGCCTAGGTTCTTATTATTTTTCTCTGTTTGTTTTTGTGAGTGATGATCGAATGCCTCGCATGTTATTGTGCTTATTGTGGCACTCTCTCTTCCTGTCTCTCTCACTCTCTCTTTCCACATTATCTTCCTCCCTTTCTCTTCTGTTTGCCTTGTCCTTTGCCCCTTCTCTGTGCTCTCTCTGTGCCTTCTCTGCTGCAAAGCGCATTAAATACTTTGAGGCAGGATAATTCACACTTTTCTTGCTGCCTTTGCCCGCACTGAGTATCTTACGAATACCTTCTATACATACGTACACTTTGCTTAGTTCTTTTTCTGTTCTTTGCACTTCTTTCTGCCCATCCCCCTTCTCATCATCATCATCAGCAGCAGCAGCAGCATTGTCGGGGAAACACATCTCGAGTGGCTGCGCTGTCTTTATTTTTTCCAGAGCAGCGTGCGAAATTTAGCAGCTTGTTGCAGATTGTAGCCAAGGAAATGGCCAAAGAAAAGCTGCAAGGGCGAACCAGGGAGAGAGAGGGGAAGGGGGTGGGGAGACTGTGTGTCGCTGTGCGGTAGATTAGTTTGTTTGTTAATGTCAGTTCAGGGGAGTGTGTTGCATGGAAACTTGTTGTAAATGTCTTCATAAAGTCAATGAATGATATAGAGAAAAATTGAAGTTGCAGAAGTTGCTGAAGATATTATTGAAATAGAATGAAGTGCAATTGCAGATAGAGTAGAAACTAAGTGCTATAAATGTTATAGTAAAGAAGGTAGTATACATGTAAGTTCGATTTATGTATAGAGCTTGAAAACCCTTAAAAAACAGTTTCAACTTTTGCAAAATCCAGAAAAAGCAAAGCTCAAGTTGATCACTTCAAAGTATAAACCTGCAAACAGTGAATAATACAATTCGAGTCTAGAATATTCACATTTTAATAATAAATAAATTGCAGAAAATATTTAACAATAAAAAATAAAGCTGCAAACAAACGAAAGCATAAATAACGTTTGAATGAATCTTCGCATAAAGGTGAACAAACTGTAAACAAGATTTTCAACCGATTTCTATTCACACACGCACAATATGCTGCCTCTCTCTCCCCTCTCTCTCTCCCTCTCTCTTTGCGTAATCCAATGCCACAACAATTCTCAATAGATTCCCCAACCCAATGCAGTCCAAACAACGAACTGAAATCCCGAAATTCGAAACCCGCTGCCGAATCCCCGAGCGAACCGCAGGCAATGCCGGCTAAATCTTTCAACTGTTTCATTAACCGTTCAAGCGCGGCTCCTGCGTCAGTTTGCCAATTTGTCTAGTGGGGAATTGTTTATGGGAATGAGAAAGGAAAATAGAGAGAGGGGAGAGAGTGGGGGAGAAAGAGAGGGGGAAGAGAGGGGAAAGAGAGGGAAAGGGAGACTGTGAGTGGGTTTAAAAACGATTGGGATTAAGTTCACGCACTGACAGCGATGCGAGGCCAATGCCCGATTTGTCGATTATATACATATATGTGTAGACAGCCTGTCACGCCCCCTCATTTCCACTCCCCTCTCCCCCACACACACACAACCCTGCAGCGTAAACAGGCTGCCCCGAAAATAAATTAATCAAAGAGCGCGCGAAAGGACAACGAAGCATTTTGCCAATATTCGTGAACTCATTCTGCGGTCGCCGTTCGTTGTTTATATGGAAAATCGTAAAACCATTAAAAGCCTCATTTGAAACGATTTTGACGCCCGACCAGACAAAAAGAGGGAGGGGGGAGGGAGGAGAGGAGCTATTTGTAGGCTGGATAATTCATTGACTGAACGCCATTAGGAGGCATCCCTGTGGGCGGCCTTTTAATTGATGGAAATAAAAGGCAAAGCGAAGCGAAGCGAATCTGTAATTGATTGTCCACGACTGTCTACACCCCTTTGGCCGCCGTCTTGCCACGCCTGATTGTGCTCCTAATCTGTGCAATCCTTTTCGAAGGCAGCAAAGGCTTTGCTTGTGTCGGATTTCCTTAAGGGATCAGGAATATCTTTGACTAATTCAATTGAAATTTTGTTGGGCTGCTTCTTTCTTTTCTTTGGCAAAGTAAAGGGTATGCTAATGTCGTGCATGCTTCTTCTTTTTAAAGAATTTATCAGTCTCTTTTATGTGCTCTACAAGTTCTATCAAATTTAACCTATCAATGCCAATCAAAGGGTGTTGAAACTTCTTTCCCTTTTCTCTGTTTTATTTTGTTTGCCAAAATCAGCTTAGGTTAAGTTAAATATTCATAGTTTATTTGCAAATTCCCTTTAAAGTTATTATGAACTTGACTCGCTGGACTAAGCCCAAGTCCAGCACGACCTTGGGGTCACTTCCTCTTTGCTGTCCTTCTTCTTCATCTTCTGCTTGGCCCACATTTATCATTATCAACATTGAGAGCTTTGCACTAATCTCTCAGCTACACGAAGTCGCCTCATAATCATTTAGTAGCCAAGGCTGGGCTTGGGCTGCAAGAGAGAGAGAGAGGGGGAAGGAAGAGAGAGAGGCAGACAAAGACAGAGCTCAGCCAGGGAGTAAATCCAGTTTCACTTTCTCCACGTGCTCATTCACTCACTCTCTTCTCCTCTGCTATCTTCGCACAATTTATTGTCCTTTAACAAATAGCCCAGGCAGCCTCGTAGGCATTAAAACTATAATCCACTTAATATTTTCCGCTTGAATTGTTCAATTTATAACCAATAAAAGCCCAACTGATGATGATTATTTATTTATTTTCCGTACGTTTCCACCGGAGGAAAAACAACAGCGTATGCGACAGCGACGGCAACAACAATTTCAACTCAATTAATTTACAGGCAGCATAAGAAACTTCCGGCTACTTAAGCACAGACACACACGCACACACACACACATACACGCACACTAGCTATTGTATTAAATCCTTGTAAATCCATAAAAATTACCAGCAGACTCCAAGGGAAACAGTTTTCCTCTCTTTTCTTTTTCTTGTTTTTCTCTTCAACATTTTTTGCGCTATTTATTTTCTATTCGCCTTTCGCCAGCTTTGAGTGACTGGACAGGACGATAACAACAACAACAGCAACAACAACAACAGCGACGACAACTAAGTGGCAACATCAGCAGTAGAAACAACAAAAACAACAACAACATCGAGTGGGGCAACTACAGCAGAAGTGTTTAACAGGACATGTTGCCCTTCCCTATCCGCCTTTGCCTTTGTCCTCCGGCAACGGCAACTTGAAAGTGAAACTGTAAACAACATTTTCAATGTTACTTCAAACTTTAAGCAGACGAGAGTGAGAGAGTGAAAAGCAGTTGAATGAACAGCGGCAAGATACTCTAGAAAAAATAGGGAACTTGAGGGAAAAAAGGTTAAGGGAAATAAAAGAGAAATAAAATTAATTGAAGCTTTTTTATTAACTAGGAATAATTAGGGGACTTGGATAATGAAGAAATATATATAATAAAAAACTATATTTTATAAGAAGAAATATTAAAGGGCATTTGTTGAAGATTTTTAATATAAATAAAAAAACAATATAATGAATTTAGGCAGAACTTATGCAACTCTAAATTGTTCGAAATAGTTTAAAAATACTTAAATAATGTAAAAAAAATAGTTTGTTTCTTATTTCTTGAACTGATTTATGATATTTTAAATGCCTAAAAGTAAATTAACACTAGCTCAGTTGTACGAGGGTCGTTTGATAAGTCCGTGACTTTTTGTATTTGCCGCGCACCTGCTCTAAATACAACACTGCTCCTGTCAGCAGTTATCGATTAACAGCTGACTGTAAAATTTTGAGAAAGCTGCGTTTTTTGGTTTGCGTTTTATAGGCATTGAAAGCAGACGATCTCGTGAATTTTAACGAAAATGGAAAAAAGTGAATTTCGTGTCAGCATGGCAAAATTTCATAAATTGGGCTACGAACTGCTACCCCATCCAGCATATTCTCCAGATTTAGCCCCCTGTGACTATTTTTTGTTTCCAAACATGAAGAAATGGCTCGGCGGTAAGAGATTCGGGTCATCACAGAAACAAACGACTATTTTGAGGGCCTTGAGAAAACCTATTATTTGGAAGGAATAAAAAAATTGGAAAAACGCTGGACTAAATGTATAGAGCTAAAAGGAGATTATGTTGAGAAATAAAACGCTTCTTTGACGAAAAAAATATATTTTATTCAAAAAGTCACGGACTTATCAAACGACCCTCGTAATTTACCAATAATCTTAAAGGTTTCTTAAATAAAAATTCGAGAAAAGTTGCTTATTTTTTCTCTTCTTGTATAGTTCCAAAAAACTATATTAAATGCACTTGCGACTCACTCTTACTCTCTCTCCCTCTCTCTGACTCTCCCTCACTTGCCAAAACTTACAGGGTATCTTCGGCTCAAGATCTACTTTTATGCAGCTACCCACGCACTTCGCATTGATAGATTGCCCCGCCGAGTTGACTGACAACTGTGGCGACTTCGTTTCCATTTCCATTTCACAAGTTGTCGCCGCATGTGGGTTTAACGGTAAACAGATTTCGAGCAACACTCGCCGACTGCGACGTGTGTCCACCTAGCTAGTGCTAAGCCCCCTTACGAACGGACGCACGGACGGAAGTGCGGACAGTAAAAATATTTAATTACAAGCATTTAATGTCAGTTCACAACAAACCGAACAAAATTACCTTTCTGTCATAATAAGCGACCAACACAGGCGACCACACCCAGCATTAAGGCCGACACACAATTCAGTTGACACCTTTTCATGCCCACCTTTAACGAGGTATACACAATAAACACTCGATGAAGCCAGAGCGAGAGGGAAGCTGAAAAGTTTGCGAAATTAATCAATTCAATTAGGGTGAATTTAAGTTTGTTTTTAAAGAGGGTTTTGTTGGTTATTTCTGCAATTTATATCATTTATATATGGAGTATAGGCTAGCTAGCCTAAATTAGTAATATCTATCAATATAAATATATATTTTGAAAGGGCTTTGAGTTCGATTTTGATAATTGAATTGAGAATTAAGTTTGTTTGCAAGGTTTTCTTTAACTTATTTAGGTTCCTTTGGTCGTTTATTTCTTCAATTTATAGCATTTATATACGACATATAGACAACCTTATGTTAGCAAGTCTATCTTTAATACAATCAATATACATTATAAAATTTTGGTTAACTGAATTGAGAATTTAGTTTGTCGGCAGAGTTAACTTTAAGCTTTATAGGTTTTCTTTGGTTCTTTGGTCATTTGTTTGTTTAGATACTAGAAAAGCTAAACATAGAAGGCTTTAACTATAAAACAGTGACGTCTGAAGTTCTTAATATTTCATATTTTAAAAAGAAAGACCTTAACGGCACCTTTCAGGTACCTTATGTGTTATATTTCCCATTTTTAACTAATATTTTCTTACTTTCTGTTGCTTTCCTTCAATTCGACAATAGATTTGCTTTAGTTTATGCTACATAACTTCTAATAACTTCCGTATTCGCTCTGATTCGATCTGATTCGGCTTAGAGGCATCACCTAACCTAACCTAACCTCAAAATCCCATTTCTCATGCCTGGAGATGATTGTCCTGTTTATAAAGAGAGTTCGGATTCAGTTGCTTTTTGTGAAGCAACTAGACTAGAAATACACAGACATAAGCACATAGACAGGCACACCCATACGCACACACACACACACACACAGGCACACACAGTGGCACACACACTCACTCAAACCTCATGGAAACCCCCTCATATACAGCTTAGCACTGCTCAGCGTTGCATGTTTAATCTTAGTTCCCGATTGCCACGCCCCCATGGCACCTGCAGCGCCCACTGCTGTATGTACAATATAATCCTAGCTATTGAGAACAGCGAAACAATGTGGCGGCGGCAGTCGGCCCCGTTTTGTTGTTGAAGGCTCTTTGCAAATATATATTTTGTAAAGTGCCTTTTGATTTTGCACCTACCGCAGTGCTTCAACTGTTGTGCCACGCCCCTGCACCACCTCCGCCTCCGCCTGCGCAGCGCCCACAAAATTTGACACAATTAAAAACAAAAGCAACAAGCCGACAACGAGACAGGGAAAACAAATGTCAACCACAAAGCAGACATCCTTTTTTGTTTATTGTTCGCATTGTTCGCTAAGCGCTGCGCCATTTTGCGACCAAAGGCATCGCTCAGATACAGATACAGATACACAGCTACAGCAGCAGATACATTATGCAGTGCAGTGCAGGGGAGAGGAGAGGGAACCTGAGAGGGAGCCCCCTTTGACTGTCTGATGAATTTATAATGCCCATTGTCTGCTGGCCAGACAATTGCAAACATTGGCAACAAAGCACGAAAGTAAAAAGGGAAGAAGCACAACTTGGCCCATAAATAAGTTTGCGGCAAAAGGGTCGAGTTGGCAACAGTGCCTCCCGACAGCCTCCTCACATAGTATTAAACAGTCCCTGGGCCAATAAACTAAGCAAGTTGATGCGACCCGCGGCATAAATAAACTAAAGTCAAAGCATTTTGTGCCATTGGCCCAACTGGACACATACAAATTGCAATTGACTATTGGGCAAGTTAACACCTTTTTGGCCAACTCGGTACTTGCACTTGGACGCTCCTAATTAAAAGCCAAACGAGCCGAGAAGATCCAGTTCAGTTGCAGTTCCAGTTGCAGTATCCAAAGTCCACAAATGGAAACTTGTTTTCCAATTTTGTCCCCCCAGGCGAATGTATAACGCGAATCGATGTCGCCCCACTCAGAGCTCTCTCGACACTCCCCTCTACCTTCTACCCTCTTTCGACTTCAGTTCCAACTCCAACTCCAGCTCCAACTCGGCATCGATGTCAGAAAAGGCAACCAAAAGGCAAATCATAAATTGTATGCTCAGTGTGCTCGGACTTGCTGGTAATCCCGGGGGGAAATAAGCTCCACACTCGCTACCTGACTGTCCCTCTCTATGTGTGTGTGTGTGTGTGTGTGTGTGTGGGACGTGGAGCGGGTTTATAAAGAAGTTGTTAAAGGTTTATGGCGCAAGAGCTTGCAGGAAACGAGAAACATCTGAGAGAGAGAAGAGCGACGCTTCCTCACAAATGATAATGGGGAACAGCTGCTAAAGAGGCCCAAACGAAACCGATGCCGAATGCATTTAACATCTTCGAGCTTCATTAGCGCCGAATGCAGATTATGTCAGGTGACAATGCTCTTAATAAGCCTGTCAATAAATTACAGAGTATCATGCAAGTCTTAGTCGCCTAAGCGACTGCGATGCCAAATTGTTTCCCACAATACGAGGGTCGTTTGATAAGTCCGTGACTTTTTGAATAAAATATATTTTTTTCGTCAAAGAAGCGTTTTATTTCTCAACATAATCTCCTTTTAGCTCTATACATTTAGTCCAGCGTTTTTCCAATTTTTTTATTCCTTCCAAATAATAGGTTTTCTCAAGGCCCTCAAAATAGTCGTTTGTTTCTGTGATGACCCGAATCTCTTACCGCCGAGCCATTTCTTCATGTTTGGAAACAAAAAATAGTCACAGGGGCTAAATCTGGAGAATATGCTGGATGGGGTAGCAGTTCGTAGCCCAATTTATGAAATTTTGCCATGCTGACACGAAATTCACTTTTTTCCATTTTCGTTAAAATTCACGAGATCGTCTGCTTTCAATGCCTATAAAACGCAAACCAAAAAACGCAGCTTTCTCAAAATTTTACAGTCAGCTGTTAATCGATAACTGCTGACAGGAGCAGTGTTGTATTTAGAGCAGGTGCGTGGCAAATACAAAAAGTCACGGACTTATCTTGGTAACTGCAGGTTAAAATTGATCTTGAGATCAGTTAGGTAGTTAAATTATAGTGTTGAGAAAGCTAAAGAAAAAAGTAAGTCATAAGGAATGATAAGTACGATTTAGTTTTCGTGATAAGTCATGATTTATGGCAACTTAAGATATAGAAGTGTTTGAAGATTGTTCTAAGGAAAGAAGAATAGCATTTAGAATGATTTGTTTTACTGAGTTTATGATATATAATTTATATAATAATAATAATATTAATTTATATAATTTATGATGTAAAACTGCCTGAATATTGTTATTAAAATTCAATATATATTATAAATTTATATTGAAATATATACATTCATTTCCCCAGTTCATTCTCTATAAAGACAAAGAAAAGAAAAGAAAGACAACTTGAAGATCAATTTAGCAAAGCTTTTGCCCTCAAAATAATGATAAAGAAACACTAACGATCAGTTTTACAACAGGTTTTATAACTGGCTTTCATAATAACAAATACAAAATACCCTTTTAAGTTAACTTATAAATAATTCCCTTTCCCTTCGTTATAATTTCTTGCAATGAACTAAAGCCTTCCTTCCAGTTAAAGCAAATTATAATGATTTTGCTATGGAAAACCATTTGCAGGCACAGCTGAGAACTATTCAATTACGAGATTCTTGTGCTATTCTCACATGCCATAATTCCATTACGTGTGTATAGCAAATGCAGCCTGGTTGAACCATAAATAAATACTTAGGGAACCATTAGGGGAACTCTTCCTCCTCCTGCTGCTGTTTCTGCTGCCATTATTATTATGATTTGGCTTCGGCTGCAAACTGTCGGATGCGCTGCTCAAAAATGCTGACAGAGACTATTAATTAAGCGCAGACACAAACTACAAATGGTTGAGTTGGAAATATGCAACAGCAACAACTTGGGGCAACAACAACAACAGCAGCAGCAGCAGCAATGGCAAAAGAGCAACAACTGCCATAAGAAGACATTTGTAATCATCTTCAATCATAACGTAGACATTGAGACACGCACACACCCAGTGTGCGAAGGAGAGAGGGAGATATAGAGTGAAAGAGAGTGAAAGAGAGGGACAGAGAGAGAGAGAGAGAGAGAGGGTAGTGTGAGGGAGACAGGTAGCTGTTTGTAACTGTGCGCAGCTTAGTCGGACAGCCTAATGAACCAACTTAAAATTGTCATAACTGTGCATCACGACTACTATGGAGCGTGCAGAGTACAACCAGCATATGTAGAGCAATCAAAGCGAAGAGTAACAAAGACAGAGAGAGAGAGGAGGGAGAGGGAGAGAGGAGAGAGAAGTTGTACAAGCACGTCGCGGCGTGGGCAGAATGTGAAGTGAACTAGTCTAAGACAAAACCAAAAGTTGTCAGCCTAATAAAGCCACACAGAAGTGGAAATACTCTAATAGAAAAAAACAGGAGGGAGGAGAGAGAGAGAAAGAGAGGGAGTGAGAGAGAGAGAGAGGGAAAGAGAGAAATAGAGAAAAAGAGAGAGATAGAATAAAAATTAAAGAAACAGCAGACCATTGCAAAGTATAACTTAATAAAATTAAATTATTAAGAAATCGACCGGCTTGAAATTTTAATGATATATTGGTATTATAATTAGCTAAGTATTGGCTCAACTCAGAAGGTTGTTTCTTTCATATGTTGCTCACAAATCAATTAAAAAAATTAAATTATTGATTTGTGGAGGCGGTGGGCGTGGCACACAATATTTGCAATAAACTTAATCAGCGCCTGGTAAACAGAAACTTTCGTGCCAAATTTGGTGTCTCTAGCTTTTATAATAGCTGAGATCTATGAGTTCATCTGGTCATCCGGACATCCGGACAGACAGACCGACATGGCTTAATCGACTCGGCTAGTGATCCTCAGCAAGAATATAGGTAGATCCTTTGTGGGGCCTACCACGACCCCTTCTGCCTGTTACATACATTTGCAGAAAGTTAGTTTACCCTTTTTTCAACATTTTTAATAGCCGAAGGGTATAATAAATAAATAAAACCAATTCAACACCTTTACTTGTTTCTATATCAAATATCAACACTTTTCAATACTTTCCCTTTTCTTTGGCTCAAATCTAACATTCTTTATATGCCACTATATCATATCAAAACATATTTATGCACCATATCAAGCATACTACCTAATTCCCCCCAACTATTAAGTCTGTCTTGTAAGTTTCCCTCTCTTTCTTAACCATATGATTTATTTAGCAAGCGATGTTGTGTGTCGGAAATGCGGCTTAATCAGAAAGCTGACAGATCCTATTTATAGGCTCGCAATTTACCAGTTTGATTTGTCACAAAATCGTCGAGAAACTAGTTTAAACCCTCGCTAAAAAGTGAGAGAGAAACGACGAAGGAGAGGGAGAGAGAGAGAGAGGGAATGAAAAGCAAGTGAAAGAAACGCCAACTGATATGGTGAAGTAGTCGAGGCCGATGATGGATCGGCTTCGGCAACATTTTCATGCTGAAATGAGACGTACGAAGAGTGAAAAGAGAGGGGGAGAGAGGGGAGTAAAGAGTTGAGATGCGACAAGATGAGATGAGATGTGCAGCATGTCTGTAGCAATTGAAACTGAGGCATACTCAAGTTGTTTGACTAGCAGAAGGCCAAACTGTGGGCACATCCACTCACTGGATGCTGCTGAGGCTGATGCTGATGCTGATCTGTCATGAGGGCCATTTGACAGGGGGCTC
The DNA here is from genome assembly GCA_018904595.1 of Zaprionus indianus. Taxonomy (NCBI): domain Eukaryota; kingdom Metazoa; phylum Arthropoda; class Insecta; order Diptera; family Drosophilidae; genus Zaprionus; species Zaprionus indianus. Next base: position 1,379,293 of record JAEIHA010000145.1, on the reverse strand, counting down.
CAATTTGATTACAGCGTTAATTACAACGAACGTGCCAGATAAGGACAGGCAGGTCGAGAGAGACTAAGAGAGAAGGGTACTCGGGTACTGCTTCATATGCCTGAAGGGCTCGGATGACAAATCACAGCGATAACATGATTCGTGATTTTCTGTTTTCTGATTTCAGTTTTCTGTTTTCTGATTTGTGAGCTTATGTTGTTCCCCTAACCCCCCCTCCCGCCTGGCAGGAGTCAAATTGTGAATGTCAACGTTAAGAGTGTAGAGGAGGGAAAGGAAAGGAAGTGAAACTAGTTGGGACGACAGCTGCGGCTTTTGTGGGCATTAGGTCAAATGGAATCTTGTTGCAAGTGCAAATTTCTAGGCAGTTTTTATTGCTCTCCCAATACCCTACCCTTGCAAAGGCAAGAAGGTAGTTAAAACCTTTATAAAGAGAAGTGTCTTGCCTACTGGGTATCTGGCAGTCGTGCCACTGTGACTAGTCACATGCCATTGCTATCTAGATTTGCGTGACGAGGCTGTAAATTTTCTGTGCACAAGTTCGATACGAATGTTGACGAAATAACAGACATGCAACCTTTGCCAGGGAAGGGAAGAGGGGGAAGTAGGTGGTCGATTTGGGTCGGGAGGCTCTTGATTTATGCGCCATAAAAACTACACGAGCAGGAGGGGAGCCAGGGCGCGTTGGGGGATCCGGATCTGGTGCTGTGGCAACTGTGTGCACATTACATTGAGAAATTTGCTGTAATTTGGCGCATGTTTTTAGCTAAACGCTTCTTATCAGGCAAATTGGAGAAATACCACGACGCCAGAGGGAGAGTGAGAGGGGGGACAACCTTTGCATGTTGTTGATGAATTTCTGGCGTGTGCGTCGCTTAAATCGTGACCAAATTGTGTTAGCTCATGTGGGTTGAGTTCGTTGGAACTACAACAATAATAGGAACAACATTGGGCCACCGGGGAGGAGTGAGAAATGTCATCCAAAAGGGCCAACTGGCACGATAACTTTCAGTGTGCACTGTGTGAGTTGAGAGTTCAAAAAGTTGCAAAAGGTCTTTTTGTAGGTCAAACATTTGTGCTGTAATAGCAGAGTGAATGCGATGAATATGCAAAGATAAGCAAGTTGGAGTTGATTGAGGGCGTGTGGATGTGACTACAGTGGAGCCTACAAATGAGGAATGTAGTGGGATGGTTATGTGGAGTAATATTCATATGTGTATATTAAGTATTGCAAACAATACTAGCAAAACTATCGCAAGCAAGTAAGGTGCGATAGTATTGCGATTACTTTAAACTTTGAAATCTCCAAAAATAAACAATAGTAGTATAAATTTGTTTGGAAGAAGTTTGTTAGAATATGATATATAAACAGTAAAAGTTAGTATACTAGTACTTAAATTAACTGGTAGACTTGGGATATATGTACTTTTGGAGCTATCGTGAAACTATCAAGAAGCTTTAAGCAAATTATGAAATAATCCAAATCAAAATTTAAGAAACTTAATTAGAAAATGTTAATTATCTTTAAATTAGAAACTAATTCCTTGTTCTACGATAGTATCGTGGTACTATCGAGGCCATTTAGTCAGATAAAAAAATTAAAACTAGAAAATAATCAATATTTTTTTATAATATACCAAAAGTAACTCTTATTAGATAAAAGTTAATTGAATAAAAACATAATTTTATTTATCTAAACAACCACAAAGGCAAAACTGCATGTTTGTTTTTTATACGATAGTATTTCAAACTATCGCTAGCTGCAAAAATTAGTTATGCTATATAAAAACTACAATTTGATCTAGTTAATCTCTTTTCATTTGAACAAGTAGAAGTATTGTAGTTCACAAGTAGTTCCATCGCCACTTGACAATTAGTTTCCGAACTTCATAACGACAATCTCAAACCTGATGTGCTTCAACTATTTCCCCGTCCTCTTGTACCTGCCACAAAGTGCAGCATTTCGTGTGGTTACAAAATCATAACTAGAACTTTGAGTGGTTTTTGCGGCGAGTTTTTGCTCCAAGAAAATTTGGCATCACAATCACGGGTCAATCAATTAGTCAGACCTCAAATATGAGAAGGAGAAAGAGAAGAAGAGAGAGAACAAACTCTTAAAAAGCATTTTTCATGCAATTAAAACACAGACAAGGCACAAATTTAATTGAATAACAGGAGAGAAAGAGTGAGAAATAAAGAGGAGTAAAAAGTGTCGTAAAATTCTGTAGGCTGCCCCAATGTGTGTGATGAGATTGAGAGGATGTGAATGTGATGGAGGTTGCGAATACGATTGCGGCCTCTGAATGTGGATGCGGCACTGTGGGTAAGCGGGCAGTGCGTATGCCAAACCAAACACACAGTCAGGCCAGAGAATACACCAGAGTCCGACACGTGTCTGAAAGTAAAGTTTAATTTAATTAAAATTTCTGCACAAGCGAAGACACTGCGAGGGTCTTTCTACATACTCCTTCTGCAGGAGACTCGTGTGGAGATGATCTACGGCACGCATGCCGAACGAGGTAAACACACACGGAGGAGGAGCCAGAGAGGAGGAGAGCCGGCCAAGAAGTTGGACACGCAGAGATGAATTGCCACTGGTGGAGGCTGTAGAGGAAGCCCGCATTGCATTTTTATGCTCTGTTTTTTATACGTTCTTCTTCCTTTGCCCGGGGGCATAATAACTTTATGATCGGCTTTAGCACTCGATGAAATGTCCTTCGTTAAGAGATGCACAAGAAGCTAAGTGAATTTTGTAGTACTTCTCTCGTTCTTGATAACGATCTGCAATAAAATATAATGAGAATAAAAGAAAAACAAATGAACAGCTTTTTTTTAACTACACAGAAGTTAAAAGAATCTTTGAGCACAGCTGCATATTTTTTATATTTCGCTATAGTTAAAGAACACACTTAAAAAAGAAGAGAGTAGGAAAGAGGAGAGCATCAAAAGTGGAGTAAGGGCATCTGTACTTTCGATTTCCCAAAGAATTTTTGTGCCTTTGTCATGTCATTTTCACTGCAGGTGCGAAAACAATCAAGTGCTGTGGCAGAATGGTAGCTTAATTGGAGTAGGGACGGACAGCCGGGCAAACAGTGAGGAGCACAGAAAGAGACAGAGACAAAGAGAGACAGAGAGAGAGGTAGAAGCAGAGTGAGAGTGAGTGAGGCAGCTAAAATATTTGCTTACATCCGTTTTGGCCAAGTCTCAACATACGTATTTTGTGGTTGCATTGGGTTACTCTGCTGCTGTCGTTGGTGCAGCACAATGTTGCATGCTTCGAGCTGTCAATGCATCACAGTGAAAATTGCACACCATGTTGCAGTTGCAACGACCTTAAATGGCAACTGGTTGACAACGGGGCAACGCCTATGGATATCGTCCATTATAGGACGATTATTATTGTAATGTTGAGCCATTAATAGAGTCGATTGCTTGTTGTTAGATTTTTGTTTTGGCTACCCTGTAAATGGCAGAGTGTGTGTTAGAGGGGGGTTTGAAGGGGGAGTAGGGGAAAGATGTGCTATATAAAGTATGAGTATATAAAGTTTCCCGATCAGCCTTAGGCTACTGTGGAGTAAACTTTAACTAAGTTGTGCCACATTAAAAGCCTTTTCATCTCCAAATTTCAACAAATTTCATATACAACTAACCCCCTACTATACCACTAGACTACAGGGTATTATCTGCAAGATTATACCATTATTTAGTTGCCCCCTTTTAAGGCCATTTACAATTAAAGTCGGTCGCTTAAAGTGCCGCGATAGCCTTGCATCGATTGCAAATATGCTTTGATTATATTATTTATCGTTGAGTGAAAGCCCGCGCCGCAGTCGCAAAGCTCTCGGCTCCATGCCTATCTAGAGGCAATCGAGCTCGCTTATCGATTGGTATCTTTGGCGATAAACAAAAATGCCACAGTCGAAGCCGTAGCCTGTGCAATGCGTAATTTATGGCCATTTGTGTCTATGACTTTATCTTGAAAGGAAATTAGCTATGCAAAGGCGCAGCGAGAAGGCAAAAGGAAACCGATAAACGATGGCGATAAATGGGCCTAGTGGTGCCACAAATGGCCGTTGGTATCGTAGTCGTAGTCGACGCGGCGGGGCGTGTGTCTCAAAATCAATTTGCAATTTGCCTTGTCTAATATGGGTTAAATGCCATGAATTTTAGCAGTTATAAAATATGGTCACTCTACAATTTTTCGATATCACCCAGCACGAGTACCGTTAAGGCAATCGATACCATTTAATCGAAAATTAGAGAGAAGGTATTGCCTTTTAAAATTAGATATGATTTAAATACGAATTTCAACTTGAATGAATTTAGTTTTGACTTGTTGAATTTCCCTAATATTCTTTAAAGCTTTCTGTTTATGATTATTAAATATGCGCAGTACTTTTCTATTTCGCAGCCCATTTAAGCCATCTAAATTCATTTTCGCTCCGTTGCCCACAACTTTTAGTCCAAGTGCCAAAAAAAATAAAAGGAAAAAAGAAGTAAAATAAAATTATTTGGCAAACACATGAAAAGCGCCGCAGGATGCAAAACAGACAAACAAACAAGCCAAAAAAAGCTAGTTAGCTGCCAAACTATGCGTCAATTCACACACACACTAACACACACACAGATACAGACAGAGTGGCCATTTTTCGTGCATATTTCATAAATGTCCTCAGGCAACAGCCCAAAAAATAAAAGAGCTGAGGGAAAATTTGAAAACTGCAACAAAGTAAAAATGTTTTGCGATCGCTTAGACAGTTTACATAAAAATAGGTGCTTGGCAGTGACTGTGAGATACCCTGGAATGCGCTAAGGTATATTTTAGAGGCCTTTCTTGAAAAACTTGAAGATATCAAAGGGAATTTAAGTTATTTCTTTAAATAATTTATTGCCAATGTGATTTTCTAATGCACTGTCATATATACCCTGTATTGGGCACTATCATATGCTAGGGTGTATTTTAGAAATTGAAAAAGGAAATAAGCAACTTTGTTTAAAGCAAATTGGCGTACAAATCTACAAGTCACGACTGGCAGATATTCTCTAATGGAGCTTAAGAAATATATAAAAGTTTTATTTTTTTTACATTCTTTTTTTCACTCTGTAGACTGTATTTACAATGAGCTGTTCAATTATTTGTTTCCTTGTGTTTCAAACTCGATATATATTTACTTAAAGATACCCTATAATAGACCTTTATATGATAAATTCTTCAACCATATTCATAAACACCTTTGCACCCAAAGTTCTCAGTTATTTCTTATGCATTTCTTTCTTCCTTTTATATCCAAGTGTTCCACTTTCTACAGGGTATAACAAAAGTAAGCTCAAATTGAAATGCAAATGCGCAGCGAGGCATTCAGTGTTGCTGCAACATGTTGCCAGCACGCTGCAATTGCAATACCGATTCCGATGGCAACTGCAATTGCAATTTCAATTCCAATGGCAATTGCAATGATTAGCCAAGGGAACCGCCTGTTGCTGCTATCGCTGCTCTCTTCTCGCTTCTCAGCAATTTGCACAGTTTTCACAGTGAGAGCGAGAGAGGAAGAGAGAGGGAGAGAGAGGCAGCTAAGACTTGCAGCTAAAATTCGCTGGCAGTCTGTCAAACAAACGTTCGTGCAACTGTGGCAAGTCGGCAAACTGTGGGTGCCTTTTTTTCCTTGTTTGACTTGTTTTCCCGAGCTGCTTCAACTGCTTCCCCTCTCTCTCTCTCCCTTCCTTCTCCTCTTCTTCTACTCCTTCGTCTAGCTTGCTTCTTGGCAATTTTGTTGGCAAAGAAATGCGCGTCTATTGACAGTGGCAATAATTTGTTTGTCTAGCTGCAGTTGCAACCGCAAGAAGGGGGGTGTGTGGGGGGGCAGTCTGTCTCTTGGTCAGAGCCAGCCTCTCGTCACTGTTGATGGCTTAAATATTGGTTGTGTGTTGCATGTTCCTTTCCGTTTCGGCCACAAAACTGTTGACAGTTATAAATGATGGGGCATGTGGCATGTGGGCAGCTTCTTGAGCCCAGCCCAACCCAATGCTGCAACGTTTAAGGTTGAAGTGGCAACGAAGACAATACCAATTAGCCAGAGAAAAAACAGTTGCAGATTGAAAACTTTAAGTATACGAGAAATGCCAGTTGCAGTTACCAACTAAACGGTATCTATGGGGAAATTACAGTTGAGGTGAACTCTGTGAATAGCTCAAGAGTTCAGTTCAAGTTAATTCGAAAAGTTTAATAAGAAATTGAAAGATGTTGAATATTTTTATTGAATGTGTTTATCAGATTGAAATTTTGACGTCTGACTCAGAAGTTTGTATGTTTTATATGTCGCTCACAAATTTACTTAAAAGATTAAATTATTGATTTGCGAGGGCGGTGGGCGTGGCACCCAACATTTGAAATAAACATGATCTGCGCCTGGTAAACAGAAACCTTCATGCCAAATTGGGGGTCTCTAGATTTTATAATAACTGAGATCTGTGTGTTTATCTGGTTATCCGGACATGCGGACAGACAGACAGATATGGCTTAATCGACTCGGCTAGTGATCCTGAGCAAGAATATAGGTAGATACTTTGTGGGGTCTCCAACGCCGCTTTCTGCCTGTTACATACATTTGCACAAAGTTAGTACACCCCTTTTTGACCATTTTCAATCGTCGAAGGGTATAAAAACTACATTACAGTAGTCTTTCTAAAGCCTTGTTAACTGGAGTATTACTGGTACCTAACTGGAGCCTAACTGAAAGTAAATACTATGCAAAGTACAATATTTGTTCCCACTGTAAATTCAATAAAAAAGCCTTTTCTTCCCGAAGATTACCTCGTAAGACACATATGTATGTATAGGTTATATAGGTCTATAAATGTATATAACATTTGCCAGTTTCTTGTCTTCTTCATCAAAGTTCCAAAGCTAAACCAATAAACTGTCAATCTACATATTATATCGGTTCAATGATTAGCTTATGCTGTTATAACTGTGGCAACACCAGCACCAGCAACAACAACAAACCGTCAACCGACAACAACAAGTATCCATAGACAGCTTCCCTACTATATACACTATATACAAAGAGAGAGAGGGAAAGAGAGCGAGATAGGGAAGCTGCAGAATCTTCTTGTTATGGTTGCTGGCTTGCGGGTGCTGCCTCTCTGCTGCACTTACATATCATATCATGTTGCAACGCCCTGCCAGCTCGACCACAATGTGTGGCATGATGCGAGCATGATACGCAACGCAGCTTTCCGTTGCAAGTTCCCTTACCCCACACCCACTTCATCCTGCTTTGCTGACAGGCCAAAAGGGAATCCGCCTGCATCTTCACGCACGAAACGTGTCAATTTACATGAGCTTGTAATGAAAATGAAAATGATTTCCCCTACCTCTCCCTCTCTCTTCTTCTCCTTCTCAAGACGCTGCTAAAGTGTTCTTTATGACATGACTGAGGCTGCGACTTGGTCTCGTTTTATGGGCGAAGGCGCATCCTGTGCTGCTGCTCACTTTATTATTTACAGCAAATTATCAAAATGCTTTGCATATCATAAAAAGGATTTTTTACGCTTCCCCCTGCCTTCCAAGTATAATAATAATCTTGCAGCACGATAAAAATTAAATACATACTCCATACTGGATAAGGTACCATGCATATAGAGCACGTACTCCTACTACCTTTATGTACACTCGGCACATTTTATAGCCAACCTTTTGGCTACTAATTTTTAAGCTGATTAAAAGCCATCAAATTGCAATCAACAGAGAAGCCCTTTCGCTCTCTCTCTCTCTCTCTGTCTCTTTCTGAACAGAGCTTTGCTTGCTTCTTTATTATAATATTCGAAATAAAGCTTACTTCATGATTCGCCAAGGTTGTTATATTTTTTATGTGTCCAAAAGGTCTCGTTCTTACCCTGCCCTGAGCAAAGGTTGGCTCGTAAAAACGTATGTTTCATATGGGACTGTAGAGTGAAGAATTGAAGAACAGGCAACTGGTCAAGAAACTATTTAAAATTTTAAGGAAATTATAGAGATTTACGGGTTTTGTACGGAAATTAATGGGCAAGGTTATTATTAGACAGTCTATAGAGAGTTATGAAACAGGTCATTGAAAAATCCCTGGCCTACCATAGTACAAATTATTTTTTTTTTGGCAAAATAGGTTTTTTTTATTCTACATAGTTTCATTCAAGGGTCATACGCTGAGTACAGCGACCCTAAAACTTTCTTTTCGCTTTTTATGGCTTAGTTTGTTTTAATAATATACATTTAATATTCATACATTACCTTACCCATTTCATTCTCTTCTCCAACCTTTTCGATTTCAAGGATTTAGCTTGGTTTCTTCCTCTTCTTCTTCTATTTTTTTTCATACATTTTTCAGAGCTGCATTTGTTTCTCTTCTCTCGGAACGCAGCCTTCGGTCATGCTGAACACTTTAGAAATCCCAGCTGCCTCTTCAGGCGTAACTCCCAGTGGTGCCACAAGCCCCTCGATCTCTCTCTCTCTTTCTTCCACTCTGCATATCTGCATCTCTTTCTCACTCACAGCTTTAGATAATTAAAAACGTGCTTAGCGTTTTAACGACGCTCGTCGCAGTTTGTCCAGCTCCATTGTTGATGATGATGGCGTCCAAGGCGATGATATGCGATTTAGAAGTGCTTTAGCACATGCGATAAATGTGTGCAAGAGAGGGGGAAGGGAGGAAGAGGAGAAGAGAAGAGGGAGAGAGGAAGAGTGTGGCAGGAAAGGCAGCTCGATTGTGTTTTGTTCTTTTGTTTATTTTACATAGTTTGTGTTTTTATTGTCGCCACTGTGCGTCGGTTTCCGATTCAAAACGGCACTGGATATAGATATATATACATATATACACTATATATATATAGTTTGTCTATCGGTATATTCAGTTTTTATTATTATTAGAGCTCTGAAGTGTTTTCGCTACTGTGACGAGTGCGTGTGTGTGTTTGTTTATGCTCTAATGAGATGAGACTCGTTTGGCGCTGTCCGGTCCCAAGACCCCAAGATCCCCAGAAACAGGCAGCAGCTGCTACATCTTCTTCTTCGTCTTCTTCTTCTTTTTCGCCTTTTTCTTCTTCCTCGCATAGCTTTTATTTTTTTAATTACGAAAATTGGATTTTTATGTGCAAAGATGAAGAGGGAAAGCAGAATGAATGAGAAGAAGTCGCAGACACTTGACATGCATGTGGAACTCATCTCGCACTCCCCCTTGCTGCTGCTTCTCCCCCCTCCCCCCTGTCTCTCTACTCCTCTGAGTGAGAGTGTGAGGTCTGACTGGACTCATCGTTCAGAAGCCTGTTTTATTATTACATTCGGATTTGTATCTCCTCTTCATGTTCTTTTTTTTTTTTTTTTTTTTTTTGGGTCGTCGTCTAATTGAGTTAGCAACGACAGGTAAAAGTTTTCGTCTCCCGCCTCACACTCCCCTTCCGCTCTAATGGAATTAGGTTAAAGTGGGCAGTAAATAGGCAAGAAAACAGTTTCCTCCCCTTCTTCACTCTCTTTCTTTCTCCCTCTCAGCAAATTGAGCGATTTTATGCAGTTACTTTCGAAATGCATTGGGCGAAAGCTGCTGGCAGTCACTGTAGCCAACTTGTTGCCAATTGTGGGGCGGGTACTGTAATAAGCAACTGGCCAAATTGCAACATCAAGATGAAGTGAAGAAGTGTAGAAAGGCAGAACGAGTGAATATGTTCCCGATTTGAGGTATGTTTATAGCCTGAATTTAGGTTGCACTTACTCAAAAGGGAAGCAACACTACTATACGAGGGTCGTTTGATAAGTCCGTGACTTTTTGAATAAAATATATTTTTTTCGTCAAAGAAGCGTTTTATTTCTCAACATAATCTCCTTTTAGCTCTATACATTTAGTCCAGCGTTTTTCCAATTTTTTTATTCCTTCCAAATAATAGGTTTTCTCAAGGCCCTCAAAATAGTCGTTTGTTTCTGTGATGACCCGAATCTCTTACCGCCGAGCCATTTCTTCATGTTTGGAAACAAAAAATAGTCACAGGGGGCTAAATCTGGAGAATATGCTGGATGGGGTAGCAGTTCGTAGCCCAATTTATGAAATTTTGCCATGCTGACACGAAATTCACTTTTTTCCATTTTCGTTAAAATTCACGAGATCGTCTGCTTTCAATGCCTATAAAACGCAAACCAAAAAACGCAGCTTTCTCAAAATTTTACAGTCAGCTGTTAATCGATAACTGCTGACAGGAGCAGTGTTGTATTTAGAGCAGGTGCGCGGCAAATACAAAAAGTCACGGACTTATCAAACGACCCTCGTATATATATAAAGTATATAGTACACGTAAACATGTATACAAAATATATATCTTATATACCTTCCCATACTAATCTTATTCTTTTCTCTTCTTCTCTTTGCAGGTATGTAGTGCTCAGTTCTGTCTTCAATATTCCAACTCATCTATCAGGCCTAAGTCCAGTGAGATTAACTTTGAAACTCGCCGTACCGGGAAGAGGGTGCTGTCACAGCTCGCCAAGGAAACTTTTGCAGCCAATCGACAAAGTTTTGAGTCCTCTGGGGGGGGGGGAACCCACACACACGCAAACCCCAAAGGGTCAAAAACTCTTAGCATAAATACGCAAATAATTCGCTGGCGAATGTCGCATTTTCAGCTGTTTCTTAATAAAACTTTTGCCTGGTACCTACCTGGTAGTCACCCCTTCCCCCCTTTGGCCCTTGACAATTTGGAGTGGCATTAACTCGGCACCAAAAGTTTCCATTATCTGCAACGCGCCAGTCGCACAAATTTTGCAATTACCAAACTGAAATTTTTGGCCGAGAAAACCGAGCGAAAACCTGTCAAAGTTTGGCAACTTTAGCGTTCTGTGCGCATCTAAACCCTTAAACATGGCTAGACGGGGGTCGAGCTGAGGCTAAGTGGTGGCATAAAGGGGGGTAGACAGTGCTGCTGAAGAGTTAACCTACCATCGCCCCACGACTCATTGAAAGTTGTGCCTGCGACGCACATTTGTATTTCCTCTCCCTCTCTCTCCCTCTTTCTCTTCCTCTTTCTCTTACGTATTTCGTGCAGACATTTTGTGTAAAAACTGTGCACCCTTTTGCGTTTTTTTTTGCATTTTACTTTGTGGGCGTGGCATTGTGCATAGGTGCATAGGTTAGCTTTTGGCTATGCTTCAGTTTTGGTTGACGGCTTAATTTGCTTTTCATGGCGACTTCAGCAAACATTTCTGTGTTGACAGAGAGAGTGAAAGAGACAGACAGTGTGGGGGAGAGGTAGAGGGGGACTAACGCTGCACAATACCCTGTAAATTCCTGAAGCAGACATTAGGTTGACAGCGTATACACGTGAGAGTAGGCTAGCTGTATGATACTCTATAAAAATATAATAAAACGGGAGCAACAGTCGACCTTTTTTAAAATATAAAGTATCGAATATATATGTCGCTCAAAAATCAATTTAAAAGATTAAATTATTGATTTGCGGAGGCGGTGGGCGTGGCACCCAACATTTGAAATAAACTTGGTCTGCGTCTGGTAAACAGAAACCTTCATGCCAAATTTGGTGTCTCTAGCTTTTATACTAGCTGAGATCTGTGTGTTTATCTGGTTATCCGGACGTACGGACAGACAGACAGATATGGCCTGTACAAAGTTAGTATATGATTTTGATCATTTTCAATGGTAATTAACAGTCGCTTTGCTAGCAACCCAATACTCCCCATTCTGTTGCAAATTTACAGGGTATTCGCTGCAAACTGTTTGGTTATTTTGGCTTATGCGACTCATTGAATTTTATTTTGGCTTTCGCGCAGTTGCCACTTTTCATTGTTTTTCTCCGCACTCGGACTGTTGTTGTTGTTGTACGTTTGGCAGGCACTGTTTGCGCTCAAGTGAAGCTCGCGCTGTTGTTGCTGTTGTTTTCCGCCATTGCCTATAAATTCTCACGCAGGTCGTTGGATTCGGGGGCAGATGAATGTGTCTAAATTTCTGTTTCGGTTCAATTTCTGTTTTGTCGCTGCTTCTACTATTTCGACATAGTTAGCTGGCCTGGCCCTGTGGACCATGCGATGCTGGCTTGACAAATGGCTCAAAGCTGCAAAAGCTGATGGAGAGAGGGGGTAGTGGGGGGAATGGGGGAAAGGTTATGCAGAAACAAGTCGGGGTTTTATTTTTGTAATGTTCTTTATTTTAAAATTAAATTGGCTTTTACTCAGCTCATAATCGTAAAGTTAAGTGAACATTTCAAAGCAAGCAATGAATTCTGCCTTTGAATATTTTAAATACAATTCATCTTGGGCCGAATCATCATCCTCGCGTGTTTCACTGATGTATTAGCTTCCCAAACAATGTCATCTCCATTATCGTTTTTACTTGCATAGTATATTCCATTCAAACGACTGTAACGACAAAAAAAAATATTAAATATAAATTCCTAATATAATAATGTGGGAAAAAACATGCTTACGCGCGAGAACAATGTTTGTACCACCAGGCTCCATGCAAATATCTTGCGCAGCTACCATCATGAAGGTCGTTGTCCTGATCAATTGTTGAAAATCTCATACCTTTGTGATAACTAAATTGGTCTGATGTGTCACCAAAGAATCGTCCTAATTTGGCCAATCTGTATTTATCCTCTTCACCCGAAATGGCGAACTCGTCGTACCTGGCAAAGAATGTACTGCCATTGAACCTTGTTATCTGAATGTAAAGTTCGTGAGGTTGCTCTGCGGTCAATCTGTGGATCTTTTCCAGACCCAGGAAGAAGTCGCCGTCCCAGAAGTCGCCAAATCCGTTTCGGTATGTGTTCCACTTCACGTTGAAGTCCACTCCACCTCTGATTCTCTGCTGTATAACGGTCCATCCGGGACCCGCTATATCAGAGTTACAGAGGACCTCAAAAGTGTCATTATTGGATAGGGTGACTGTGTGCACCCCCGACGAATCTTGGGCAATGCAACTCGCTCGATTCCTCTTTTCGAGTTTGTCAGCCGATTTCCTCAGTTCGGTTTGCTGTTTAGTTTTCTCCTTATCTATTTCAACAAGTGCGTTTCTTTTACTTTCTAACTCCGTGTTGCATTTTTGAAGTCTTTCACTTAGCGAACTGTGCAGCGCTTTTATTTGCGCTATCTCAGTATTTTCCTTCTCCCTTAGATTCTTTTGCAGTTCTTCGTTTAACCCTAGTTGCTTTTTTAGCTCCTCTTGCACTGCTGCCATGGAGTCCTCCTTCGATTTGTAATTCACATTCTCCATTTGCAGCTTTGTCATATTATTCTCTAATTGCCTAATTTCGACATTCTTACTTCCAACTGCTTCTGAATCTCCTTCGATTTGTAATTCTCATTCTCTATTTGCTTTCTGAGCTCCTCTTGTACTGCTGCCATGGAGTCCTCCTTCTCCTCTAGCTGCCTAATTTGCTTGATCTTGCTTTGCAATTCCCTTTGAAGCTCAATCTCCTTTGCCTTGAATTCCTTCTTTTCGCTTTCACAAAGGTTGTTCGGTAGTTGAAGTTGTTCCATTTTCTGTTTCAGATCTTCGAGTATACCTGTCTCCTTCAATTTATAGTTCATATTCTCCATTTGTAGCTTCATTATATTCTCCCCTAGCTGCTTGTTTTGTTCATTCTTTATATTCAATTCCATTTGAATCTTCATCTCCTTTTCTTCAAGTAACTTTATTTGTTCGTTCTTTCTTTCAATTTCTTCACTATGCTTGTCTATCTTCTGGGTTACTTGCTCGAAGTATCCCAGCATTGGTTTTGTTACTTGATGGGCATACACCGAACACTCTTGTTCCAGTTCAGGAGACAGTTGACAGGACTAATAGGAGCACGAATAATTCAATAAGGTCACTTGAGTTTCACATTTAGAGTCTGCACTTATTCTCACCTGATCAAAATAAGCTTCGACAGAGAGTCCTTTGAAGCACCCCAAAAGGGCGAGGAAAAAAAAGAGAACAGGAATTAGTCCCATTTCACTTTTTGTCACTTTCGCGGAACTTAAATGTCGGAAATATTCAGTTGGGCACAAGGCAAATACGTACAATGATCTTCCGAGTGTAGACGCGCGTCTTTTATAGCTCGTCCATAGGTGCAAATTCCCTGACTGATAAGGAGAAAGCACACGTCAGTGAAATGTGGCCCGATGCCTGTGTTATCACAAGCAGACAGTGAACTTGACCTGCGCTTAGGCAGAGTCCGGTTCGCATCACAATGACATTGACGCTGATACTGTTTTAATGGGTTTTTTTTTAGCACTGACTAGAAGTTTCCAACAGACATTAAGACAGTGTATATACTATGTACTATGTACTATATAGATTTACTATATGCGCCTGTACAATCACTTTAATCATTTACCTGATGCCTTTCTGATCGGTTAGAAGGTGGGGCTCTTGCAGGCAAGTCACGTACGGGGGAACTGTATTTAATACTTGGGCTGGGAAATGCGGCACTCGAAGCTGCCAGCTTGTGGCATGCAACATGCGCGGCGGCACTTGCAACTTGCCACTCCATTGGCTGACATCATCGATGGCATTCGAAGCGCACTCAAAGCTCACTATGAATACCCGCACGAGTGCACTGAGCGAATACTGATGGTGCCCACTACAGACGGGCCTAGGCTCGGCACGGCACGGCACGGCGACTTGCTGGAAAACATTTACGGCAAACTATTTGCAACAATTTTTCACAGTCGTCTGCCATAATTTTTCACACACAGCCGCAACAACAACAACACAACAACAACAACAACAACAACAGCAGGGGCAGCAACAGATGCAGCTTCACAGAATTTCCTTTAGTATTTTTTTTCAGTTTTTTTCTGCTTTCATTTTTACACTTTAAGCGGAGCAGCCCGACTGCGTTTTCATTTCCATTTTTCCAGCTCGAGTGTGGCGAATGCGAATGCACTGTAATCAGCAGCAGCAGAGTCAGGAGTCGGGAGTCGAGCTTGAGATACTTGCACTGATGCAGCGCAGATACAGATACAGCGCCATTTATCTCACAGTTTGCAGTCTAAACAAAAATGGCCCTAACGCTGGCATGAGAAGGGGGAGATGAGCGGAACCTCATCGGTTCATCTGCTGGCAGACCATCTGCCAGGGCTGGCCCCCAGCGTTTACCCCCTCCCTCCCCCCTTGGCTTGCACCTTTGCTGCAGCGACAGCGATAAATGTTTTAGCATTTCGAACAGAAAAACTACAAAACTCTGAAATATACAAATGATTTCGTATTTATTTCAGACAAGTTTTGGACTAGGCGGAACCTATGCAGTGCCCTCTCTCCCTTCTCCACTCCCCGTTGCATACAGTTCACAATCTCTGGCCTAACGATGACAGCGCTGCTCTCTGTCTGTGGTATCTCTCTCTTCTCTCTCTCTCTCTTCCCTTTACTGGCACTGGTGGTCAAGCTGCAGTTCCCTCTCTGCCAATTCCCTTCATTTTAAACTGCTTCTCTCCTCCCACTTCCCCTCTCTTTCTCTGTCTACTCTCTTCATGAGCTTACCCATGTAATTTAGTGCAAATTTCCAGCGGCCAATTCCTATGCGGGCCTAAGCGGCACTGGCCTGTTGCATTGTGTAGAGAGGGAGAGAAAAAGCTATAGAGAAATATAGAGAGGGAGAGGTAGTGCAAGACAGTGCCTCCTTTGATGTGTGCATTGACTATTTTGAAGAAGTGTTGAGTGTATTTGAAGTAAAAAGAGATTCTGTTCAAGCTACAATTGTTATTAGGTTATTATACCCTCTACTTATAACCTCTTGAAGGGTATTCACACATTGTGACAAACAAAACAGGCAGAAGAAGGAGTGACAGACCCTTTAAGATATATATATTCTTAACCAGCATGAAAAGCCGAGTAGATATAGCTATGTCCATCTGTCTGTCTGTCTGTTTGTCCGAAAAAAACTTAGATCTTAGAGACTGTAATTCCTAGAACTAACAAATTTGTTGTCAATATGTTTTACTATCACACGTAGATAGAGTTTGCTTGACCACGCCCCTTTCTGCCCCCTTAAATAGTTAAAAATCTAATTCCAAGCGTTATTTTTTATGCAGGTCAGTTTATTCTGGGTAAACATAGTAACTATTAACGCCCAAATAATTCCTGCAAATTTCGATTGTAATCGAAGAGTAATAAACATAGAAGTTATTTAAGAAATCATTTAAAGAGTTACAGATTTCCAAGCCACGCCCTAAAGTAGGCAACAAAAAATACAAATTAATATAAAAATAGTATATTTAAAAAAAGTTCATTTTAAAAAAATTGCACAGACATTTGATTAAGTTGTCCATAATCTAAGGTAAAAGTGCGCTGAGTCCCCAATAAACAAAATCCTCAAATGAATCAATTTTAAAATATATTAAAAAAAACATAAATAAGTAAATCATGGGTATATCACAGCCAAGTTCACCCGAATGTTGCTTTCGTGATTGTCTTATATGGTGCAGTGGATATCAACTATACTACAATAAATATAAATATATATATTCTCGTTTTACAATCACAGTGAAACCCTTCATTGTAGTTGATTATTTATTTAAAATATTATAACAAAAGAAATGTATTTTATATATTTTGACCCACTACTTTTAATTGTTCTCTGCCATCTAAATACTTCAAACTCATAGTATTCATATTCAAATGATATGTAATAATATGCAATAATATATTATAATATTTATTTGACTGCAATATGCTCAATTAACTGCTTCACTCCATGCGAATCCCAATCAATTAACAGCTTTTCGCTTAACCAACTCAATTGACGGGCCACTCGTGGCGCTATTGTCCACCGCGATATCTACTATATATATGTTGAGCACTCGTATAATAATTTGCAGACTGTATATATATGTATAAATGCCAGATTAATCGAGCAAAGCGAGAAGCAGAAAGAGGAATCGCGAACTAAAAAACTCAGATAATGCCGCAACTTGTGCTCGCTTTGCATTTACAACATTTGCCGCATTTATTCTCATTTATTTATTATGCTGTATTTTTTTCACTGACTGTCGATAAGGTTCCATTGAATTGAGGCTGGACTGGAGTCAGTCATCATTTGGGTTCCAGTTCGGGGTCAGCTCTCGGGTCCTGTGTGCGGTGTTTCTTTTGTCTGTCCGCTGATAAATGATTTCAATATTTATAAAAGCGCCAAAGCTGCGGGGCATCAAATTGCGTCAAAAGCCTGTCAGTCTCATTAATTTTCAGCATGGAAATCGAACCAGAGATAGAGTGGGAGAGAGAGAGAGGGGGGGAGTTGAAAAAACACATTTTCATACGCATTGGCGAATGGGCTTTGTGCCTCGTCTGATATTCAATTGCTGGAAAATGCTGCTGTCAATGAAAAACTATCTTTTAATAAAGCTTTCCCCGGCCATTCGCCGCTTCTTCCACTTCCCCCCCATGTCCAGCCACTGAGCCAGGAAGTGGCCGGGCTTTTGTGGCGGGGGAGGGTGAGGTCAAGTCCAGTCACAGTCCGACAGAGTCGTCTCTTCTGTCCTTCGTCCGCTGTCCTTCTCTGTCGATGCTCAGATGATTCAGCATTCGGTATTCAATTTATTGTAAAGCAACATTTATCAGTGTCCATCGCAGCGAGGAGGGAGCAGCGAAGGGAAAGGGAGGGCGCAAGGCGACAAGGCAAAACCTTTTTTAAAGCCTGAAGAGGAGAGAGAGAGAGGGGGGAGTATTATTAAAGAGTGTGCAGAGAAGAGCTTGTTAATAGCTTGAAGGCTCGGCAGATGCTTGAAGGAGGGGTTCCAAATTTAAAGTATTTAATGTTTGTTCAATTTTGGTATCTGCAAGATACTTTTGTATCTGCGGGATACTTTGACTTTCAAATATTATTTTTTAATTATGAATTCTTAAGGTTACTTTTGTTTGATTGAGATACATTTATATTTTATTGAGTTACATTTAGATATCTCTAAGTTTCTTTAGTATATGCAAGATACTTTTGTATTTACGGGATACTTTGACTACAACATTTTCTTATTATTCTAGTTTTGGTACTTTGAGGTACTTCTGTATCTGTAAGATACTTATGCTCTAGGCATATAACTCCCTGAGATACTTTTGTATCTACAAAATACTCTTACTTAAAAACTTTATATATATTTATAGAATCTATTTCCATTAGA
Source organism: Zaprionus indianus (assembly GCA_018904595.1). Classification (NCBI taxonomy): domain Eukaryota; kingdom Metazoa; phylum Arthropoda; class Insecta; order Diptera; family Drosophilidae; genus Zaprionus; species Zaprionus indianus. Next base: position 1,361,166 of record JAEIHA010000145.1, on the reverse strand, counting down.
TACTTTGTTTAATTTAATTTTTAGCTTTCTGTTACTGTTGTATCTGTAAGATACTTACGTATTCTCGAGATTCTTTGGCTTTAGAATATATCTGTAGCCATGAAATCTTTCGTTTACTTTTGCTTATTAATATATATTTATTTTGTGAAATACTTTTTGTATTTTTAAGTTTCTTTTGTATCTGTTAGGTTGTTTTGTATTTGTAAGATACTTTTGCAACTAGAAAATACTCTGCTATGAAGTCTTGTATTTTTGAGCTATTTTGACTTGGGAAAGAGCTTGTTATTTTTGTATCTTTGAGATACTTTTGTATCTGTAAGTTACTCTTGCATCTAAAAGATATTTGTATAATGAAATCTCTTTCTATCTGGTATCTACGTTATATTTTGGCAATTTGATTTTTCTGTAACTTGTTTTTATTGAAATACTTTTGTATCTGTAAGATACATTTGAATCTGCTTCGCTCACATTGAGTATAACTTCTTCATATGTGTATCTGCAGAGGATTTCCCCAAGCAACTGCCATGCTTGATAGCTCTTCTCGAGCTGAACTTGAGCATTCACAGGCATATCTCATCGCATCCCATCCCATTCCATCCCAACCCAACCCAGTCAATGCACTTCCCCAGCAATCATCCGCGACGAAGAAGATCATTCGCCTTCCTCAAGCATTTCCCTCTCAGCTGTCATATCGATTATATGGCATTTTTACGTAATTCGATGCGTTATTATTCAAATGATATATAATTTCCAGCATTATATCAAAGACAGAGAGAGGGAGAGAGAGAGGGAGATGGGTTGAAATGCAAGAAAAGCCAAGACAGGCAGCACTGAATGCTTTGTTCACTTTTCCTTTGCCACTTTTTGGTCAGTTCAAAGGCTTCTCTTCTCTGTTCTTTCTCTACTCCTCCCCTTCTTCTGCTGCTTCTACTCGTTCTTCTGTTGTTTTGCCTCTGCCACCTGCCATAACTCGTTGTTGTTCTTGTAATTATTATTGATGGTGGAGAGTCGTGTGCGAGGGAGATAGCAGCAGAGGGAGAACCGGCTCGACGCGCGACGCCTTCCTGCCTCATTGCCTCCTTGCCTCACCTTGCCTCGCCTCGCCTGCCTGCCTGCACCTCCGCAGTGTAACTGTTCACAACAGCAACCTCATCGCATCGCATTGCATCGCATCGCATCGGATCCCGTGCAGCCTCATCGATGCATCTGCCGCACACTTCCAAGTGCCGTTAGTCCTCAGCCAGCTCAGCTCAGCTCAGCTCGATTCGACTCGACTCGAGTCTCGTGGCATATCTGCATCTCTCAGCAAGAAAGAGAAGAAAAATCGTAGCAGTCTTCGGTTCTATGCAAATTGTTGTAATATTTCGTATGCCAGGTTGTTCATGTTCTTAGCAGAGGGGGAGAAGCAACAGGCAGGGGGGAGGCAGGAGGGAGGGTTACTTAAAAGTGGACCGTCTGCTTGTTAGTCGATACGGCGACACTAGCAAACGGAATTACCGTTTCAGACAGCGAGAGAGCAGGCACAGAGACATCGAGCAGAGACAGAGAAGAGACAGAGACAGAGAAGAGACAGAGACATATACAAAGAGTAGACAGAGAAAGAGACTGCCTGCCTGCCCCATTGACAAAGTCTTTTAATGAGCTGAGCGTGATGTATGCCTAATGACGGAAATTACACGAGTCTTCGAACTGAGGCTCTTAAGTTCTCGAGTTGTGTCTCCAAAACAAAAAGTGTTGTTGATGGGTATTAGAAAGTCGCAGCAATTAGAGTTTGCTACATAGCAACATGTTTAAAATGGTTGTAAAAAATAAAAGACAGTTAAACGATCACAACAGGGTGCTAAGAGGCTATTAATCATTCATCGATTGTAAGAGAGTCATTAGAGACGCGAAATATGCACTATGAATCAATTGTAAATCTTAGTAAATATAAGAACTTGGAATTTATTATCATATTTATATATTTATATACCATATAGTTATATTTAATTTTGTTAACTGATATTCTTGAAGGAATTTAAAAACAGTTGCGAAACATAACTGAAGTTCAAGTTGTTGCCATTTGAATTGAATAACAAACTTATCGAATATAATTTGTTTCCTTAGTTTTTTATTTGAAATCGTTCATTTAAAGTTTTGTTACAAATTTTCTTGCGTTCTCAATTGCTTTTTGAGGATTTGTTTTACAAATTAAAGGCATTTTTATTTAATATGGAATCTGATTATTGTGTGCTTAAGGTATGTTTATATTTATTTGTCTGTATGAACACTTATATCTCGAATGCTTTAATAGCTAGAGCTACCAAAATTATTGTCAATATGTGTTAATAATGCACGCAAAAAAAACACTACATTAGAATTTGAGCACGCCCCTTTCCACCTCTGAAAATCAGTAAAAACAGCATTCTTAGTATAATTTTAATGATAGGCTATTAATTTTTAGTAAACACAATAAATATCAACGAACAAATGCTTTGTGAAAATTTGGTTGAAATCAGAAAATTAACATACAAGTTATAAAAGAAATAATTTAATGGGTTACCGATTTCCAAGCCACTCCTTGAAGTATGCAAGACAAAATACGTTTAAATATAAGTACAATATTTATGAAATGGAGTTAACTAGACAGTAGCTTTCGTGTTTGTTTGTGTTATAAGAAGGAGTCTTGATCTTTCTACAAAACAGTTTAAGTTATTTCTAAGTTAAATCAATTAGAGAAAGAATTGTTCATAAACCGATGAGTATCTTTTTTCTTAACTGAAATCGAACCTATCAACAAGTTCCTCTTAGTATACTACAAAATGATGGTCTTCTTTATTTATTACTTCATATATTTAATATTAACATTTATTATTCAGTCTAAATCGCCTTTTATAAACTGTTTCGATTAAGCATTTTGTTAGAACCAGTGAACCAGTTCCAAAACAGCGCCTTGTATTGATTAGCAAAACAAGTTTTGCATATCTTATATTTTAATCGGTTATGAATCGTTTGATTCTTGCATAATGAACATCATTTATCAACAATTTGTATGCAGAGCGAACTAGTTAGGCCTGAAAATCTCCTCTAGATAATTTATATAATATTTGTTTTATATTTTACAAAATCTCCAAGAACATTGATTAAACAAGGTCACCAAGCCGAGCACAATTTCCATTGTTATTTTCCACGACTTGCAGCATAATCATTTTCATGCTTCGACACACAGACTGACACGCCCACTCAGTCGCCACTACGGAACCAGCTCTGATACCTAGTCAGTCTACAACTTCAGCTCCATTTCCCGCTGGCAGACCCACCGCAATTTGTGGCAAGCGAACACGTTTCTGTCTATTAAATTTCATAAATTTATTAAATTATGCGAGCAGAGAGACAAAGAGAGGCGCAGAGAAGAGTGAGAAAGAGAGGGGGAAAGAGGGGGAGGGAAGAGCCGTCAAACGATGTCTCGAACAGAGCGCATTAAAATAGAATCAAGCAAAGAGATTGAAAGAAAGTGCCACCAACTGTGCGAGTGCGCTACATGTGGGCCGAAAGAAACAGTTTACGAACAGCGGGTGGCATGATTGGTAGGGGGAGAGTGGGGGGAGAGAGGGAGAGGAGGAGAGTGTGTGCAGTTTGCAGGGCATTTTGTGTTGTCATTCTGTGGCATCTAACTAAAAATTAATATGTCAAATTATGCACAAGTTGCAACTAAACGAAGCGTGTCCACTCGATGCAATTAGAGGAGAACAAGAAGGAAAAAGAGGCAGAGAGAGAGAGGTAGACAGAGAGAGGTAAACAGAGAGAGAGAGAGAGGGTAGGGAAGGGAAAGGAGAGAGAGGGAGAAAGACAGGCTGAGCGAGCTGCCAAAATGTCAAATTGCAAATTGCAGCTCCGCCTGTTGCAGTCTCTTTCTTTCCCTGCTGCTGCTGCTGCTGCTGCCAGTGTCAGCGTCAATGTCAGCAGCGCAGCGGCAGTTGTGGAAATGTGCCAGCTACAGGTTTGAGTGTGGCAAAGAAGCAGCAGAACAACAGAAGAAGGAGCTGCAAAGAGGAAGCACAAGACTGGCTGCAATGGTAGGCCTGGTCTGGCAACATTGGCAGAGGCGAAGCTAGGGAACATAAGCAACATGTTGTGGTATAAGCACACATTGTATACATGTTGCACAGTCTGTTTAATGCACAACATGGCCAGCAACAATTCTAAACTTAGCAACATTTCTCTATTGTAAACATGTTGCCAAGCAAGTGTCATGCACAACATTGACAGTAGAAATTCCAGTAAACTCAGCAACATTTCTCTATTGTAAACATGTTGTACAGTCAGCAACATGCGTAATATTGCCAACTGCCATTCTAGTTAACACAGCAACATGCGCAATATTGCCAACTACCATTTTAGTTAAATCAGCAACATTACTCTACTGTATACATGCTGCCAAGCCAGTATCATGGACAACATTGCCAACTGTCATTCTGCTTAACTCAGCAACATTTAACTATTCTATGCATGTTGCCAAGCCAGTATCATGGGCAGTAATTATAAGTCCCTGAGCAACATTTAACTAATGTATAAATGCTGCCAAGCGAGTATCATGGTCAACGTTGCCAACTGCCATTCTATTTAACTGAGCAACATTTAACTATTGCATATGTACATGTTGCCAAGCTAGTTTCCTTCAAAAACCAGCAACATATTGCGGGCACATTCAGAGTCTACCTACATCATTCTAAGCCTGCGCAACATACGTATGCTTAGCAACATGCAGTGCATATTAGATGCCTTTGCCAAACTGCCTGGCAACAATTTTTTGAGTTGGCAACCAATGTTGCCAGCCATTTACCGTTACAAATTGTTTAATTTGTTTTCGGTTAATGTTCAAGTTGAAGCCTGTTTCAGCTTGATTGGTTTGGGCTGCTTTATGTGGGTTACTATGCTCGTTTCTTGTGGTTGTTGTGGCTGCTGTTGTTGTTGTTGTTGGTGTGGTTGCTATACTGCTTCGTCTTGCTGTTCCCCTTGTTGCTGTTGTTGTTGCTATTGCTGCCTTGTGCGTCAGCTGCGTGACTCTGACCGCGGGCAACTGGAAAAGTTGCCATGGCATGAGTGTCAACGTCACGTTGTCCCTCTCTATATGCATGCCTCATGCTCTCTTGCTCTCTCTCCTCTGTCTCCTTCCCCCGCTGTGTACGTGCCGCGCATGTTAAGCGATCCGATAAATATTTGCCCGAGTCTTTAGGGCAGGCAGACGAGTATGTCAGAGTATATGGCAAGTGGTTAGCGGTATATGTTATATGACAGCGAAGAAGAGAGAGAGGGGGGAGAGAGAGAGAGGGAGAGAGAGGGGACTGAGCTGGACAACTGTAAGTATGGGAGTTTAAGTTGCTATTGAGTTGGTTTTAAGTTGTTAGCATTTAGCTGGCATTAGCTGAGATTAGTCGAGCAAGCGAAGACAGAAGGCGCTGGGAAAACGCGAAACTGGAATGAGGCTAGTAGGGAAGAAGAAACAGGAGTGAATGTTAAAAGAGAAACAAAGAAATATAGACTATTTATTATGCTGCAAGTGAGGAATTAGTGGAAGCAAGAAAATAAATAAAAGAAAGAAAAAAATAATAAATAAATAAAATACTAAACTAGTAATAGAAGATCTAACGGATTTGTACAAGTTGTAGATGCAGAGAGGAAAATAGTGTTTCTAATCAAAAAATCTTAAAGAATATAAAGCTGATTAAGAAATAGATAAGTAGATTAATATGTTAAGTTTAGGGATAGAGGTACTATCGAATTAGAAGAAGAATTAGAATTGTGAACTAAGTCTTCTAGTTTGAATGCTTTTGGCTCCTTATAACATACCTATGTTATTCATATCTAAATCAGGTATTATTTGGTAAATAACAAACATAAAATGTCAGAACTTGATGCATATGGAGAACACTTAAATGATATTCTTTAGATCGAATCATATTCCTTACTTTTTCAGCATTCGGTGCTCTTTCAAGCTCTATAACTGCACCTCTTCCTCGTGCTTTGATCTTTCTCTTCACATCGAAGATAAGAACAGAGTTTTGTGGTATTTTTTTTACTGTTTCCCATAAAAACTTTGATTAGTTCATTATAATAGCTTAAACTAGAGAAAACATTTAATAAATATGATTTTAAAACATATTCTCATCAAACTTAATAGAAATTCCTTTCACTTATCCAAAAGCATAATTATTAAACCAACAATTACCTTGAAGATCTGCTCTGCTGTTAAAGACATGTAAGGTTATAATTAAATAGTGTTTATTATTATGTTTCAAATCAATTCAGTAAGGTTAATTAATTACTAAATAATGGCGTTACAATTTCAATGTTTTTTATAACTTATTATTGGGCAACTTTTACAACCTAATAGCAACTTAATTCTTGCAAGTTCAACTACTGTCTTTCGCTACCCTCCTCTGGCAACACTCTTCGGTTCGTAGGGTTGCCAACTTTCCTCTATAGCTAAGGTTGCCATGCTGCAGCAGAGTATACATCTTACAGACATATGCTTGAATTTCTACATATTATTTTATATTCACCTGCAAATTTTATTTATATTTTTAATTATTCATTTTCTGCAATTAATTCAACTCATTTCAATTCAAGTTCCCTTTTCAACTCATTCATTTTAATGCGCATAATCCTTATTCGCATTCATATTCGCATTCATATTCATATTCATCTTCCGCTGTCCCTTTTTGCGTTAATTTCACTGGCTAATTACGTGGTCATCCTGCGATCGTACGTCTTCCTTCCCCCCTGTACCCTTCCTTCCACAAAATGTGGCGAGCTGTGAATGTGCATTGCGTGCCCCCTTTTGACAACACTTTACTCACTGCCAAACGAAGCGAGAACATTCACATAGCCCCAGGTACTCAACCCAAACCCAAACCCAGACCTTCACCCCAATCCTCACTCCTAACCCTAACCCGTACCCGCTTGGAGACCCTTAAAGTCTTCAGCAACGTCGAGGAACGGGCTTAATTTGCGTGCTGTGTCACCTTTGGCTACATGAAATTTTTTAAAGCGACGCTCATTATGAATTTCCATTAAAATTATATGATGTGTGTCAGAGTTGCCACTCTTGAGTGCACCTTTTCCTTCCCTCTCCCTCCCTCTCTCCCTACTGCTTCTCTCCCTACTGCTTCTCTCCATCTGCCTCTCTGTCACATTCCGTAGCTTTGCCCGCGGCATTTACAACGACCCTTCTCTCGCGTTGCCTTGTCTTCGTTTTTTGCATTCCACTTTGCGCGGCTCTTCTGCTGCTCTTCTCTTCTCTCCCTCTTTTTTTTCTGTGCGCTTTCGGCATAATTTGTGTGGTAGCCTCAACAATTTGGCTTGGCCAGGCAAGGGTTAAGGTTGCGGGGCTGCCAACTTTTGCCTTTTTTACACTCTCATTCTCTCTGCAGTTTTTATCATCAGCTCCTACTTTTTGTTAGCATATGCACAGCTGTGCGGGAAGAGGGGATGTGGAGGGGAGGGGAAGGTGCAGGGAAGGGGGGAGGGTGGACATTTTATAGCCAGCTTGGGCTCAGCTCGTTGCGGTGCCGCAAATGTTTTTTGCTGCGGCATCGATGCGCGGCGCGGGTGTCCCTAATAAAGTGTCGACATGTGTAATTTGTTTGTCCCTTTTGGGCTGCTTCTTCTGCTGCTCCTTTTGCTGCCTCTTCTTCTACTACTGCTGCTTCTTCTTCCTCTACTGCTGCTGCTTCTTTTAATGCTGCTACTTGACTCCTTTCTGCTGAGGTTTGCAAAGCATTTATGCATCATATTCATAAATTTGTTTTTATTTATTTGCCAAGTATTTTCACGGGGTTAAGGCAAGACTGTCTGTCTCTTTTTCCCCCTCTCTGTCTGTCACTCTCTCTGTCTGTTGCCCATCATATCCTGCATATCCTGCCTGCTGCCACTTCCGGCCTGAAATTGCCTACCCTGCCTTGACTTGTTCGTTCCGCTTTTCTTTATTGAATTTCAATTTGTTCTTTTGAGAACGATTCATTCAACGCCCGACTGCATGTTTTCTTCTGCGTGCTTCCTGTTGTCCTTGCCACGCAGCGGCGCCTCCCCAGAGCACGCAGACCAGACACGCCAGACACAACAAACGAGACGAACAGATGTGATGAGTAGAGGGGAGAGTGGAGAAGAGTGAAGAAGGGTCTGTTGAATCTACCCTTAGCACAATCGAATTGCACATTGTCCTGTGCTGCTGCTGCTGTCTATTTTGACTTTAATAACGTCAGCTACACCCCCAAAAAGGCAGACATAACCTCACTCACACACACACACACACACAATTGTCTATCATTAACGCTCGCTGAGGGTGGATGACGTATATCTGGATGTATCTATCGAGAGCTGAAGCCCCCAAGCTGCCTCCCTCTCACTCACTTGAGAAGTTTTCTCGCCCGGCTTACACTGAGCTCAAAAACTTTTCGCTCAAACTTTGTTTAGTTTTATTTTTCGGAGGTTTTTGAGGCTACGCCATGAAGAGAACAACCACATTGTCTGTCTGAAATGAAGATATTTTATCTTAATTGCTTCGAGAGACGTTCGTGCGTCCATTAAAACTGTCAACGATTGTTCCATTAACACTTTTTCGACTTTTTCGACTAACTGTCGCACGTTTCAACTGTTTTCTAGTTACAATGAAATGAGCAAAATGCACGTGTTGGGGTTATTATTATTATTGTGGCAGAGAGGTTATTAAGACAAGAGACGTGGATGTGGTGAATGAACTTGGTCATTAAATGGTAGACAAGTTGGGGAGTTGTTGGGGGATTTAAGGAGGTTGTTGTGTTTGTTGATAAGTTTGTTGATAGTTATATTGTACATTTATACAATATTATATTATTATACATTACAATTATTTATATTAAGCATTATATTTGATGAATTTGCTATGGATAAATGCAATTTCGTATATATATTTCAGTTTCTTTAAATGGTTTTAAATTTATGCAGAGAATGCATGAGTTGTGAACATAAATTAATGTATTCTCTGCAGATTGTAATTAGTGTTGCCACTTAGTTATGCTTTATCTTCATTTAACAAGGTTGCCAGATAATTATATAATTTCTAAGAATGATGTTGAGTAACCTTTTCTTCTATATAAAATCATGAAGTTCGTTAGACACAATACTAATATTTGATATATATAATATATCATAAGGAGACATGAAAACTATTCTTGAAATCAAAGAATATTTATTAAGAAAGCAATTCAATTGTTATGAGTGTTTAAATTTTTCCAAGATTGGGAATACTATTTCCTGTTGTACGAGAATGAATTGGGAGCTATTAAGAATTTGTAATTATAATTTGAATCCAAATAAAAATCGAATTAAATTCTTTTCTTGATATTCAGGTTTTGACCATTAATTATTTCTTATTTTTCTAAATTTAATTAATTGTTTTACTTTAAACAGTCGAAAAAAAAAATAAATAATTTTCATTCCTTTTCCATTCAATTTTACTATTAAATATTCAATTATTTTTTGGTAGAACTTCAAACTTTGTAAATTTAATTAAAATAGGAACTGAATGGAAATGTTTATGAAATTGTTGCCTTTATTTAGTTAAGATTCAAATTTATTAAATGTACTGTACAATAATGCATTTATTTAATTAACGTCTTGAAGCACTTAATTTGAATCATTGATGCGTTTAAATTATATGAATTTAATAAAAATTCGTCTAGAATTCGAATGAAGCCACTCGTTAAGTAATGCAAAGTCAGTCTGTAAACTTATCGTCTGCACTTCTAATCCCTACTTTCTTACACTTTGTTTCACTGTGCATTTGCCTTATGTTTTTGTTGCCTTGTTGCAAGCTCGTTCCTCTCTCTTCATTCGTCTCCCTTCGTTCTTCTCCCTTCGTTCTCCCCTCGTTCTCCCTTCGTTCTTCACTCTCCACTCTCTGCTCTCTGCCAGAACTCGTAATTATTTGCAGAGAACAGAGTGCCCCATCATCAACACGCCCCCAATATTGCTGCTTAACTTAGCTGACTACCAGCTCAGTCTTCTTTCTGCTCTTCTACATCCTCTTCCTTGGCCACCACCCATCCCTACCTCCTTCTTTCCGCTCTTCTGCCTCCCTCCCCCTTCCGTCTGTCATAACATTTATTTATAATAAATTAAAAACTCCTTAAATGCCGCAGACTTGTTGCCATTTTTTGTGTGTGTTGCCGCAAGGCATAAATGTTTTGTTGTTGCAAGGGACGTGGGCGTGGCAATGGGCAGCCAGTTTGCCTGGCTCCTTGTTGTTGTAGTTGTAGTTATTGTTGTTGTAGTTGCTGTTCCACGCGGCCGGCATGAAAACTTATGTCGGCGGCCTTTGGGCGCAATTATTTATACATGCCTCATAAAAATCGAAAACAATGGCCAGACTAGAAAAGGCAGCAAAGGGAGAAGGATAAGGGGAGAGGGAGGGAGAGAGGGGGATAGAGGCACAGAGAGAGAGAGGAGGAGATGCAGGGGAAGGGGCTCAGACGGCGGCCTAACAATGCAATGTGCAAGTCTCAGCGCTTTTGTTGTGGTCACTCTACAAGTAGTTGTTGCTGTTGTTGTTGTTGTTGCTGTTGCTGTTGTTGTTGTTGTGATCTCTCTAGTTGTTGCAACTCCACTGGGAGCACGTTGTTGTTGCTTTTTGGGGCTTTTGTTCTAACTGTTGCCGCCTGGCAGCATCAGCAAGTTGCCGCCCTTGGGCAATGCAGTCAACGCTTGGTAGTACCTATAAGTATGTCTGTCTCGCTTGTGGCTGATCTACTGTGCTGCTCACACTGTTCTGTTTGGAGTTGAAGTTTCTGTATAGTGAAAATTAACATTAAAGTTGAGAGAGCTAGAGTAGAAAGACTAAAAGTGCCTTGTCTGCCTTTGTACCTGTAGCAGCTGCCAGACACAGGTTTAACTGACTAAAGAGAACTGAAAGCAGTTTTCTAATGAGCAAGAGAGGTTGCCAAGTTGTTTAGAAGAAGAGAGATAGAAGGTAGATCGATGCAGTTTATTAGAGTTATAGGCCAAATTATATATATAAATTTATTATTTATCTCAGTAAAGGTTAAAGAAAGAAAGAGATTTATCAGTTTACATTAGTTTTTCATCGATATTATTATTTAAAAGCATCATATATACCATATATTCTTTACTATCTATACACACTCATTCTTCCCCTTCAATTCTTTCCCTATCAAGTGTCTACTTCCATTGTAATGTGCAACATTTTTCGGCGTGTGGCAACGCTGCAACCTTGAAATCTTCACTGCAAAACAACCCCGCAAATTGCAAACAACGCGTTCCGCTTTGTCTGTCTGTGTGTGTGTGTAAGCCACAAGAGATTTGAATTTTAGATAGAAACACGCACTTACACACACCACACACACACACACACAACACACACGGACAATACACACGCAGTGAGTGAAAGGCAAACAAACAGTGCAGAAACAGAAATTCTTGACTGCCAACTGCGAATACGAAATGTTCAAAATGCTCGAGGTGAGTGAGAGGAGAAGAGAGGAAGGGGGGGGGGGAAATCTACGAAAATGCGGAAAATGTATCTGCATCAGATGCAGATCTGTCTGTCTCTCAGCGTCAATGTCTGCCGCCCTACCTTTCTCCCCCTCTCTCTCCCTCAGCTCAAGTCCAACTCAGCAACTTGCCTCCAACTGACTTTGAACTCATTTCACATGCAGCGCACAGGGGCGTCGGCTCGAAGGGTGTGTGAGGGGTTAAGCGGGGGGGCAGACTGCGTCCGATTTGCGCTGTCAACCCTCGCAAACATTTGTGTGTGTGTGTGTGTGTGTGTGTGTGTGTTTCGTTTCGGCCTGCGCATTATTTGAAATTCCCATTAAAAATTTAAAATGTGCCTCCTGATCCTGATCCTGAGCTCTCTGGTTTGGGGCAATCATCATCGTTAGCTGCGCAGCGCAAATTGCGTTTCTTTTAGGGATAGGAGGCGGGGCAGCAAGGCAGGACAGAGCAGGGCGAGGCTGGGCAGGTCGAGCCGTCGACGTCGTCGCCTTAAACGCGTTTTATCTGGCGCGAGTTGTGGCAGCAACAAATAAGAGAAGCCAACAGCAACAACAACTTGAATAGCGGCAACAAATTTCATATAATGATGTTAATGATAAGCAGGCAGGCAGAGAGAAAAAGGGAGAGAGAGAGATGGAGAAAGGGGGGGGGCAATATTTACGCATATTTGCGGCACACAAGCAAAAAATGTGGAAGAAGAAGAAAAAACTTTGCCAGTCTTGTGGCAAAATAATATTGGGGTGCGCCTTTCGAATTGCCTGCAGTTTGTGGCAGAAGAATGAGGCAAAGAGCAGAGAGAGAGAGAGAGAGGGGGAGAAGGGCAAGGGAGAGAGTGGGGAAGTAGTCGCATCGAAGGCGAGAAAAGGGAGAAGGCAGCAAGAATTATATGCCAAGACGAAATGCAAATTGTAAAATCACAAGGCAATCTGAGAGGGAGGGGAGCAAGAGAGGGAGGGGAGAAAGAGAGGGAGGGAGAGAGAGAGAGGGGAGCTTGCGAGTCACTGAGTCGAGTATTTACTGTAATGTTTATTGAACTGAATTAAATAAATAAATAAACATGAATGTTTTCATCAACATTCATTCAAAATTGTTCTGCTTTTTACTAGTATGCAATGGCAATGTTGAATAAGAAATAAGAGAGGTTAAACTTTTATATACCCATTAAATAAAGTATTCAACTATTCAACTACTTACTTGAATAACTGTTTTAGTTATGGATCTTAAATTATTTGGTAAATAATAATTTTTACAGACTTTAAAAAGAAAATTTCTTGCATTTAAATTATGATTAAAATTAGATTTTTTGATTTTACGTAGGCAGAAGTGGGCGTGGCTGAATTTTAAGACTCACTTATGTTACGTGCAGTATAAAAGAATATTGTTGATCAATTTTGTGACCCTAGCTCTTATAGTCACTGAGAAATAGACGCTCATACAGACAAAACTAGATTTGCCTTCTCTGACATTACCAGCTCTGTGGGAGCTGATAATTATTAAACACTACAAAGTAAATTGTCTAGTACTTAAATTATGTTTCTTACTCAAATTTAATTCATTTACGAAGGCGAAAGTAGGCGTGGCTTATTTCTAAGACCTACTTATGTTACTTGCAGTTTAAAGCTCTATTGTCAACAAATTTGGTAGCGTTACCTCTTATAATCTCTGCGATATAGACGCTCATACAGACAAAAACTATATTAACTCGCCTATAAACATTGAGGTTGCACAAGAGTTGCATTCTTTGACATTCCCAGTTCACCCAAAAAATACCCTACTACCCCTCATGAAAAAACCCTATGCTAATCGTTTCGTAGAGTTCCCTGCGCCATTTTGTTTATTTATTATAATTTCATGTATTTTTCTCTGCATTTTTGATGCATGAAAAAACAATTAAACACATTTCACTGCAAACGTAATTATTTATTATAATTTAATGCAGTTTTTTATTATTAATTCTCGAAGCAGAAATAAAAACATTTTAATGCATTTTTGGTTACAGTTTATCTATTTATTATAATTCCGTTAAACCTTATTTTTTTAACATTTTCCTTTGCTAAGCCGCTTAAAATAATTGCAAAATATTGCCGGAGCTGCTTTAAGGATTTATAACACTCAATTGCACCACTGTGCTTTCCCTTTTCCCTCCCTCTCAGTAATTATTTCCCCTCCCTGGAAATTAATTACGCATCAAAGCAAATTAATCTCCTGTTTTTGTTATTTCTCAATATTATTCTCAATATTAATCCTGCATTTTCTCGATATTAATCGTTTCTCTTTCGATTTCTTTGCAGGATCTACACGATTGTGGAGCTCCGTGTCACGCCATGTTCTTCCCGGAGCGAGAGCGCACCGTGCTGCGCTACTGGGTTGGCAGCTGGGCGGCCGTTTGTGTGGCCAGTTGTCTCTTTACGGTGAGTAACATATCCGTTTTCCGATTTAGCCATTTTCCTCTATCAATTTTCCACTTTCCATTCGCTATATTAATGCGCCACAATGTCAGGCACTCAATTTTCAATTTGATGGCCATAAATCATGCGAGACAGAAGTGCAGTTCCCTCTGCTGCTCCTTCCTTCTCTGAGTTGAGCTTATCCAACGTTTTTCTTGGCTTTCCTGCTGAGTGCTGCCATATTTTCCTTTGGCTTGGGGCAGGCAAGAGAAATGGGAGAGGGGTTAGGGGATTGAGCAAGCAGCTTTCGCATATCCTTGGCTGTGGAGCGCTCTCCTACAGTGAGTCTATTATGCTGTTGCCGCTTTGGCAAATCCCACGCATTGACATATTACCTGTCAGCGCATATTTTTCAATAAACTTGGCAAAACATATACCCCAAGTACCCTAACCCCCTCCCTCTGCAGTACCATGCATAACTTCTGTTTTGGTGACCCTGCGGCGTTGTTTTTGTCTGTGGCAGGTGTTGCACAGGATTGCCAAGCTCGCTCTGCTCCTCTCCTTCTCCTCACCTCCTCCCTCGTTGAGTGCCTACATGAAACTTGATTGCGAGTTGGCTTTGAAACCACGCAGCGAATAGAGCCAAGTTTGAAAGAATTGCCTCCGCCTCTCTCTGTGTGTGTGTGTGTGTAGCAACTCTCAAGTGGAATAGAAGATGCGACAACAAAATGAATAGAATGGAATGGAATGATATAGAAACATGGCTACAAAGCAAAAGGCCTGCGGATAACGAGCTTCAATTGCCATTAAAGCAGCACAGATAACTTCTCTTTATGCCTTAGCCTTATTGTCATATACAGTAGATATAATACATATGGTATATGGATAATTAGACTGCTAACTGAAGAGCACTCCACGTATGATGAGCTGAGATTGGTTGTAAGAGTGGCATAAAGGTAGCTGAGCTTAGAAACAGAATTGGGGAAAGTGAGGAATCAGGTGTCTAAGGTGGCAAGAGTGAAGAAGGAAGAGTGTAGTAGAGAGAGTGTAGAACGGAGAGTGCAGAAAGGAGAGTGAAGAAGAGAAAGGGGGAGTGAAGAAGGTAGAATGAAGTGTGGAAATTAGACCTTTATTATATAGTGTTTTATGCATTTAGAAAACTTCAAGCTTTGATCTGTTGGCAATTCTTTCGTTCTTGGCTCACCTGATCTCTTGCATTAGGACGATTGGGCTTTGGTTGCTATATCATAACCATATACCCATGATTCATCAGCAGTTATGACCCTTTTGAGTAAATCTGGCTCATCGTTGAGGTCATTCAACAGCTCTTGAGCGATGCTCATGCGACGCTTCTTTTGGTCAAAATTTACCAAAAAAATAGAGTACCCAAAACACTTAAACCCTTTACGCCTCTCACAACGTAACAAAATATGCTATACACTTGAAACTCTTTCAGTTGGAATACAGATAGAACATAGTAGATTTGGAGTAGATATCTTGAGAAAACAATAAACCTAGTTTTAAATATACTTCCCCAAGAAACTAACTGTCCCGCATATGAACTTAAACTGTTTTGCTTTACAGCTCATACTCTCTTTATATAAACATTTTCTCCATCCACCTTTGCCTCTTGTTACGCATTTATTTATGCTGCCCAACTATATAATCTCCACCTCCCCCTTCCCTGTTCCACTTATGCAAATCGGCTGCCTTGTTTTAACCATTTATTGAAACTTTATCCAAGGCAAATTTGTTGCCCTCTGCCCTGACATATAGTCCAGCTAAACATATCCATCAAGACGAGACAAATTTGAATAAAAAAACAATTTGGACTAAAGCAAACAGAAAAAAAAAGAAAAGCTATATAACCTGACTGGGCGTTGGTAATCAAGAGAAGAGTGGAGAGTGGAGAAGAGGAGGCTGAAAAAGTAATCGTATTGCTAAGCAAAGGAGGCCTTATCTCGTAAAGGGAAAAAACAAGACATCTATCAAATATTTTGGCCAACAAGAAGACAGTCGGCTTGCTGCCTGCTGTCTGCTGCCTGCTGTTGATGTGTTCAGTGAGGGGGGCGTGGCAGAGTGTTGGGCTGCATGTCATAAAGTTGAGCTACATCCATCACACACACACACAGAGAGAAGGGAAAAGGGGAGGGGGAATGAGACGAGAGATGAGCAACATTGTCACTTTCAGTGCGACATGTTTTGCATAGTTCTGCAACAGTTCTTATGTTTTTTGTGTGCTCAAGAATACCCTGTAAAGGAAGGAGCTAAAGGTCGATTTGAAATGAAAATAGGTCTAATTAAAATAGGTAAAAATGAATAAATTTAAATTATAAGAAAAATAAAAAAATATAATAAATAAATAAAATAATTTAAAGAACATTAAGCTTATTACTTTCTAGGGTATTCCAGCGCCTATGCTTGCCTCTACTTCAGCGTCTTCTTATGTCTGCATGTAATTTGTCGCCCATTGTCAGTGGCAGCAACCTCAGAGGGGCGTGTTAGTGGGGCATATCAGTGCAAGCGGGCAGGCAAAAAATGTTTTGCACAAATTATTATTTCTGCTGCCTTGTAGCTTATTTCCATTTACCCCCGCCACACCCCCTTCTCCACTCTATCTCCCTCTCTCTTTCTGTTCCCCCTCTGCTACTACCCCCCGCCCCTGCTTGTATTTTTTATGATTATGATTATGTTGCCGAGTGTTCATTTTGCATTTCTGCTTTCACTTTCTCCCTCGCAACTTTGCGCTGATTTGTGACAGAGATCCATCCTCCCACTTTCCCTCCTCCCTCCTCTTCTTCCGCACCACGCCACTGGCATTGATGACACTGCAATTGTTTTGTGCGTGTCCGTCTGTTTACTTTTTGCAGCCATTGTTTGCAGTGGGAATGCAATGCTGTTTTTGCGCATATGCTAATTTATGAATTTTCAGTTGATATCCTCGCAATGGCGTGAAAAAGACACGCACAAATTGATAGAGGGAGGGGAGACAGAGAGAAAGATAGAGAGAGAGGGGGGGAGGGAGGTAGAGAGAGAGAGAGCTCTCTGCATTGTGCAAATCATCGCATCGCATCGCAGCCGGAACTATTTGCATTGATTGCAATGAAGACTCGAGTTGAATTTAATTAAAACCAAATTCAAAAGAAATTCTCAAAGGTTTATCAGCATATATGTTTTTTCTCTGATATTTTTCTATAGTATAAATTCCTTTTTTTTACACATCTAATAAGCTCGACAGCTTTTTGCTGCGACAAAGTGAAAAATCTGAAAAAAAACGATGTGCATTAGAAAATTGCATGGCAAAGCTTTCGTATAAATATTGACAGAGATGAGAGGGAGAAAAAAGAGTGAAAAGAGAAACAGCAATACGCTAGATAAATAATCGAATGGAATGTTATTTATCCTTGTGTGCTGCAACAACAACCAACATTGACCCAATTCGCTTGTTGTGGCAATTTAAAGTTGAGAATTGATTGAGTTTTAAGTGAGTGCTCAACGAGTTACATTGCCTGATTAAATATACATATATCCGAGAAGTTTGAGAACTTAAGCAGCTGAAACTTGGTGAATATGTCAAGCAGGGTGTATTTGTATCAATTTCGCCACGAAAAGCAAACAAATACTCTTGGTATTTATTTGGTATATACTACACTTTTGCTGTAAACTTTGTCGTGTGGATTGCGAAACAAGCGTCAACACAATCAACACCTTTTTCATTAAACGCATTAGACGAGCACCGGGGGAATGTGAATAGTCAGGGGAGGTGTGAAGAGGGGGGAGTGTGAAGAGGGGGAAGATGAGTTGAGCGACAACTGACATGACATTTGTTTTACAATGAAAGCGAAAAGGAAATGACTTGGGGGCTGTAATGGGGCACTCGATGGGGATTCGCAGTCAGCCTAGTGGAATAGTGTGACAGGAGAGATGGAGCAGAGGGGAGGGGAGGGTACCGTCTACTCGCTGATAATGTTGACAACAAATAAACGAAAGGGCGTCATGAGCGGGGGGGGGCGTGGCATGGCTGAGGCATTCAGTCAGCACGTTGTTGACTTTGATGACTTTTCTTAATTACAAAACCTGAAACAGAAGCTCAGTGAGGCGCAAGTTGACTGACTGACAAGAGAGACAGGCAGATAGTGACTGAGAGAGATAGAGAGACAGACGGTAGACAGACAGTGACTGTCATCAGGATGTGAGCAAATATGCCGTGTCATGATGACAAAAGTAACTGCAACAGGAATCTGGCTGTGTATGTGGCATAGTTGCAGCAAGTCAAACAGCAGGGAACAAGTTCAAATGGCAGGGAGATCTAAATAAGTTCACAATTTGTTGGGTTCAAAGAGCATTCGAATACCCTGTAAAAGTAACCTATAAATAGCCTTTTTTTTAGACTATAAATAGCCTTCTATCAGACTGTCTTTCCGCCTTTGATGTTTGCATAAATTTGAAGAAATTTTGTTTAATGCATTTAAAAATTGAATATAAATATGTTGAGAGTTGTATATACCCTACTAAATACCCTGTTCTTTACGCTGTCAAGTCAAACAGCAGAAAACTAGCTGAAAGGTTGGAGAAACCTCGCAAGAATAGTAAATATAATATATTTCCCATATAAGTCTAATATGCGTAGCTGTCTGCCTAACTAGATATACCCTGTAAACACCCTACATATTCCCGCCATCAGCTTTGCATAAATATGAACGATTATTAACTGACTATTAAATATGCGCATCCAAATGGCAGCATAAACAAATTGACGGGCCTAGCCATAAAATAGCTAAAATATTCACAAATCAGAACGCGGCTAAAAAAGACTCTGAAAGACAAAATGACCAAACGAAGCGATGCCGCAAACATTTACCACAATTTATGCCGCAATTATTTTTTCAACAAAAATGTTTAACAAAAATGAATGAAAAATAGGGAAGGAGAAGGGGAGGCAGAGAAGAAAGGGACAGAAAGAAGAGGGGAACAGGAAGAAGAGTGAGAACAGGTAGAGGAGGCAGTCTAAACCTGCGCAGGGCGTTATGCTAATCATAGGCGTTAAATTAGACGGCGACGGCGACGACGACGGCAAAGTTACACCCCCTCGGGATAAACTGTAGCCGACGCCCCTGTCTACACCCCTCTCCCTCTGGCAATTGTAGTTGTCTCTCTTTTACTGACTGTATGCAAATGGCGCCGTCATTCACTTTGAATTTGAAATGGAAACCAAAAAAAAAAAAAAAACTCTAAAAATAGTTTACAAAAATTAAACTTAATTTATGCAGAGTAAAGTGATAGAGGGGGAGGAAGGTGGGGTAGAGGGGCAAGTAACGGGGTAGACACGCTTAGTTGTGGGCTGATTTTAATGACTAGTTTTAGAAATTTATGAGGCACAGCGGCGTCGAAATTGAAATGAAATGAAACATTAACATTCAACTTGACCATTAGGGGGAACGAGGTGTGTCCACGACTAAGTGTGGGTGACTGTGTGGCAACTCTGGCTATGCAAATAGAGTTCGGAGAACTTAATTTAAATAGACTTTTAGATAACAAAGTATAACGAACAAGCCATAAAAGTTACACACCGTCTTGATAAGTAGAAATATATGTGGGAATTTTGAATGGTGAATGAAAAATTGATTAGAAACACTTTAAAGTAAATGAGAATAGAACGTGGCAACGCTGCAATAGGAATATAACATGGTAACTCTGCACTATTGATTTTAAGCCCTTCGTATCATAGTAGAATAAAAGAAGAACCTGAACTCTATATAGTTTATTGGCAATACTTACAATAAGAGTTGAACAGGAATTCAACCTGGCAACTTTTCATTCTTGATTAGAAATACTCATTATAGTGATATAAGAAAATAACCTGGCAACTCTACTCTCTTAATTTTTAATACAAACTACAAAATTAGAACAAGAATAGAACGAGGCATCTCTGCACTCTTGATTAGAAAAAAAAACAACCTGGCAACTCTATAATGTTTATTGGAATTACTTGCTAACAGAGTAGAGCCTGACAACTCTACACTCTTGATTGGAAATACATACTAGAATAGGAGCTAAAGCCTGGCAACTCTACACTCTTGATAAAATATTATTACTGCAAGAGTGGAATAAGTATAGAAGCTGGCAACTATACACTTTTAATAAGAATAACTTTATCAAAGAGTAATAAATAAAATGAACCTGGCAACTCTAAATTTTTTATAAGTAATACTATCTAAAATATATATAGAATAGAACCTGGCAACTCTAAACTCTTGATTGGAATTGCTTACTACAGGAGTAAACTAATGATAGAAGCTGGCAACCCTAGTATAAGAATAGAAGCTGGCAACTCTACACTGTTGATTAGAAATGCTTAAGAGTATAATGGAAATATGAACAGGCAACTCTAAACTCTCATTTATAAATACTTAGAATTAGAATATAACCTGGCAACTCTTCACGTTAACTGTTCATGTTAACTGTTCTTATACTCTTTGAACTAGGCAACTGCTGAGCGCATCATGTGTAGGAGGTTTCTAATGTGCACCGGAAACAGACTTACTACACGCCTCCTATCAACAAAGAAACGCATAATTTCCGGGCACAGAGACGAGCATGGAAAGGGGCTAGAGTTGGGGAGAGAGAGAGAGGGGGACGGGGGCAATCCTACACTCGCAGAAACAGCTGGTGGGAGAGATTCAGTCTCAGACCCATCGGAGTAAAGACTTTGCGCTCGCTTCGCTTTGCTCTGGCATATTTCACTTCATTTGTAGCTACACAAGTTCTGCAGTCACACCTACAAGCGGTCACGCCCCCTCAAGACCCCCTTTCCCCCTTTGCCCCTCCGCCGCTGACAACAAATGAAAGGAGCAGCATGCGTGGCATAACAAATTGCCAACAGAATTGCGATGGAGAGTGGAGGCGGAACTGGGGCTGAGTGAAGCTTGAAATGTCGTGGCAAAATTTCTGAAATAGAAGTCGTGAGTGGAGTGTGTCGGTGTGTGTGTGTGTACCCACACCCCCCTCCATTAACCCCTAACCCTTGACAGGCTGCAGTGCTAGAGACCTGTCTGCAATCCTTTGCCGAATTGCTCAGCATAAATAAACAATTCAATTCAATTTCATTCTATTCCATCCCATTTCAGCTTTTTTCACTCTTTGTAATCGTCTCTGTACCTCGTGTGTCAACAAACACACACACACATATAGACACACGCATGTGTGGCACACACACCCTGCAAGTCTGCGGCATAAATTTCACATGTAAATGAGCCTCAGATGCTGCGTGAGAGGTTCGAGAGTCGTGGGCGTAGACCGGGAATTAGATGTCGGTTTGGAATAGGAGAACTATAATTTAAGAGCTAAGACAAGGCAGTGGAGGAGAGAAAGGGAGAAGGAGAGAAAAGGAATTAGAGAAGGTCTGTTATGCTATATAGACTGGGGAATACCCTGTGAGAAAAAGGGATTGAAAGAGGGAAGTGGTAAAGGGGAAGAAAGGCATGAAAAAGATATGGAAGTTGATCGTTGAGTTGGTAAATCGATTGAGTTAGAGATAGAGATAAAATAAGAGATAAATTTAAGAAATATATAGTTGAAATTTATCAATAAATAAATATAAATAAATAATTGTGAATAAATAAATACAAATAGATAATTAAAAACCCTTTCAATTTATAAATTTATGCAAAGAAATCTTTAATAAAATATTCTTTCTATTTTAAAATGGAATTCAAAACATTTCTGCTTTAAAATCTTACAGATCATAAAGCATAACTCAAGTGTACAGACAATATATATCTGCATATCTACAGCTTCGAGCAATCACTTGCTGTTAAATATTCATTTCTATACACCCTGTATAGGAGGCACAGCAAACTCTTGCGACAATTGTTGTTGTTGCAGCGAGTCCATGAATAATTCAGTTTCAGTTTCGGATTCAGATTCAGATGTTGCTTTGCTCGTTGTAATAATAATAATAATAATAATAATGAAACCCAGGCCATTATGCAATGAAAACAACTGAGCCTGCTCTCTGCCTTTGATAGTTTTGTAATGATCAAATTAAATGGCTTTGCCAGCGAAGACAAAAGGACACGAGACTGAGTAGACTCAGTTGGGGGCTTAGTCCGAATGGTAATGAATTCCTTTAAATGGTGCGTAATCAGCAGACAAAGAGCTGAGCTGAGGAGGCTGGCAATGGGATTGGAATGAGCTGCTTGAGCTGCTTTGCCGAGTTGGTTTTGGGTTTGATTTGCCTTTTGCGGCTCATCAAAGCGCTTTGACTGGAGCGTAATTGAAATTGCGCTTTAAGCTCGAAGAATTGTCAGGCAATTTGTGGGCAAAACCAAAGCCTAAATGGCATTATTAAGTGTGCTGCATATATATGTCTGTATATATAGTATATATATATACATATAGAGGGGTGCTCGTTTAATGCTGGTTTTGGCCGAAGGACTCTCATTAGGGAGAACTGAGCAAACGAGCTGAGATCAAATAAATGGCACAACAATCAGCTAATGTGTGTTGCCTAATGACCAACAGAGAGGCAGGGAGAGAGGGAGCAGGGGCACCCTGTATGCCTTATACTGTGCACCCTTTAGCCTCCCTACTCCACAGTTTCCTCTCCCCCCTCTGCAGTGCATTAAGCGGCATCTCGAGCATAATTACAGACTTAATTAAAGACGCGTATTTAATACTCTTTCTTCCTTCTTCTTCTCCCTTTGCAGGTGCTCACCTTCCTGATCGACTCCTCGCGCTTTCGCTATCCGGAACGTGCGATTGTCTTTCTGGCAGTCTGCTATCTGGTCGTCGGTTGTGCCTACGTGGCCGGACTCGGTGCGGGCGACTCGGTGTCGTGCCGTGAGCCATTTCCGCCGCCAGTCAAGCTCGGCCGCTTGCAAATGATGTCCACCATAACCCAGGTAAGTCAGCGTGCCCATCGTGCAGTTGGGAATTTCATATTTTATTTACCAATTTTCATTCACTTCTTTCCTGTCTCTCTCTCTCTCTCTCTCTCTGCCTTGCAGGGTCATCGGCAAACCACCGCGTGCACCGTTTTATTCATGGCACTGTATTTCTGCTGCATGGCCGCCTTCGCGTGGTGGTCATGCTTGGCGTTCGCCTGGTTCCTTGCCGCCGGCCTCAAATGGGGCCACGAGGCAATTGAAAATAAATCGCATTTATTCCATTTGGTTGCCTGGGCGGTGCCAGCCCTGCAGACCATCTCCGTGCTGGCCCTGGCCAAAGTTGAAGGTGAGTAATCCAGTTTCAATTTCAGTTCTGCATTTATTAATAAACTAAAGAAGAAACACACACATAACACATCATCGCTTGCCACTTGGCAGTCATTATAAATTGCCCGACACTTAAGTGGCAAACTAACAAAGCTAAGAGCCGCGCAGTCCCAACCAGAGCAGCCTCCACCTCTGCCACTGCCTTGCCACTGCCTCCGATTGCGTCATGTAAGACGAAACCGTCATTAGACATCATTTGTGGCATTAACTGTATCTATTTCGATGCTACCAAAAACAAACAGACCCTAAGTAGAGCGGGAGAGGGAGAGGGGGAAAGAAGGTGCTTTCTGGTTACAGTGGGTGTAGAAGGGTTAGATTGTGATGAAAATTAAGAACTAATGGAAAGTAGTAATGCAGGGGAACTAGCTGCTTATGGTATAAATACGGTAGGTAGAGTTGTATCCAGATACAGTGGGTGTAGAAGGGTTGTTTGTGGATTAAAATAAAAAAAATTAATGAATTTAGTAATACTAAAGTTAGCTTTAAATTATTTTATTTAAAGTTTGACAAAGTTGGTAGAGAGTATATGGGATAGATCTTTATACAGATACAGTGGGTGCCGATGGCATTAATAGGCATTAAAATTGAGAGCTAACTGTACTAGGCAAGCAAGAGTTAATTAGCTCAAAGGCAAACTAAAGAAATAAATTAAATTTGGGTGCATTAGGCAAATATGAACAGAAAATCACGTACTCAGATAAAAAATTGATATAAGAAATGATTAAATTTGAAATTCGTAGAATTAATCTTCAAATAAGTAGCAGTAACTTAGCTTTTCATCTGATTTCAAGTACTGTATCAAAACTGAAGTTTTTACTTAAGTTTCCAATGAGAAAAAATTAAAAATTATAAGCTCTGTAAATTTCCCACGATCTCAAACACAATTTTGAGGCCAGAAGACTTATACCTATTTAAATTATGTTTCATTTCTTCCATGGAACACCTAAAAAATTATTAAAATAACACAGAAAATCTGAATTTTCAATAAGTACCCTTTAAACATTAAATCTCCTTATTAACACTAAAAAAATGGTTAATTTTTAGATTGTATTTAAATTTAATTCATAAAACATTCTAAATATTCTCTTTAATCTTCAAATAATGTTAACATTTTATGCTCAGAAGTATTTTCTTTACCTCAAACAATTTTAAATTATTTTCTTTAAACTATTTTACCCGCAACTTATACAACTCGTACCACAGTACTTTGGCCCTGCCGCGGTGCGTGCCGCCCGTTTCACAGTAATTTTGTGGTTCATTTAAAAGCGGACCGTGCCCGACTGAGCCGGAAAGCTGAGCTGCTGTCCGCGATTCCTAAGCAATTTAATGACCTACGTGGTCGAGAAAACGCAGACACGAAATAAATCTTAGACCCCGAAGAAATGTAAAACAAAATGGTTGCTAAAATGGGCACGTTAAAGTGCCGTAAAAAGCATAAAAAAAGAGAAGCAGAGAAAGAGTAGGCAAAGAAGCAAAAAAGCAAATGTAGATTTAGACCTCTTTGGATTGCGGGTCAAAGAACAAGTCAGGCGGAGGCTTTGGCTACAGAGATTTTCTACTCGTTCTCCCTCTCCCTCTCGCTTTGTGTGTCTCTTACTGCTGGTCTCGTCTCCTGCTGTCTCTTTCTCTTGGCTTGTCGTTCACATTTTTGGGCTTAATTAGATTGCGGCTTAATGACTCAATTGTGTTTGGCATTATGGCGCATTAGAATCTCCTGCCCGTTGAACGAGTAGTAGCTGCCACTGATGTGGTGTGTCTCTTACTCCCTCTCTCTCTCTCTCTCTCCTGCTCTTTCTCTGTCTCTTTCTGGCTCACTTGTTAGCTTAAACCCGCAGCAATTTCCAATTGGAATTGAAGGCAGTCAGTAATTAAATACAGCACCACATGATTATGGCTTGTTAGGCTCAATCGAATGAATGCCCAGGATGTTCTCACTTTTGGGGCATTAACTGGCCATTGTAAATGTCCCAAATAGAGTGCAAAGCGAGAGAGAGAGTATTACAGGGTATATCATATAGCAAAAGAACTGTGAAAGATTTTCTTCATCTTTTGCGAATTTCTCAAGTGCTGAGCAAACACAATCAGTTGTAAGTACGAATTGAACTGTCTTCTCTGCCAGCTACCCACCTTATCCCCCCTCTCCCCCCTCTTGCTAATGCATGCAAAATGGCAAAGCCATAAAAAACATATTTCCATTACCTCTCGCCCAAGCCTCGTGGCATAAAAGATGGAAAACATTAACAACGAGCCAAAACGATTTATGAAAATCTTTGCCAGGCAGAAGGAAAAAGCGAGCGCAGAAAATAAAAATGATGACTTAATGCACTGCGAGGGGGGGAGGGAGAAAGAGATAGGAAAAGAGTGGGAAAGAGGGAGGTAGAGAGGGCAGAAGACAGCGCGCAGACAATGTAAAAGCAGCGCCCCATCCAGTTGTGCGGAGGCACGCAACGGTAAAAGGCGGCTTGCCATGGATAAGGAGTGGCAAGTGAGACACAGAGGGGGTGAGGCTTGGGGCAGGAGGGAGGACGGAGGGCATTCAACGACAATTAATGTTAAATTTAAAAATACATTATTTTAATGTGTCGTCAGCTGGTTGAACGGCCAGAGAGCAGAGAGTGCCACCAGTCGAGGCGGCTCTGAGTAACAAACTCCTAAGGCTGTTAAGGCTCCCCCTTTCCCCCTCCTTCTACCCCGGGCTACGTGCATTGAATTTGTAATTTGCGCACGTTCGCAGCAAACATTGAATAATGCTCACAGATACGCATAGTCTGGCAACCTTCTCCCCTCCCTTTCTATACTTGCCACCCTGCCAAACCCTTCGTCTTGCTCAGGTCTTACACGCACTTTTCGCTAAGTAAATAAATGTAAGCGACAGATCAGTCAGTGGCGTAGTAGCTAGAAGGGGGAAGGAAGAAAAGAGGGGGGAGGAGGGTACTGGTACCTTCTCCAATTTGTATTGACTGCACGACGCGTTGGCAGCTCATTTGATGGATTTGCCTTTTTGGGAACCTATGAATCACCTGCATAACTGCCTCTGCAAGGGATTTCAATGCAAATGGCAAATATTTAATTTATGCTAAATGCTCTGGCCAGACGGGTGTGTATGTGTTGTGTGTGCGGGTGTGAGTGGGTGCGGTTGTGCCTGGCATACAAAGCGACAATCGTGTTGAATCGTAGGCGATGTTGCACCATTTGCCAAGCGTGGCAAGCGTGATATTTGGCAGACCAAATCCCAACGAGAACTGGATGAATACCAAATTGTAAAGCGGCTAAAATGGCCAAAATGACCAGAACGAGGCAATTGGCAATATGGTCATGTGTGCTGGTTCTCATAACAAAGGAGACTATGTAATATTAAAGGGTATACGATGTGAGTTTTGTGTTGTTTAATATTTACAAATGTATGTAACGGTAGAAGGAGGCCTGGGAGACCCCATAAAGTCAATTAAGCCATGTCTGTCTGTCTGTCCGTATGTCCGGATGACCAGATGAACACACAGATCTCAGCTATTATAAAAGCTAGAGACACCAAATTAGACATGAAGATTGCTGTTTAACAGGCGCAGATCAAGTTTATTTCAAATGCTGGGTGCCACGCCCACCGCCCACGCAAATCAATAATTTAATCTTTTAAGCTGATTTCTGAGCGGCCGACTTTTGTTATTTTTGAAGATATGGGAACCAAATTTACTTCAACATACTATGCTTTATATATGTTTATGTATAGTTAGTTATATCTATGTCTATATATCGTATATACATCTACTATATATAGAAATATACTATCTCTCTCTACTAAAGTTGAAATACTCCAAAGCTCAGCTCCTCCCAAACAATTTGCCTTATTAGCCAAGGCCATTTATTAGCATTTCCTTTTGGCTTTCACCAGTTTTTCTTTCTTCTATGCTTGACAATTATTTTAAATTTTATTTTTCAAGTCAAACAAAAATATGTAAATTCGGAAAGAAACGCAAATGACACAGAGCAAAAGGAAGAGCAGAAGAGGACGGAGAAAGAAGAGTGGGAAAGAAAAGAAAATTAACAATTTGTTGCGCTTTTTGCAAATTATACAGCACAGTCGAGCTCCAGTTACAGTTGTCTCTTCGATATCCTGTAGGAGGAAGGCTGCTTGAAAGGGGGTATGCTGTTTTATAGACTAGATAAGGTGCAGTCTGTACAGGGTATCTCTTAGTTGCATATAGTTATGTCTGCTAATGCTTCGTTTTCCTTCATTTGTCAAGCTATTAGTGAGGAAAAGGAGAACCGGAGAAGAAGAGAGAGGGAGAACGAATGAAAGAGAGAAAGAGAGAGACAGAGTAAAACCGACTACTGACTATGAAATTAACATAATTTATCCAAGGCTTGGCCAGCTCTTGGGGCTTGCTGAGGAGGGAGGGGGGAACTCTAACAGGGGCTTGTGGGACTTGCAGTTGGCATCGACACAAATAGTCGAGTTGTTCAGCTTCTTATCGAGTGGCATAAAAAGAATTGCGTATGAATGATTTATGATATGCTCAGGCAGGCTAAAGGGGGGTATCTCCAGGGAGGGGAGAGGGGGAAGAGCAGACAGAAGAGAGCTGCATTAATGCATTTTGGCCAAGGCAAAAGCTGTTAGACAGCACTTTGTCGAAAGGAATGAAGGCAGTGAAGAAACCCTATGGCTACACTGGAATCTAATAACAAAGGGACAGAGGGAGACGGAGAGAGAGAAAGAGAGGCAGAAGGTTAGAAGAGAGCAATGTAAATATAATCTAATTGAAGAGGGAATGCCATAAAAAGTTGTCCTGGCAACAATGACAAAAAAAAGAGGAATCAAAACAAATGCGGAATGGAAAACAAAGCGCAGTCAAATTTGTAGAATGTAAGACGAGGCAGCAGAAAGGAGAGAGAGAGGGGAAGAGAAGACTTAGAAGAAGGTACTTTAGTAACAATACGAAGAAAGTAAGAGAGAGAGAGGGAGGAAGGGGAAGTGAACTGAAAGGAAAAAGAAACAAAATACATTAAGAAAGACTTTAAATTTGTTAAGAAAGTATAAGAATAGACAAGAAAGTATAATGATGATGTAAAAGATGTTAAAAAGGGATTTATTGTAGAACATGATATAGAAAATATATGTTATATAGTAAATTACCTACCTTCTAGTATCCTTCTAATATTTTTCTAGTTTATACTACACAAATACCAAATATTTATACATGTTTCATACTGCAAAGCTGCGTGCCAGACAAACAGCAATCAGTAACAGCAGCAACAGCACAACAACAGCAACAACAACAACAGCAGCACAACAGCAACAGCAGCACAACAACAACAGCAACATTTACAGTTGCTGCAACATGAGCTGCTGCAACAATGCAATGCGCAACTTGGCGACTTTGGCTGTGGCATGCGGCAAAAGTTACGCGCACTTTGACGCGTAAAACCGGTAGCAAAAATGGCCGACAAGGCGAGAGAGGAAGAAAGAAAGAGAGAAGGCGATAACAGGCAAGCGAGCAGAGCGCAAAGCGTGCGTGAGTTGCCAAGCAGTGAAGCCAGGAGAGGCAGAGGCAGCAGGAGTGGAGGCAGTTGAGGCAGCGGAGGTTGAGAGGAGGCAGCACTGAGGCAGATACGCAGTCAGAGATATTGCCAAGTTGTAGCGACATACGCTGTGCTATGATACATGCGACAACATGTTGCGATTGCCCCAACTGATGCTGCGTGTGGTTGTTGCTGTTGTTGTTGCTGCTGCTGCTACAGTAATCGTTGTGTGGCAGCGAGAAAGAAGTTGTTGCAACCTGACGCTGCTTTCAACGTCTCTTTACTAGAATACACGCGAATAATACATATGTAAATAGTTTGT
This sequence comes from Zaprionus indianus, assembly GCA_018904595.1. NCBI lineage: Eukaryota > Metazoa > Arthropoda > Insecta > Diptera > Drosophilidae > Zaprionus > Zaprionus indianus. The sequence goes on along the minus strand of JAEIHA010000145.1, from coordinate 1,332,133 downwards.
AGTACTAGAAAGTATCGTATTCACAGCTACATACAGTACAGTGATACCTGTATAATATGTACATTATATCATTATTATAAGTGCGCAAACACACACAAAGATTCTGAAAAGATTCTCGAGATTGCCCTCAATTCCAGCTAAACTGTCATCGTCTTTTAATGGCACTTTTATTCGCACATTTCTCGCGCTCTTCTTCTGCTCTTTCCTTTACCTTGTTTGATTACATTTTCATATATTTGTTTGCACAGAGAGTTCTGAATCTGTCGCTGCCTGTGGTACGTGCCACATGCGTCAAACGTGTCTGCGAATAAGCGATAAGGTGGCAGGCTGAAGAGGTTTCAGGCTGCAGTGATGCGAGAAGATTTTGATTGGAGATTAGATTGATCAAATCTCATGTTCAAGGAAGTAAGATTCATGATATGATTGAATAGCTCTTCATTATATAGGGTATCTTTATCAGCTTGCAAGTGTTAATAAGGAAATCTACAGGTTCTTAACACGTTTGAATACTAATTAACACAAACTCGATAAAGTCTTAAGTATGTGATAAGTGAGACCTCAATTCAAGTGGCATTTTAAGCGGATTAAATATTAATTAACTTGATTATGATGAAATGTTAAGCCTACAGGGTATTTGGAGTTCTGATACTCTGTGACTTATGCTTAAAAGTTTGTGGTATTTAAATTTTATGTTTAATAAATGTTTAGTCATTGTATTCCTGATCTAATTGAACAAAACCTAAGCCAGAATAATAAGAACTCAGTTTCTTAAACCTAAGTTCAATAGGTTCTTCAAACTAAGGTCAATAGGTGCTTCAACCTAAGTTCAATAGATTCTTAACCTTACAGGGTATCTACAAGTCTGTCACCTTGGGAGTATTGTCTATATTAAGCAAATCTTAAGTTCAATAAATCTTAATTCTTAATTCCATTCCTAATCTGATTAAACAAAACCTAAGTCACAATAACAAGAACTTGGCTTCTTAAACCTAACTTCAATAGGTTCCCAACCCTACAGGGTATTCACAAGCTCTAACCCGCCTCGCTCTTCAGCTTTTCGTCGCTTTGAGCAGTAATTAAATTGCCGAGCTCTTCTGTTTACTCAGGTCTGCCTTATTGCTTTTCCTATTAAATAATTATGGTGTGCATAAATGTTTCATTTTTTTTTTATTTTTTTCCGCTTTGAAGTCGCTTGAGTGAGGCCTGAGCTTAACCCCCGATTGCCCGGCCAGAGAGCCATAATTATATAGAACAGTATACATGGAAATTCCGAATAACGGGCGGGTACAGCTCAGTCTCAGCCTCAGTCTCAAGTTGTCGGCGCTGGCGGGTCGTCACTAATTAGTCGCAATTAAATTCATTAATTCAAATCAATATGATTTGAAAAGCATTTGCAAAGCAAAGCGTAAAAGCAGAAGACGCACACAAAGAAGGTTTCTTTTACGTGTTTGGCCAAGGGCAAAAAAATTAAAAAATTAGAACCTAAAGAAGAAGAAGCAGCAGCAGCTCAACGGTAAACTTCGACCCGTAGACGCACAGTCGGGTCGGGCCAATGACCAGAAGGCAACGAGAAACAATAGCACAAAGTGTGAAAAGCAATGTTAATGATGCCACATTCAAGAGTGCTAAGGGGAAAGAGAGAAGGAGAGTGGGAGAAGGTAGCTGCAAGGTGGACAGAGACTAATGAATGTAAGCTAAACTGAGCTAACGCTGCGAACAAGCTGTAAGTGTCAGCAACAAGATACTATATACAAGCTATAACTTTTTGGGGCAGTGCAAACAAAACTGAAAATTCATTTATCTAGTGTTTCAGACAATGAGGAAGGTGCTGAAACGACTGTACCCAAAGCAATTAAAGAGGGTCTTGAGAATTTTTAGTTGAAGATTGTAGTTGAATGTTTGCAGGTTTAGGTAAAGAATATGCCTTAAATGGAACTTAAATATAGGACTATATAAAAGAGGTATATATTAAACTGAAAGAATATTCATTTATCTGGTATTTAAAGCTTTGAAGAAGGTGCTGCCATAGCTGTACCCATAAAAAAGGTTTTTTCAGTACAAAGTATTTAACTTCAAGTTCAATGATTGCAAGAAGTTTTCTCGGTAGTTGAGTGACGTTTTGGTATATAGAATAGAATATGCCTTGAATGGAACTAAAATATATGTACTACTATAAAAAAGATATATATATTGAACTGTAAGAAGATTCATTCATCTAGTACTAAAGGCTTTGAACAAAGAAGGCCTTTACATTTAAAAGAAATAAACTTTAAGTTCAATGTTTGCAAGAAGTTTTCTCGGTAGTTGAGTCACCTTTTGGAATAAAATATACCTTAAATAAAACGTAAATATACGAGTATATTAAGAAGGCTATATAAGAAGGTTATGAGGAAGGTGCTGCTATGGCTGTATCTATAAAAAGGTCTTTATAGTTAAAAGTATTTAATTTGAAACATTGTTAAATAATTGAGGAAAGTTTGCGAAGCAGTTAGATAAAGTTTGGAATGTAGAGATGCCCTTAAATAATGCAAGAACACATTGAAATCTGATTAATCCAATATTTTAGGTTACAAAGAAGGTGTTGAATTGGGTTTACTGAAAGCAAATAAAGAAGGTCTTGAGAAGCCAAAGAATTTAATGTTCGAAACTGTTGAAGGTTTTTGGAGCAGCTTTGAAAATCTTTTAAGAAGAGGTAGCAGACAGAAAAGTATAACTAGACACCCCTTAACGTATATTTTCCCCTTCTCAGCACCCTCTGGCAACTAAGAATCCAAGTAATATTAAAGTTCACTGTCAAGAGAGAGATGTTCTCCTTTGGCAAATGATAGCCGCACTTTAGCATTGTCTGTCCGTGCTGTGGCTGCTTATCGACACATGGTGCTTGGACCTCCTGCTGCTGTTGTGTTTATTTCTAATATCCTGCCGCCGTTGGCGACAATAAACACGCCCACAACGCCCACACAAAGCCCCATAAAGCGCAGCGGTTGCGCCTGTCATTAAAATCTCTTTTGGCAGGTTTATGCTCGTATCGAAGCCTACACACGCCTCGATATGCCGCTGTTCAGGGCAATTCCAGCGCCAAGCACCTTTAACCCCCTGGCGACCCTCCCCCTCCACCTGCCCCCCTGCTGGCTGGCTCATCAATTGCCTGACATCGAAAGGGCTTTTCTCGCAATTTCTCCCCTTTGTCTAATTCGATAAGAAAAAGCTGAAAATGAAAACGAATCTCTGTTGGGTTTTTTTCTTCTTCCTTTTTTTGCTTGTCTTGCGCAAAAGTTAGGGTAGGGGTGGGCGTGGCAAGATTTCAGACAATGGAAAAAACCTCTTGAAAAAACAAACTTTTCTTAATTAAAGCGAACATAATTTTTGCCAGGGGTTTCCGTATTAGTTTCGGGCACAGGAACAAACAACTAAGTAAGTACTCGAGCCTCGGCTATTGTTTAACCCAATGTTGGCCAGGAAATTTATTGGCTTGACTTCAAAAAAGAAGCCAAGCGGGCAAAGTTTTCCAACACCTTTCACATGTTTTTGGCATGAAAAAGCGTTGAAAGTTTTTGCGCCCCTCGACATTTTTGCATGACATGCTGGATAGTTGTGGAAGTAGTTGTTGTTGTACTTCTACTTTTTGCTCTTGCTTCCTCAGGTAATGGGTTAATTACAGGGTTGCACTGTGGCATAATTAAGTGGCATGAAATTTCATAAAAATGCAAGTAAATTGATTACAAATTGCGGGCTAGTGACGTTGACATTTGCCCAAGGAAAGTGAGGTTAAGTTTGCTGCTTGGATGAGGTTAAGGTGAAGTGAAGTGAAGTCAAATGAAAGTGAGTTTCAATTGCACAATGAGACAAGGTTGAATGCAAAGATAGAGTCAATTTTTTGGCTTAGTTATTGTATTTCCTTTCCATTCTGTCTACTCACCTCAATTATCGTTGTGTATTTGAGGTTAAGCTCGACTCGGGCCGGCGTCAAATGATTCAACAACATCCGACAATCTGGGCATAAGCGATAGCATATCGAATGTGCTTATAAACGTATCAAAACTTGGCAAAAAAAAAGAAAGAGAGAAAAAAGAAATCGTTGCTTATTGTTAATTTATTTCCTTTTTGGCTTTAGAATTTTTTATTGACTTGCCTTGCACGCTCTGTGCGGACTGTGCGGACTGAGCTGACTCCACGGATGTGGCATATCCGGTGCCATGTGCCGCACACACGACCAGATGACGAGCGCGTGGGGGGCATTGACCATAAAACGCCGGCAAGGCGAGAGAGAGACAGAAGTATATACTATATGATGGCAGTACACTGTGCTCTACCCTCTCTACAGTGTGTACTGCAATGTGGAACAGGAACAGGAGCTGGCCATAACAATGGCCCCGCACATTCAGTGGGAACACACTTTTAAGCGTCTTGTCTGGGGCTTGTAATGAACTTTTATTTGCATTGTGCAGAGGGTGTCTATATATGTCTCTGTGTATGTGTGTGTGTGTGTGCCACATTCTTGCGCAGCTCAACCATAAGTCGATACACTTGCCGCCGCCCATTTCAATTCATTCATTTATCCCATAAAGCGAAGAAGTCCTTCAATGGGTCGCTCCACTGCGGTACAGTCAAGAAGAGAGAGAGAGGGTGCTTAGGGTACCACCCCCAAAAATCGATTTATGGGCATTTCCGGGTTGAAATCACTTAAAAGGGCCCCCACTCAGTCGGTCGAGGCTTTTTTCTTTGTGCTCGCTCGAGTCTTGTGTTTCTTTCCCCCTTTGCCGAACGCATTCACATATGCACTTCCACTCATATTTCCCTCTCTATCTACCTCTCTCTCTCTGTTTGTGCAAAAATGTTGCGCAAATTTGTAAGCTTTATAAAATAAATATTGCAAAGGGGCCACCCCCTTTTGAGTTTTTGGGGGTTGTACTCGTATTTTTAGATCTTCCTGTCTTGCAATCTACTTACTGTGAACACACACACAATGATTTCCCATTTCCTTTGTGCTCTCGCTTATGTGGTTTGTTTTTCGACTGCGTCATCGACATCATTCACAATAGATATGTGTGTGCATTGATTGAGTTATTCTTATTAAACTAATGGAGACAATCAAGTTGAATTGAGAATTGAACTACCCCAGTTGGAAGCTCTCAAATATCTTTTGAATTGATTTTACTTTGTATTGTTATAGATTTACAGGGTATATTATGAGTTGTGTGGCGTGCATTACTATATAAAAGGTCGCAAAGAACTTGCTTGTTCTGGGTTTTGTGATGTTAGGTGTTTTGCTTTATTTTAGGTTCGTTTGGTCGCCTTTACTTTGTTTTTTGTCTCTTGAATTGCTTTTGTTTTGTGTTGCAATAGATTTACAGAGTATCTTATGAGTTATGTGGCATGCATTACTCAATGAAAGGTCACGAAGATCTATTAAATTGAATATTCGAGATATTGTGAGTTTTACTAAGGGTTTTACTTTAGTTTAGGTTCTTTTGGTCGCCCAAGAAAACAAATATATAATAGACTGCTTATACTTTCTATTATTATTCCCCTACAGGGTATCTTATGTGGCATTTCGCATGCACAACTCTAGAATCACTTAGCAAAATTGCACTGTTAAATGTCTATTAAAAAACCCTATTTACACTTTGTCTTTCAAGTGCTTCACAAATATGCACACAGATCTCTGCCAAAAATATCCCCTAATAAAGGCAACTCTACCCCCTTTTCCCTCTTCTTCTGCTTACTGTGTCTATAATTTTGATGACTCTGGTTGGACGCCATGTTTACACTTTCAATAAAAATCCACTCTAGTTTAATATGCCAGACACTGTCGGCACTGTCAGCTGGCTGAGGACCCTTCTCCTCTGGTACCTCCTTGCCAGAAGTGTCCGCAACTTTCGCCACAATTATGGCCTTTAACCCCTTTGTCAACAAGTTTGGAGTTTATTTGGACTTTATGTGCACATGCCAGGGTTGTCGTCTGCATTTTAGCTGATGCTGCTGCTGCTGCTGCTGCTGGCCACAAATGCCTTTGAGCATTGTCATAAGCGGGTTTTTGGCAACTTTTGCCCCAGTCCGGTACCGCCCCCCCAGGACCCTCCTTTATAATAATTTTATATGCTTTTTCGGCAGCAGTTTTGCATAGTCAGGGGTGTGTGTAAAGGAGGGGGTAGAAATGGTTGCAGACAATGCACATTTGCAGGGATTTTCAGGGCTGCTTCTACTTCTTCCATCTTCCTCTTTAAAGCGAGGGTTGCTTGAAGGTGCTCACATTGAATTTTTTATTGGTTTACGTAATTCTCTGTTGACATTTAATTACACTTTCCTATCGGAGGGTTGCGATTCATTCTCAGCTGCAAAAATAATAATAATAATCATCATCAGCATCGTTATTATAATCATAATATTTTGATGTGATTTGCGTGGCTGGCAACTCTGGCACGCGTGTTTATAATTTACGATAATTGCGCTGACTTGTGACATTTGCAATTAATATCCAATGCTAATAGCGGCAGAGGGAGGCATGGAGGGGGGGGGGTGAGTGGAAATTACGAAACATTACGAGTAACTGAAACAACAACAAGAACTATAACAAAAACAATAATAAACAGGGTTTCAACAGTTGTCGATGAAATAATTAATTAGTTGTATTTATAGAGAGGGAAATGAGGGCTGAGATTTGTTTGGGGTGGCAAGTCAGTGTGAGTGTGTGTGTGTGTGACTGTGTGTGTGTGTGGAGTGCGTGCTTGAATTTGATTTGACTTTTGATTTTGTTGACTTCCTTCTTATGGATATTAATTGGAATAAGAGCATAAGAGGAATTTCTTCAGGTTTTCCAAGAAAGAAAGCAAATAAGTTTCAAAACATGTGCAGGAAATTGAAGAAGAAAATACCCTACAAACTCTAAATTGCAGGGTATTCTCTAGTCAGTCAACTTAATGCTTCTGTACCGTCTCTGATGCGTTAGATTTGCTTCAATTTATGGCTAATAAATGCAAACGAAAAACCTTTTAAATTGTGTCAGAAACTTTTGCCAAGTACTTTACGCGGTTCCATAAAATCAAATTTATGCACTTTCAACGGTATCTGCAGCACGTCCCCCCTCTTCTTCCTTTCCATCCTTGCCTTATCCTTGCGCACCCCGGGGGAGGCTTAGACTTTAAATAGGCATTAAATTGATACGGCAAGCGAAAAGTTTTCCCACTGCGCACTTGACAACCCTGTCTGTGCTGGGACGCATTCTAATCGCTTTATAACTTGCAGCTCGCAGTTTATCAGGGCGGGGGCGTGGCAGCACCTTCCTCCCTGGCAAAGTTATTGTTAAGTCTAGGCAAATGTCGCCTGCACTAAGCACTTGACATGACATCGTTCCCTCTCGCTTACTCCCCCTGCGACAGGCAACAATCTACATACCTAGGGAGCCACGTTGTCTGTCTTTGTCTCCCTTTATTTTTTTTTTCTCTTTCTCTCTCTCTCTCTCTCTCTCTCTGTCTCTCCTTGTATCTCTCTCTCTCTCCTTCCCCTTCCCTTTTTTCGCACTTTATGCGTCAGACTTTTTGGTATTTCGTTTATTGAGGAGTTTGTCTGCCTCCATAGTCCTTCTGCTGCTTTATCTCACTCTACCACTGTCCATCTGCTCGTATATCTCGTCTGTCGCATCCCCCTCTCCCCCTAACCCTGCCACACTGCTGTCCATTTGTCTAGACACCCGCGGAAATTATTGTCGACGTCGCGCCGTCTTGCATTCACTTTTTGTATCCTTTTTGCGCTGCCAAAACTTTACAAGAAAGAAAAAAAGAGAAGAAGAAACTGAAGCAGAAGTTGCCACAGTTTGTGGCATGTTTTCTATTTTCCATTTTCCACTTTCCCTTTACCCTTTTGCAGTTTCCGCACAAGTTTTGTCGCCTGTCGAGCGGAAAAAAAGCGTAAACAGATTTATTCATTTATTTACCGCGATTAGTAGTTGACTATTGTGAATGATTCCATTGCAGGGAAACCACCCACGGGGGAACGGTGACTAACTCAACCGATGCGTAGATTAGCCCAACCTATTGATAATAATAAAAGCAATAATAATAATGCTGATGATAATTTTAGTTTGATTTGGCAATCTTTACAATGCGACACGAGAAATGACTCAGTGTGATTCACAATTGGCAAAGTGTGTGGTTGCGATAAGATAAAACCGATAAGGTGCAACAACTGAGCGATAGGGGGCACCATTCCGTCGTATATATAGGCAATTTCTCTACTCCAATGACACAGTAAAGTTCTCTTCGTTGAGACATTAAGACCTGAAATAACTCCTGAGGATTATAAAGAAAAGTTAGCTACAATGTCGCCGCCACATCACGAGAGAGGCCTGTTCGGCATCCACCTGGGCCTGCATTTGGGACACCATGGACACCATCATGGACACCATCACGGGCCGCCTCCACCGCCGCCGCCACACCACCATCATCATCATCACCATGGGCCACCACCGCCACCGCCCTTCTACGATCATCATCATCACCATCATCATCACGGACCACCGCCGCATCATCACCACCATCACGGACCTCCGCACCACTTTGAGCACCACCACGGGCCGCCACATCACTACGACCATCATCATCATCACTGCTAAGGCTGTGCAGGATGAGAAAGTGTGCAGTGCATTTTATTAGCTTTATTCAACACGAATTTTAATTTATTTTATACAAAATTAAAAAGGAAAACGCAAAAAAAAAACGTAAAAAATATGAAAAACTTTCAAAAAAAATTGGTTTTTTTTTCTTTGTGCGATTATTCACGGGTCGTGACGCCATATTAAAGGGTATTTCATGCGGTATATACCACATATATACTGCTATTTAATTACAGTGTGTGGCTGTTGTTGTTGTTGCTGTCGTGGCTTTTAATTAAACACAAATAACAATGAAAGAGCGCAATTTGCCGTAATCGAACTGCATAAATTCATTTTCGGCTTCAGCTTTTCGCAAAAATGTGATGAAAATTATGAATTGAGACGTTAATTGCCACATCGACTTAATATACACATACATATATGTGCATATGTGTGTGTGTGACAGGCCTCACTTAGCGCTGTCAATATGACGGGTCGCCAGACTTGGCTTGGGCTCCTTTGGTGGGTTGGTCAAACATAATTTGCATATTTAATTGACAGTTCCCAGAGGCAGGTTGAGCAATGCTACCGTTTCTCCAAGAGTTTCAGTCGCCAATTGAAAGACTGACAGTGTACTCTAAAAACTAAAAAAAAAAAAAAAAAAAAAAAAAACTAAGATAAAGTTGTATATTGCGTATATTTCGGACTGTCAATAAAGCGCTACGCCCCATCGCCGTCGCCAACTGTCCACCAACATGTTAAACAACATTATTAGAGGGGGTCAGCGAGGGGTGAGGGTGAGAGGTGAAACCTGCTTAGACTCGCGAACAAATTTTAATTACCAATACAATTTTCCAGGTGTCGTATCAACATCAACAACAAGCAACGTCCCACGCCTCTTTCGGGGTCTACATTTTGCATTTTATGACAGTTGCTCTCCCTCATCCCTCCAGCATCATCACAGAGAGACAGAGAGAAAGAGAGAGAGGGGAAGAGCGAGAGAAAAAATGTAATTACACATTTTGTAGCTGCGGTTAATTAGCTTGTGTGTTGTGTGACAAACAGTTCTAATGGCCTGTAATTGGCCAATAGTTGTTTTGTTTGCACTGCTGCCCCCCTTTATGAACATATTTATGCGCCCATGCGCCCCACTACTACTAGTGGCTCGATTAGTTAACTTAGTTAACCCAACGAGCAGTTAAGCCAGCTAATTGAATTGTCACTGTGGTCACTGCGGGGCTTAAGCTGCTTATTGTTTCCCCCTTTCCCGACTTTTTGTTGGGGATTATGCGGGACTAAGCGGCGCGGCTACTGCATTTAGCCAATAAAAAGCCGTAGTTAGTTTTAATTGATTCTGTTGATACGAAATGCAAAAAGTATATTACTAACTAAAAAAAAAAAAAAAAAAAAAAAAAAAATTAATTTACACTATTCCCTGCAAACATTTAATAAAAAAAAAAAAAAAAAAAACTAAATCAATAAATCATATTGATCAAGAATAATCGCTGCAAATATTTAAACAATTAAGCATTATTTTTTATATAACAAGGTATTATATTGTATTCTTTTAAAGACCAGCTCACGTTTTCTTGAGCATTTCTTTACTTTCTACACTAATTGATGTGACTGTCTAGCTTTTAATCTATATATAGTATTCCACGTCTGTTTATTTATTTTCGAACTTGTTTTTCCGTGTCCAGATAAGATATCAGACACATTGCTTATCATACCTGACGAAATTACGCAGTACCCCCTTGTTATTTAATAATAATTAAACCTACATATATAAACTTCTCTTGTTAACTAAAAAGAATCCTCTAATAATTATTCTTATTTCTTTTCTCTTTCTAGGTACGTAATAACAGTAAAACCAATGTCAGTAAATCAAGAAGAATCTCGACAATCCCAAATGGACTAAGTACCCCATCGAACTACACTATAAACAAAGAATTCTGCACAACATTCCACACATATATCCAGTAATAATCGTAACACTATCTGGCATCTGTAGTGGCCAAGCCATCATTAGGTTAATAACCCTGGCAGAACAGTAATCAAAGTTGCGAGGGCAATTTGGGGAATTCAACTCGCGTTCGCGATGACATTTGACCAACTGCGATTACATAAAACAATTTAATAAACCCATGAAAAATCGAAAAATGCGATAAGTACGCGGACAGAAACGGACAGATACGGACACAACACGAATGGACGCTGACACGAGCTCAAACTCCAAGTGAAACTCACAAGGGGCAATAAAAATTCCTTAAATAAACACATGAGAGGCGGCAAGAGCTGACCAGGGAAGAAAGGAGTGTGCAAAGGGGCAGAGAAAGGGGGGAAAATTCAGAGACAAAGTCATACGCGTACGCGTGCTCGCAACTATCTGGCGAATGTAATCAGACAGAGAGTTAGACAGAGAGAGAGAGAGGAGTGTAGAACGAAGTACTGGAAGCGTACATAGATCCCAGAGTGGAGACTGAGATGGAGATGGAGACAGAGACAGCGACACAGCGTAATGTCGCTTGTTAGTACTAATGATGGGTAACTTTTCCGACATCGTCGCGCTGCTTGTGGGCCCCCAAAGAGACCCAAGAAGATGCTGAAACAAATGAAGGAAATAAATGGGATATGTATAGACCATTAGTGAGTGCCAGTGACTAAGCCAGCAGATACCCTAAACTAGAGAAATAAATGCTGGAGAGAGATAAAAGACACAAGTGACTTAGCCAATTGAATATGCCCATTCTTAAGTAGCGTATGCAAAGGCAAAATAAATTTGTACACACTGCGATAGAAGCGCGCGATATGCCTCCAAATGTGCCCCGGACTGTGGCTGGCGATGAAGATGGCGATGGCCATGCCGCATGTATGTCATAAATTGCCCTGGCCAGCAACAACAACAACAACAAGTTTCTTTTGGGGCAGGAGGGAACTGGCTTTGGGTTCAGGTCTTGGGTGCAAGTCCAGGTCCGTGTCCACGTCCGTGTCCGCGTCTAAGCAGTAAAAATTAATAGCCAGCATAATAAGCGGCATTTTATGACAAGCGTGCACCTTAACGCAGCAGTTAGCCACGCCCACAAATCCACACTGGCTCCTACTCCCCAATCTTCTCCCCCTCCTCCTGGGGGAAGATGATTTCTCATAGCGTCACACGGCAAAAGTCATTAGGTTTTAGGTGAGGGATCAGTTGGTCGCGTATTCACTTGAAAATTACGCAAATTGAAAGTTGCAGAGGCAAGTGAGAATGACAGAGAAGGAGAGACAGAGAGAGAGAGGGGGAGAAGGGGAGTGTGGTAATCTCCTCCCCCCTGTCGGCAGTTAGTTATGAGCTTCATATTGGCGCTACAAGATTCCGTTTTATGATAATTACACGCAGGCGGCCCCAGCGACGCTTTATTTATCTGTATTTCAATATGCGAGGAAAATTGAAAAACTTCCCTGAGTGTGTGTGTGTGTGTGAGTGAGTGAAAATATATGGGCGATTATGTAAGAGCTTATGGTGGTATATCGTTATTGGCCTGGCCAGCTTGCCAGCCATTTGCCAGTTTATATAAAGCGAGCTAATGGGCTCTTTGAGTTTAATTGAAATGGGCAAAAGAGGAGGAGACACATGCACAGCAGGAGGGCAGAAGGAGATACAGAAGAGAGATAGAGAAGAAGAAGAGGAGCAGGGGCAACAAGTGAACATGTGCTCGTTAATGCACATTGGAAACTATCAGGAAAACAAAGTTAATAAAGGATTAGAAGCATTTACAACTGCTGAATGTGTGAAATAATAATTCGACGGGAGTTGAATAAAGAGAAAAAAGTGAATCAGCTAGATTATAATCAGCTTAGGTGAATTTGTCTTAATAGATCTTTTAATTGAATAACTGCTGATCACTCAACTGCATATATAAATCAGAGAGCTGCATCACTTTACTGCATATACGAGTCAGGGAACTGCATGCGGTGGTCTTAGTACCGCACCGCAAACACCGCATGCAGGCATGTGTACTGCACCGCATGCGGGTCGCTGCTACAAATCGATCTATTTGACCTTGCGTATGTGGGCAATAATTCTTTGATATTTTAAACTACTCTGTTTCAATATATTTTATATATACTTTTAGAGTACCCCTTAAATATGTATCTAAGACCGTGTGCAGTAATAAGAAAAAAGGGTTTTCCATTATTTTTATGTGCCTTTTATTCAGTTTATAGTTTTCCATGTTTTACTTAACTTCAAACCTAACGGCATTCAGTTTTAAAATATCGTCAAACGATTGACAAACCTAGCTAAGGAAAACCATGTGCCCGCATAGCCATAAACCTTGTCTTGAGCACCGTCGAATTTATAGCACTAATATAACTTATACGATCGCTGGCAGAGCCAAATAGAAGCATCATATTCATTAGAACTTTACCACGGCCTACGAACAAGTCGTAAAGCTGCGTTTTATGCCTCAGCATAACCCAAACAGGAAGGTAGATAAAACAGATATCGTATACAGAATACTAAAGACAATGTATCGCTTTAAAATGATTAAGTGATAACTTGGGTTGGAAACTCGACTCGAAATCGTGGGCTTAGGATGATAATTAGTTTTCGAACAATGCAAAGAGTTCGAATCACTTAGTAAAAGCAAATGACCATGATGATGATGATGATGAATGGGAATGGATAAGCGAGAAGGTGGATGAGCTGCCATAAATCACGCTATCAATGAATCTTCCAAATGCGGCGACACTTGTCAAGTGAGTTTTGATTTCTCGACTGCCATAAAAGAGAGAAAGCCTCTTGGATTCGATATGCAAATTAGCTACAAATCGAAACAGCAATGCAATCCCAGTCTCCTGCCCTATCTCTCCCTGTCTCTCTCTTTCTCTTCTCCTTCTTTCACTGCCTTCTCTTTGCGCCCTATGCAAATGGGTTGCATTTTCGAGCTGTGGCCTGCATTTTTATTACTTGTCTAAAAACGACAAAATTTATGGCAGCTTGGCAATATTTTTAACGCCAAAAACAAGCGCAGAAAAAAACGAATGGCCAGAAGAATTCAAAGAAAAGAGAAGAAGTAAAAGAAGAAGTCCAAAGGCCCATAAATCATGCAGACGAAGTCCGGCTCCAACTTCTGCTCTGATTCTGATTCTTGTGCTGGACAAGGCAAACCCAAAATAAAGGCATTAAGTCAAATGCGATGCATAAAAGTCATAAAAATGAAATTAGCCAAACAGGAGACGAGCTGCAGCAGTGACTGGCAACCAATCTTGGGTCTCTCTTTATATAAAATAACTTTAAAGTGAGGCACTTAAGAGCTCTTGAAGACTTTAAAGAATAGAAAGACACAAGAGTTAGGAACTTTTAAAGTTAGCCTAAGAAAGAAAACATAAAGGCTAAACCTTCTCATCTCTGCATAAACTTCCACTTCAGCTTTGTCTACTCTTCTTAATTAATTACTTTGACAACTACCTTATAAGACTCTGGTGCGAGGCTTGTCATCGCTTGCGAATCAAATGTATCACTTTTATTTTTTAATACACAAGTTCGCATATGAACTTGCAACCTCTGCTGCCGCACAACTTCTCACGTGGAACTTCAAAAGAATTTACCAAACTATCCGCACACACAGTTCCATCTTTCCACGCTCCTTTTCATAACGAGGCAAACACACATAATTAAGACTGAGAGCTCTGCTCGGGGAATTCAGGGGGGGAAAAATGAGCTAATGAACAAAAGTTGCACAACTTCAAAGCGAGAACACCATCTGCCATTCGTCTTCGTTTTCATCTTCCATCTTCATTTGTGGCGATCAGTTCGTGCATATGTGTCTATATTTCTATGAGGCACCCCTTTTCCCACTGTATCTCAAACGCATTTCTAAGAAAACTAATTTTGTCGGCATAACCAAAAGGAAGATGGATTCGAAATTTAAGTTCACATTCACTGACCAGAGAAAAGGAAACTACAGCAGAAGATTCTATTGAACGAAGAGATATATATTTCAGATTTAATGAATTTCCTCTGCATAAGTCTAAATATCTCTAGTCTGTAAAGAAGTCTTTAAAGAAGTCTCTTTTCTCAGAGATCATCTACAAATAGCAGACTATATTCTTTTTATCTAGTCTTCGCTCTTTCAATGCCTCAGTGCATCATTTCACAGACTGATGAACTGTTCTGTGTGATGTCTGCTCTGAGTTAGGTTGGGAAGGGCGCTGTGGGGACACTAGTCTGTCTGCTGTGATGTGCTCTGCTGCTTTTTCGCTTTGATCTTTAATAGGAAACGTCTGCGAGTTGTTGAATGAAATTTATGGGCGATGAAAAGTGCAAGTGATTTAAGGCGAAACACACATACGAAAGAGAGAGAGATTGCCACAGGGTGGAAGTGAGATGGGAACAGCGCGATATGCACGCTACGAAAACAGAAAAACATTAACACACAACAAGCCAATTAATTGAAAGCAAATTGGCCATTAACTAGCCCAAATTCGTATGGCAGCGCGATCTCCCCAGAGAGATCAGTAGCAGAGGACTGTGAGATGGAGAGAGAGAGAGAGAGAGGGACAACAACACAAAGCGTAACGCGTAAGCGGCAGCTCGATGGGGCTCGGCTTGCGATCGCGATCGAACGAACGAACGAAACTCAAGCTCAGTTCGAGTCGATCGCAATCGATTGATTGCCGCCCCGAAACGAATGTGTGGGAAAGAGAGGGGTAGATATGAGTACTTTGGCAACAGATCGCTTGATCAACATCAAACAAAACGGGCCGCTCAAATGGCTTGATTAATGCGCGCCACATCAATCAGTGAGCCAAGGGAGAAGGGGGTCAGACCGCATAAAATAAACATAACATAACAGATCAAAGAGTGAGCAGGAGAGAGGGAGAGAGGGGTAGTATATAGTTACAGCTAGCAATATCGAGTGTACGGCACCCACACAAGTTTTTGGCCTGTCAAAATAAATGAGGCTACATAAATCGAGCATTGGCCAGAGGAAAATAGACTGGTATAGCCAAGACTTTTGGCTGCGATCTGCAAGAGCAACAGCAACAAAGTGACGACTGATCGCATCAGCATGGCTACAAATAAACAGCAACAACAAAACAACAACAACAAAGCAACAATACCAACAACAAAGCAACAATACCAACAACAACAACAACAGCAACACAAACAAACCGAGTTTGCTCAGTTTAAAGATCACGATCTTTCGCGTTTGCCAAACTGAGGCACAAACAAAACAAATGAACGAACGAACGAACAACAGCAAGAAGAAATCACGTTTGTGATCTTGACTTTTGAGACCAAAAAAATACTTAACTTTGCGAGACCGAACCCCAAACCGAACCCCAAACCGAAACCGAACCGAAACGGCAATAAAGCGAGATGGAAAAGTCATTTAAATCGCCGGTCCCGTCTAAGTTTCGCTATTCTGCAGAGGGGAACGAGGAGAAAGGAAGGATAGGGGGAACACAGCAACATTTGTTTTTTGCCACGGTGACGTAGTGAAAAAGGGCAGAGGCGTAGCTGAAGGGAGGGAGCAATGCTGGCAATAAAAAAGCAGAAGAAACTTCAGGAAATTGAGGGAAATAAATCTGCAAACTCTTTAAGAGCGGGAAATGAAAGATCTTTTGCTGGGAAAGTAATTGAAACACATGACGGGAAAGTAAACGAAAGTCAGGCGCATAAGGGGGTAGCTTAATTAATACCAATTCGGTTTGCAAACACAAGGTTTTGATTGCTATATCCTATGCTAGCATCTAACAGTTTTAGAGATATACAATAAAAACATTAGATACTCATGAGTAAAAGATGGAACAGAGTTTGACCTGAATGAATAATTTTAATTATATTTATATTCTTCATAGAAAATTATATGATATACCAATTATATCTCTTTACAATTACTGAAATGAAGTCTTGGTAAAATAGCAATTTAATTAATGATTAAATAATCATTAGAATATATATTTATAGGTTGTTGTTTATTATAGGTTAGGTTAGGTGAGGTAAAGTTAGGTTAGGTAAGGTTAGGAAAGGTTAGGTTAGCTTAGGTTAGATAATGTTAGGTTTGGTTAGGTAGTGTTAGATAAGCTAAAAGTTTGGTAAGGTTGGGTTAAATTCGGTTCGATTAGGTAACATGAGGTAAGGTTAGGTCTAGGTTAGGTCTAGGTTAGGTCTAGGTTAGGTCTAGGTTAGGTCTAGGTTAGGTCTAGGTTAGGTCTAGGTTAGGTCTTGGTTAGGTCTAGGTTAGGTCTAGGTTAGGTCTAGGTTAGGTCTAGGTTAGGTCTAGGTTAGGTCTAGGTTAGGTCTAGGTTAGGTCTAGGTTAGGTCTAGGTTAGGTCTAGGTTAGGTCTAGGTTAGGTCTAGGTTAGGTCTAGGTTAGGTCTAGGTTAGGTCTAGGTTAGGTCTAGGTTAGGTCTAGGTTAGGTCTAGGTTAGGTCTAGGTTAGGTCTAGGTTAGGTCTAGGTTAGGTCTAGGTTAGTTCTAGGTTAGGTCTAGGTTAGGTGTAGATTAGGTCTAGGTTATGTCCAGGTTTGGTCAAGGTCAGATCTAGTTAAGGTCTAAGTCAGTTCTAGGTAAGGTTAGGTAGGTTAGCTTAAATTAAGTAAGGTAAGCTTGGTTTGGCTAAACAAGGTCAGGCAAGGTTACATTATGTTAGGTTATTTTGTTAATCCCTAATGAAATAAATAATTGAACATTAATCATACAGTTATATAACTTCAATCCACTCTCTTTAAAATCTATCTATACCTTTAATACTGACCCCTTTGCTGTGGTACGCTACGCCCCTGTCTATTCTAGGCCTAGACAAGTTCTACTTGTTTGCTTCTTTTGTGTTTTTGCCAGCTATTTGTGCTCCAAGCTTGTTGTTGCTACTTATTCCTGCATGTGTGTGTGTGCCTTGTGCTTTGTTCTGTTTGTTTATTTGTTTGTCAATGCAAAGTGTTGTTTTTGTTGTAGTACTATACTTGCATGAAGTTGTTGCTGCCGCTTTGTGTAACACGACAATGAGCTGGGGCTATTAGAGGGAGACCCGATGTTGCCAATGAGTTCATTGGGCTTTCTATTGAGGAGGAACTGAGTGAAGTTCGTGCGATTGCTTAGTTTGTTTCCTGCTTGAAAAACTTTCCAATTGAAAACAGTTGAAATTCACGTAACTCCCTCAACCAAAAGTCGCAGGTCTCACAGGTTCAGGTATTAATAAATGATGGGAATATCACTCAGGTTCACTCTGCTCATTTCTGGGCATTCATTTGGCATTCAGTGAGTGCACTTCGCTTCTTCTTCTTCTTGCGCACCTAATTAAGGGGACCATTCAGTTCAGCTCGGCTTCCCCTGGGGGTACACTCACCTGTGCCCCGCCCTCTACTCCCCAACTGCCCTGCCATACATCATTTTTATAATTTACGTGGAATGCATAACAAAAGCCAAGTAAACAATAAGTGAGCACGAGACGCGAGTGGAGGCAACAAATCTAATTTCGAGAGCATTTTTCCTTTCATTTTGCTCACCACAGCTCACGGCAGCTCATCAATTTTCCACGTGTGATTTATTAACTAATTTTCCTACACATTTAAATGCGCATTTTCACGCGGCACGTACCAGAAATGTAGGGGAGAAGTGGGGGAAGGCACTCAAAGAAAAAAGAAAAATACGTGGAAATTCATTAGCGAAAAATATTTTCTGCGCCTTCTTTCTTTGCGCTTTTCCCTGAGAAATATGTGCTTAAAATGATGAGTGCCCTGGCAGGGAAACATGAGAGAGCATTAATTATATTTCGATATATTTCCCAGAGGGGGAAAATGCCTGGAAAAGTTTGCAGCCAAGCAGGAAGGGAAGTCAAAGATCTCATTCTTCGATCTGCAGATGGTGACTAGGCAAACTTATCGCCTCGATATGAACCCATTTAAATGCCAAAACTGCCAGGGAACAAGCAACTTCTTGTTTACCTGCTGCATACAACATTCTGGGGACATCTACATGGCCATAACTTGCACAGCAGTGGGGAGAGGGAGGGAGAAGAGTAGGAGGAGGTAGATGAGCCAAAGAGCAACATATGGCAGATGCTACAAAGGGGCACACAGAGGAAGCTGCGAGACAGAGTGTGCTGCAGTGTTGCATCGCCCCAAGAGCAGAGAAACGGGAGTTAAACAGAGGGAAGTATTTAAAGAGAGAGAGAGAGGGAAGGGGTAGGGAGAGGGGTTCTGCCGAGTGGGGAACATCGAAAAATGCAGGCAACCAAATTTGCTTGACATTTACAATGGCCAAACTGGCCAACTAGTTACTGCCAACTTGCCAACTTGCAATGCAGCACAAGCACACCGTCGTACAAAGAGCCAGAAAGAGTCGGAAGCACACGCTACCCTGGGTACCCCCTTCCCCCTCTCCTTCCTCCCACCGTTCTTTCAACTCTCTGTGATGCGCATGTGGGACTACCTGAGGTGCTTGCGACAAGCAGCAGCAGCAGCAGCAGCGGCAACGGCATTTACCAGTTGAGCCATGAGAAGGAAGGAGAGGAAGAGGAAGGAAAGAGGTGGAAGAAGAGAAGGTAGTGCAGTGAGGGTACAGGCAACTAACAAACTGAGGGGCACTTGTGCCATTTTAAGTGTTTATAGGTATTTATTTTTATTGTTTTTTATCCTTAACGATTTTTTAAGTGGAGTGTGCAGCTGAAAACGGCAGCAAAAGAAGTAAATGCTGTGTAATTGCACGATGGTCGAATAGCAGATACCCTAGCATAAAAGCAAGGAATGCCAATAACTCTACTTGAACTGGCAGTAAAGTTCTTAAAGGTGTTTAAAGGCAGGGATGGCAAAAGAGACTTAGATGAACTTTTAATATGTGTTGTAAATTAGTTCTTGCTCGGTACAGCACAAAGAAGAAGGCAGCTGCTACCCTCATCATTCTCTAATATAGTTGTAAACCAACATTTATTCCTTTTTTTGTATATATTGAATAATCTATATTTAACTAGTTAACTGAATGAAGATTTTTCCCAATATTCAAAAGTATAAACGACACCTTCTTCATTGATATTTTACTGAAGCTTCAAAATATTCAATGTTTTTCAAGAGGAACCATACTTTATTTAAGCTGTACCTACTTCAAAATGTATTTGTATTTCCTCATAGAGAACTTCCCAATTTTGGTTAAAATAAATAAATCTTAAAAGGTTCTTTTAAATAAAAACTCATATCCTTACTCGGTACAGTACAAAGAAAAAGGCACCAGCGACTTTTATTATTCTTTACATATTTACAATGATCATAATATAATAACAAGCCTACATACATTCTATCAATTGTATATATACAATAATGTATATTAAACTAGTAAACTCAATGAAGATATTTGCCTATATTCAAAAGCACCTTCAGTGTTATTCAAGAAAAGCCATACCTTATGGTAAGTTAGCTGTACCCTTAAATTTGAACAGAATAAACCTATCTAACATTTCCACAAATGAGAACTAAACAAAGTTCTCTTCTATGAAGGCTCATATAATTTATTTTCCATACAGTTACCATACAAGACATCACGCTAGTCGCACATACCCGCCTTGCTTAGTTCCCCCACCTCGCACAGGTAACCGAACCGTCAACCCTCTCTTGACTCGAACTCACATGCAAAACTCGCGATACTGACGATACTTGTGCACTTTGTTTTTGTTCTTATTTCTTATTTGTGGGTTCTGAGTCGGTTTTGGGGGTTTCGGGTCGCTTAACAAGCGCAACAAGCAAAACAACAACAAGCAGCTCGGGCAACATGCAACAAGCAGGCGGCATAGTTTAGTCTTCGAGTACCGCGAATTTGCATTGTGTGTTCTCAGAGGTCGAGGCAAGTCAGCGGCAATTTAAATGCCAAGTCGAGCACGAGAAGAGAGAGAGAGACCGCTGAACAGTGCATACGAAGATTTATGTGCCCTTTGTTCTTGAGAAGTTCAACAGGACAACAATGCAACATTTTCGCCTTTCAAGACGCAACGTTCTGGCAATATTTCAATTAATTCCCATAGAACATTGTATACATAATGAAACATATATACACTATGTATATATGTATAATACCGGGTGTAGCATCTGCCTCGTCACGATCCAGTCTGCGTGATTTTTCCCTTTCATTAGGCACTCTCATTGCTTTTCAATTAGCCCTCGCTGGGGTTTTTTTTTTCACGCATCTCTAATATGATTTATCTTAATTTATGTGAAGTGATGAGGAGCGAGGGGAAGTTAATTGTAATTAATGCACTGGAAATGAGAAAAATCACCTGTGAGAATTGTTTAATTAAGTCTGCAAGTTTCACTCAAGACTTGCTCGCTTTAACTTGCGTTTAAATTTCAATTCTATAACTGAAAGAATTCACAATCCCCAACTCGGGCTAACCTTGTGCCCTGGGCGACAAGGGTAGACATCTGCTAAGGTCCTCGACTGGGGCAACTAATCCACTTGTCGTCCCCAAATGGCCGCCAGAATGACCCCTTGTTAACGCACTAATCTAAGAGATTTTTAGCATATTTTCAGCTGGGATACCCCAAGAAGTTCCCAGAGTGTAGAAAGGGAAATGGGACACAGTGACAGGACTGAGCTCAGCCCATGTCAACATTAATTAGGGTCCGGCATAATTCACATCTAATTCGACGCAGTAGTACAGTGTCATATGGAGCACAGATGTGCTTCCCCTAAAGCGACCCCAGGGACAGTTTGACATTTTTATTATGATTTTGCACGTTTTAGATATTTTCACAATTAAAATGTCAGCGTTGGGGAAGAGGAATATGAGATGAATAGAGGACTTGGAGACTCCTAGGGGAACAACTAAAGGAAACATGGAAAGAAAGGAAAGAAAGGAAAGTTATTTTATTCACTACAAAAAATAGAAAGAGATACAAGTTATTTAACTTACTGAATATGGAAAGAATGACAAGTTAGGGGATAGGAAAGAGAGCGAAGTGGATTAGAATTTAGGATCTTTGAGGGCAACTAGAGGAAAAAGAAGCACTAAGGGTTTTAGTATAGAAAGAAAGATGGGAAGAAAGGTTATTTCACAACTGAACATGAGAAAAAGGGAAAATATTTACACTAAAGATGGAAGAAAGAGTTAGGACAGGAATAGAGGAAGTAAACTCCAGAAAACTGCTAAGGACAACAAGGAAAGAATTTAAAGGTTTTCAGTATAGAACAGAAAGTAATTAAAGGAAGAAAGGGAAGTTGTTTTACATATTGAAGAAGGACATGTTATTTTACTTAATGAATATGGGAGGAAAGTCAAGTTAGGTTATAAAGAGGAAGAAGTGGGTTAGAGAACTAAGGGTTTCCTTGGAAATTTACTACGGGGAGCATGAAGACAAAAAAAGAAAGTTATTTGATTCATTAAATATGAGTAGGAAGACATAAGAAAAAAGAGGGAGACAAGTTGTTTTATTTACTAAATATGAAAACACTGACAAGTTAGGGACTAGAACTATACTCGCTGAAGGGAGTAAGAGAACTAAGGGTTTTCTCAGAAAACAACTAAGTAGAAAAAGGAAATACTGCTAAGGTTTTAAGTAGAATAACAAAGTAAATATGAAAAAAAGTGAACTTATTTTATTCCCTAAAGTTGCAAAGACTGTCACTGCATAATAGAAAGAGTGACAAGTTATTTCACTTTCAAAAGATGCCAAAGAGAGTCAAGTTATTTGCCAGTTATTTCCATCTTTCTTTTTCTTGTTGTCACAACAAATATTTGTGCACTGATGGAATTTGTCAATTTCATTTTCGTTTTCAGTTTCGAAACTTGTCACATTTCATGCAAATTATGTCATTCTCTCTCTAGCCTCGCAATGTAAACATCTTAATAATGAGAATTATAATGGGCGAAAAAAATGGCGCATTCTGCGCTTATAATTCCTAAGCCGATTTAAAATCTGCTGGCGCCAGAGAAGGCATTGTCAGTGTGCGTGTGTGTGTGTGTGGGTTGGCCAGACAATAGGCTTCCACTTGGACAGCTCGAGAGAAAGACAGAGAGAGAGAGAGGGGGCGATAGAGTGCTGTGTTGGGGCAACTTATCCGCTTTGTGACGACTCACTGCGTTTGACTTTGGGGGATACGGAAATCTGTCGCGAAATAGGCAAATTTTGATGGGAGGCGTGGACGGGATCGCTGGGCAGGAAAGATAGCTGCGAGATTGCTTGTTTGTCGATGATGTTGCAGCTGCCACTGTTCCCAGACACTTTTCACACATTAGTTGCCCCGAGCCCCAATGCGATTGCGACATGCCAAGTGTGCATTAGTGTCTGCACTGGGGTTGGGGCTGGATGCGGGAGCAGGGAGAAGGAGGAGTGGGGGAAGGTGGAGGAGCTACCATAAATAATGGCCCACTTGGTGCGACTGTTCAGCAGCTGGGGCCAGACAATGGAGCATGGCCATTACCGTTTGTTGTGGCAACAACAACAACAACAACAACAAGAGATACTCATTCCCCTTTTCCCATTCGCCTTTGGCTTTAGCACAATTTGATATATGGTTAAGCCTTGATTTCGCCTGACCAGCGCACAAAAATCTCCCTCTCTCTCCTCTTCTTCTCCCTCTCTCTGTCTCTCTCTTGCAATATGCGAATATGCGATATAATGTCCAATTAAATTCTGAAAAGGAACACACACAAAATGTGCTCAAGAAGAGAGAGAAGGAACTTTAAGAGGAAGCACAGTCGAGGGGGCAACGAGTGCCTTCCCCCACCCCATAAATTTATACAACTTCTTATTTATTTTATTGTACAACTGCCTTCTTTTTATGGCTTATCGCAGGCCATAGTTGTAGCTGCCTCCCCCTCCTCTCTTGGTCAGCCTTGCCTTGCATATTATTCCAATCTGAACGGTCGAAGGCATAAATCTTGACTACAGGCGCCATAGATCATCGCACAGCGACGACTAAATCGTGCCCCCTCTACAGCTGCCACGCCCCCTCCCCTCTTGAAGGCAGCTTGTGCAGTGAGTCGCATTATTAAAAATGTAAACTTTTCATTTGAAATATGCATAAATACAGAAGGTGCAAATTGGGAAATTTCTTGGATAGAAAAAAATTGCAGAGACTCAAAATTAACTGCGATAAATGTATGAAATGAAACTGAAGTCAGGAAAGAATAAAGTAGACTTTAAATACTGCTTAAATCTGTGAAAAACCTCTAGTGGAAACTCTTTGGAAAAGTGCAATTGGAAAGTGCATTCAAGGAAAGGTTCAGAGGGATTCTCTCTCTCTCTGCTGGCAATGTTTGTTTGCATAATCTTTAGCAGCATCTTCAAGTCAACATGGAAAATGCGAAAATCTGCAGAGAATACACAGTGACTGTGTGTGTGTGAGAGAGTGTATGTGTGTGCGTGTGTGTGTGTGTGTGTGTGTGTGTGTGTGTGTGTGTGCGAGTGTCTGCAGGTACAACTAGGCAATTAAAAAGTTGTGCTCAACTTTAATCAACAAATTTCCCACAACGAGTGCAGACTTCTGCAGTCTGTGAGGAGGGAGGACTCCCTTTGCTCACTCTTTCTCTTACTTCCTACTCTCTCTTCCCCTCCCTCCCCCTCTCTCCCTCCCTCCCCCGCTCATTTGGCATTGAAAAATGTGCGTGCGTGGTCCAAAATGTGTTGGCCGACCTTTGGCACTGTTCCCTCTCGCAGCTCAGTCGTCTAGCTCGTTTCACACATGAGCAACTGCCACAGAGGCAACTGCTTAGCTTGACTACATTGTACCCGAGCGGGTGGGCCGTGAGGGGGGAGGGGTGCCTCATACAATTTCCAACACTGTTGTTGCAGCAATTGAGTAGCTTGCAACCTGAACTCGCCGCAGCTCGCTTAAGTAGCATCACGAGTCGAAAAATTCTGCAAATTAAGTTGAGTCTGAAGACTTTCCATCCCCCCTCTTCTGCTGCTCAACAACCCCCCTCCCCCCCCCCCCTGCCTGGTATTAGCATAATTTTTGTTTTCCAACATGTTCAGCGAAAAAGAAATGAAAGAGAAAAAGTTGCAAATTAATTTAGTTGAGGCGCATGCGCAACTTGACTTGAAAGTTGAACGCAAGTTGCACTTGTTGTTGTTGGTGTTGCTGTTGTTGTTGTTGCACTGTCGCGACTGTTGTTGCAACAACTTGACTGGGCGCCTGCTGCCTGTTGCCAGTTGGCCGTGCGCCGCATGTGCAGCATGTTCTTGCTACACTCCACGGCAACAACTTCCTCATTTGCAGTAACATTTTAATTATGCGCCCCGTTAGAGGTTTATTCTAGTTGCCGCTGCTCTTGCTGCCTCTGTTGTTGTTGTTGCCTCTGTTGTTGTTGCTGCCTTTATAGCTAAATGAAAGCTCGTAAATTGCAGGCGCAAATAAATTTGTTAAAGAATATGTTGCATGCAGCTACTGTCTACTGTCTGCTGTCTCTGTCTTCCGAGTGCCTCCTTGACTTTGCTTTTGCTACGCGTAGAACAGTTTATATAATACTTAGTGTTGTCAACATCTGCACATTATATATTCTTGATCATCCTTAGACCAGTCTCGATGTGGTTTTATAAAAATATATATAGCTGCTATAGGAACCCTTATTGTAAATCTAATAATGTAATGCAAATTTTGTTAAAAAAAACATTCGAAGATTTGTTTTTTATGCTCTTTATTTGTATTCAAATTAAAATTTGGCTTTAATTAATGAGGACATTGAAAAGGCTAGTAAATATTTCAGAAAAAAACAATAAAATTCTGCATTTGAATATATTAAAAAAGTTTTAATTGTTATTTTTTGAATTTTCTAATGACCGTATCATCATCCTCACTTGCTTCAGTGATGTATAGTCTTCCCAATAAATGCCGTTCTTTTTTCTGACTTCCCCGCCATAGTAAATTCCATTCAAATTGCTACAACAAATGAAAATTCATTGAATATTATATATATATAATATAATTTTAGCCTATAAAAATTCAGTTACCATTCTGCACAGCCATTGTACCACCAGCCAGCTTCATATTTTTCTGCGCAATTCTTGAAAAAACTGCTATCGTTGTCACGATCATATGTTGAGAATTCCTCATAAATGTGGTAACGCAATTTGTCTTTTGTTGGTCCCTTGAATTCACCCAACTTTGTTAACTTGTATTTATCCTCTTCTCCCGAAATGGCAAACTCGTCGTAACTGGCAAAGAATGTACTGCCATCGAACCTTGTCATGTGAATGTAAAGTTCGTAAGGTTCGTCTGCGGTCAATCTATGGATCTTCTCCAGGCCCAGGAAGAAGTCTCCGTCCCAGAAGTCGCCAAATCCGTTTCGGTATGTTTTCCAATCCCTGTTGAAGTCCACTCCACCTTTGATTCTCTGCTGTATGACAATCCAGTCAGGACCCGCAATATCAAAATTAAAAAGCGCCTCAAAACTGTCATTATTGAATAGGGTGACGGTATACACCCCAGACGAATCCGTTTCGAGTTTGTCAACCGTTTCCCTCAGACTTTCTAACTCCGTGTTGCATTTTTGAAGTCTTTCACTTTCCGAACTCAGCTGCGCTTTTATTTGCGCTATCTCAGTATTTTCCTTCTCCCTTAGATTCTTTTGCAGTTCTTCGTTTAACCCTAGTTGCTTTTTTAGCTCCTCTTGCACTGCTGCCATGGAGTCCTCCTTCGATTTGTAATTCACATTCTCCATTTGCAGCTTTGTCATATTATTCTCTAATTGCCTAATTTCGACATTCTTACTATCCAACTGCTTCTGAATCTCCTTCGATTTGTAATTCTCATTCTCTATTTGCTTTCTGAGCTCCTCTTGTACTGCTGCCATGGAGTCCTCCTTCTCCTCTAGCTGCCTAATTTGCTCGATCTTGCTTTGCAATTCCCTTTGAAGCTCAGTCTCCCTCACCTTGAACTCCTTCTTTTCGCTTTCACAAAGGTTGTTCGATAGTTGTAGTTGTTCCATTTTCTGATTCAGATCTTCGAGTTTACCTGTCTCCTTCGATTTGTAATTTATATTCTCCGTTTGATCCTTTTTTCATATTCTCCTCCAATTCTCTAATACGTTCATTCTTCCTTTCAATTTCCTTTCCAAGCTCATTCTCTTTCGCCAAGAGTTTTTGAACCTGATCGTATGGTTTTTCACAAGAGTTGATTGTCAGCTCTTCCATTGAATTAGTAAGAAGTTCGATATGATTTCTTAATAGTTTGTTATTCTCCGTACAAAACTGTTCATTGGCTTTGCAACTTTGAAGTAGATCATCCTGTAGAGAACTTAAACAAGACTGAAAATAAAATAAAACAAATTAAATTGGTCAGTACAGATTCTTATTCTGATTCAACTGTGATTCTACTCAATCATCCCTTTCTCACCTGTTCTGTGTTAGCTGCCATAGTAGGTCCTTTATAGTCCAGGACCAGGCAGAGAAGGATAACAAAAATAATTCTCATTCCAATTTGACACTTTCGCGGAACACAAATTCGAAAATATTCTGTTTAGTACAAGACAAATACGTACAATGATCTTCTGAGTGTAGATTCGCGTCTTTTATAGCTAGCATCGTCCATCGATGCTTGCGAATAGCCTAGGTTGATAAGGAGCAAGCTGACGTCAATGTAGAGTGGCATGATGCGTGTGTTATCACAAGTAGACAGTGAACTTGATCTGCGCTTAGGTAGAATCCGCTTTGGATGCGTGTTAAGCGGCGAGAAGCATAAGACGGAACACGTGTACCAAACATACAGACATACAGACATACAGACATACAGACAGAAAGACAGAAAGACAGAAAGACAGACAGACAGACATACAGACATACAGACAGGAAGACATACAGACATACAGACAGACAGACAGACAGACAGACAGACAGACAGACAGACAGACAGACATACAGACATACAGACATACAGACATACAGACAGACAGACAAACAGAAAGACAGACATACAAACATAAAGACAGACAGACAGACATACAGACATACAGACATACAGACATACAGACATACAGACATACAGACATACAGACATACAGACATACAGACATACAGACATACAGACATACAGACATACAGACATACAGACATACAGACATACAGACATACAGACATACAGACATACAGACATACAGACATACAGACATACAGACATACAGACATACAGACATACAGACATACAGACATACAGACAGACAGACAGACAGACAGACAGACAGACAGACAGACATACAGACATACAGACATACAGACATACAGACATACAGACATACAGACATACAGACATACAGACATACAGACATACAGACATACAGACATACAGACATACAGACAAACAGACAGACAAACAGACAGACAGACAGACAGACAAACAGACAGACATAAAGACATAAAGACATACAGACATACAGACATACAGACATACAGACATACAGACATACAGACAGACAGACAGACAGACAGACAGACAGACATACAGACATACAGACATACAGACATACAGACAGACAGACAGACAGACAGAAAGACAGACAGACTTGGCTATATCGACTAGGCTGTTGATGCTAATTAAGAATATATGTTATTTGTGGGGTTTGCCACGCCTGCTTCAGCCTGTTACACACATTTTCAGTTGGCACAGAGTACGAATACCCTTCTATAGGTTACAATTCATTAAAAACTGAGAGACTTATTTGCCTAGCGACAGACAACAAATCGAACTTATTTACATTCAGTTTCCAGTTGATGCTGATAAGGAATTTCTCTGAACAGGCAATCTCTCTTTTGTCTGAACTGTGCACACTCGTAGAAAAATTAGTATAGGTCGATTAGTTGATTAGTTACTTACTTAATAAGTTTCCATTTTCAATCATCTCTCTCTTTCTCTATCTTTCCCTCCATCTCTTTCACTCTCTCTGTTGATCTTAATGAGCTTTAAGTGGCTTTTAAGCTTTATCTGCCCAGCCCTGGTACAGTCAACTGCCAACGGGGGCAGATGTGCTGCCATCTGCAATGTTGTGGACTAAAGCTGCAGCCTGCTGCAGGCAGCGACTTGTCGAGCTGTCTGGCAACTTTGCCACAGCTACAGGCAGTGCTGCCACTCACATGAGTCAAAGAAAGAGACGCAGAGAGGGAGAGAGACTGTGACAGAGACAGCGATAGCGATAACGACAGCAAGAGTGCCTGAGGTGCAGGTTAAGACTGAGTCAGGGACAGTCAACGGTTCACCCACCTCACCTCGGTTTACCCCCACCTTTCCCCTCCCTCCCCCACCCCTTTAGGCCAAGTACGATCTAAGCCAAAAACAGCTTGTCAATCGCTTTCCCTTCGAACACAATCAGCGATAGTTTCTTGATGTTCAAGTTCTAGACAGGGGATACACTCTTTAAGAGATAGACTGTAAGAGTGCGCTCATGTATGCTACCTCACTGCTTGTGTGCAGGGTATCTGCTAGTTGGTACTACACAATTCTTTTGCTCTGCCTCTGCCTCTGTCTAGGCCATTGCCTAGCGCTCTTGTCTAGATCGAAGCCTGTCGATAATGTCGCCAGTTCTCGGCAAGTTCTCGACTGCTTACCCACCCCTTCTCTTGCTCTTTTTCTCCCCTCTTCCTCTCTTTCTCTCTCTCTATCCCTCTCTCTCTCTCTCTCTCTGGCTTCCTCTCTGTCTCTGTCTTTGGCTTGTTTCATTAAAAATGATTGATGACCAATTAATTGAACTTTGCCGATATGTTAATAATCGACTGCATTGCGGCTTTATCCGCTGATTCGACAACGATGATAACGGTAAATTCTTTCACTCAATTCGAATTCGCCTCGAATTCACTTGCAAATTGAGTCAATTTGAGTCAATTGATTTGTTTCCTCAATTCAAATGTGATTTTTGCGTTTATTTGTTAAAGTATTTGTTAATTTATTTTGTTTGTTTGCATTTGGCTTTTAATAAAGACAACATTGGCTTTTAATAAACAAATATGCATGACAGAGAGAGAAAGAAGCAGAGAGAGAGGAGGAGAAAGGAAGTCGCATTTCATGTGCAATGTTAAATAAAAGGGATGTTTTTCTCTCTCTTCACCTGCTGCAATTGTGGGAAAATGCCACAGGCAAACATGAAATGGATGTTTTCATTTGTCATTCTCATTCTGAAATCCTTCCCAAATACTCGAGTGAGTTTCAAAGCTGCTCCCTGGGCAACAAGAACAACAACAACAATTTAAGCCTCAACTTTGTCTTAAACATTTCGGGGGCCAAAGAGAAACATAAAACTTAAACATTTTATGCGATGAAAACTTTTTGGGCAACTGAAAAGCGCACAAATTTTTCACACGCGCAAACAAAGTGGCCCAGGCCAGCAGAAAGAGAAAGAGGAGAGGGAGAGGGAGAGAGAGAGAGAGGGCGAGGAAGAGAGTTCTGCAGAGACTTTGTCTAGGCTTCGACGAGGTCTACCTGCCTGGCCTCGGGTCGCAATCAGGTACTGCGCCTGAGACAACATCGGGAACTTGGCCAAGCCGCAGACAAACATGTCGAAGCAACAACAACAATGTACAACAACAACAACAGCAACAACAACGAAGACGACGACGACGAAGAACAACAAAGCTTGCAAATTGTGTCGTGTCATGTAAAAGGAGGTTTTTCTCTTCTTTTTTTTTAAGTTTTTCGTAGTCAAAACCAACAAAAAAAGCGCAAGAAAAGCTAAGTTTCGACTGCGAAACACCCTGTAATCAGCACAGACAAAATTTGAGGAGTGTGGATGAAGGCACTAAGATAGAAAAAGGGAATTAAGTAGGTAGAAATTGTACAAAGATTGTAAAGATTGTGAAAAATAGTATTGTGCCTTCTTCTTCCTTCTATACCGAACCTTAAATCAGGTTAGCCTTGCTCCATATAATATATATATCAAGCATAAGTATGTATATTCTATATATACTAGATAATATATTAAGTACCTTGCTATATTCCTAATTTAATCTTGCCTGCCTTACTTAGTTTCTTAACCAACATACCCCTTAGTCTCTTCGCCTGCAGGGTTCACATTGTATATAAAGATTGTTTTTATTTTTGAAGCGCGGCCTTTTTATGTTTTTCACACTGTTTACAGTGGAGGGGGGGAAGGGGAAAGGGACGGAGCCGGGCACTTTGAAAATGCAGAGTGGAAAAACAAAAACATGTAAACGAACACCCAAAGTGCTTAGTGCCCAGCTCGAAGAGTTAGTTAGAGCAGAGCAAATTTTCAAGATGCGCTGGGAAATTATGCACACACACACACACGTTGAGTAATACTAGATGCTTGGTCTATAGTAGGGTGCCCAAAGAAGCAGTGTGGTTATTTAAGAGGTTACAGGGCTAAGTTGTGATTATAAGGTAGTAGTGAAAAAGAGGAGAAAACAAAAGAAAAGAAGCCGAGAAAGTGACGAACTGTAGAGAAATAAGTGTGGCAGAAGATTATAATGTGAGTCTTGAGAAGAACCGTAGCTGAAAGAGGTCACCCTAATATACCTTAAGTAACCATTTAAACAACTACACTCTCTATATATGCAACTAATTAACTCTCTTTCATCTCTTTGCAGGTATGTAACTGTTATCATGATATATATATCTCATCTCTGCTGTAAGTTCAAGCAAGTGTAACTGTATTTTATTGACCCCCCATCAGCTAATTTGCAACAATTAAGCGGGTTTATCGCTTTATGCGATATGCACGATAGGAAGATATATCCACATGTAATTGCCAGCTCATCGTCCATCAATTTAACATCAATATGCACTTTGAGCCACTTAAAACCAACACAAGCAGCACAGAGAGAGGGAGAGAGTGAGCGAGAGGGAGGGAGAAAGAGAGATAGAGGGGGAGTGCAATTAAAACAGAGTTGAAACTCTTGAATCGCCTGCAAATCGAGGCAATTAATTCTATGGCTTGCGCTGCTGATTAACCCAACAAGTTTGTTGCCTCATTGCGAACTGAATTTATTTCAAACTCAGATACAGATAAAGATACAAATACAGATGCAGATGAATATATAGATACTCATACAGTTAAAGATGCAGTCTTAGTCTTACTGGTAGCTTCAACTCTATAATTATGCCATGAAGCCAAATCTATTTTGTTTTATTGCCCATCGCAGTCTTAGTCTTATAACTCTATTTATAATACCCTTAGTTGAGTTTAGAGCAAGTCTTGTTGGGGTTTACATTATACTGCTTTATAGTAGGTGGAAGTCTTCAGTTTATGGTAGGTACTAAATTGAGAATGTGAAATGCCTTAAGCTGTTTGTTAGTCTCTTAAAGGTAGCAATACCTTCTTAAATAATAGTAAAACTTATATGATGCCGATGAAGAGGTATTTAGTATAAAAGTTTCTATTAATTATGTTTTCTTAGATAAAAGAATCCCTTTCTTGATGCATTTATAGAAAATCCTAATTTGCAACTAATTCTTTATATACCCTTTAAAGAAATGTAAAGGGTTACAGTCAGAAGGAGGCGTGGGTGACCCCACAAAGTGTATATATTCTTGCTCAGGATCACTAACAGAGTCAATGAAGCCATGTTTGTCTGTCCGGATGTCCGGATGACCAGATGAACACACAGATCTCAGCTATTATTATAGCTAGAGACACCAAATTCGGCACGAAGGTTTCTGTTTAACAGGCGCAGATCAAGTTTATTTCAAATGTTGGGTGCCACGCCCAACGCCCCCGTAATTCAACTGTGGACTGTTGCTCTCGTTTTTACTTGAGTTGCTTCAAATTATCCTCACTTCTTGATGTGAGAATATCTTTAATGATTCTGCTAAAAGTTTCTTTTTCAATTTCTCGAGTATTCATTGAGTATATTTTGTGCTCAATAGAGTTGCTGCAACTTGTTTGCCTTATAAACCTATTTAATTATGGTTATTTAAGGGAAGTCCCGTACGAAACAAGCAAGATTGTTAATGAAAACCAGTTACTAGAACTCATACCAAAACCAAAGTGCGAGCAATGTAAATATTTTGCTTTGCCACAGATTCTTTTCTGTTCTCCAAAGCAGGAGAGAAAAGGTATTGAACGGCATCGGGTACCGTCTTTGGGTTGCATGTGAAGAACGGCGCTTGAAATGGCAACGCATGACTCCAGGCAGAATATATTGAAAGTGCTGCTCCTCTGTCTCCCTCTCTTCCCTCTCTCATTCGCGCACAACTTGCCACTCGAGTCCATTCTGTGGCACTCGAGACTGGTTTTCTTCAACTGCCACTCGAGGCGGCCTGTCAAGTGGGTCTGTGCGCGTCCCGCCATGACTTGTGCAAAATACGTACTATACGTACTATACGAGTATATCCCAAAAAGCAATGAAACAAAAAACAAAAAACAAAAATACTGAAAACTAAAAACCAAAATGAATATCATAAGATACGAATGGAACCTATTGAAGGAGAAATAATCTTGTGGCACACCAAGAAGTCATAATTATTGCCAGTCAACTCTATTCGAGTTGACTTTGAGTGCCGGACTGCTCGTAAATTTGCATACAGATAGGGAAAAACAAGTAAGACGAGATGACTGCGAGACAACTCGACGGGGAAATACCCTGCAAGTGATAAGAAGAAGTTCGAGAAAACAACTGAAGCTTGCTTCGGGTTTCATTTGAAGTGGTTTTCCCAGGGTATTTATGTGACTAAGGAAACTCTAACTGTCAACTGACCATTAGGAATTCTGAAATGCGCTTATCTGGGCGTCAATCCAATAAAGAACCTGTGGCAGCTTTAGACCTGTGATAAAAGTGAGGTTAATTCACTTTGGAATTGAGGTTAGGGCTGTGAAAAGTTATTAAACTAAATGAACTTTGAGCTGAGCTGGAAGAGTCTTCTCAGAACTTATTGAGATCATCCAAAGTTGTAGACTTCATTTGTGAACGTATAAGGCAAAGGGGGCACCGCAATAAATCATAATTTTCGCAATTTGAAAGTGCGTTTCTCATATTACGGCAAATCGTAGCCGAGTGCCACATGTGGCAACTTGAGGCGGGGCCAATTAAGCCGTGTCTGCCATATGACGAAGTAGTGTGTGTGGTGTGTGGGGTAACTGCAGCTAGTCTTGGAGTCGTTTATGGGGCCCCTGGACTAGACCGAACCGACTGGCTGGTGGCTGTAAATCATATTTGCTTGCTGCGCCGTGTGGCTGCAACATGCGTGGCAAGTGTGGCAAGTTAAGCATACATAAATTAACATTCATAAGCTGGCATAAATAAACCAAAGTGAAAAGAAATACCAAATCTGGTTAAACTTATAAATAATTTTCAAAATGGACAAGGCGCATAAATCAAATTTAATGAATGCCACACGAGGCAAGGTGCGGCCAGGTGGAGGGGCAAGAGCGGGGGCAACCCTTGCAAGGAGATTGAAGAGCAGATGCTTGTTGATATGCAGATGCAGATACATCTGCAGATGCAGATACATCTGCAGATACAGCTGCATCCGACTGGCAACTTGTCATAAGTTTCGCTTGTTGATTTCGAATTGAGATACAGTTTGTGGCAGTTGCAAGCAGCTGTTGGTGAGGCCAACAAAGTTTGAAGTTTTTGGCAAAGTGTTGACTTCAATATGTTTTGCCAACACTTGCATAACAACAACAACAGCAACAACAGCAGCAACAACTGCAACTGCAGTGCGTGCCCCGGCATGTTGCAGTTGTCTGCGTTTGCGTCTCGGCTTTGACTTCGACTCCGTGTACCGTTAAATGCAACGCTTAGATACAATTGCACAGATAACAAATTGTTGTACAACTTCGCCAAAACGAAAAGTGAGAAACGAACGAAGCGAACGAAGCGAGAAACGCTAAAAGCAAAGCAGAAACTCAACTCTGAAAATCTCTGCCTCGCGCTTTTCCTTTTGGGTGTGAAAAATTCGCCAAGCCTTTGATTTGGGGTTTCCATTCCTCAGCCTCGCTCCTCCCTCTCCCTTCCTCCTTCTTCCTACATCTCCTCCCTCTCCTCCTTCTCTGTTCTGGCCCGCGTATCTGTGTTGCTGCACTTGTCCATCAGCTCACTTTGCCTAGCGCATTTCTTTCCTCTTCTACTCCTTCCCCTTCTCCTCCTCCTCCTCCTCCTCCTCCTCCTACTTCCCCTCCTTCTCCCTCTCCTCCTCCTCTCCCTCCACCTTCTGCAATCTGCGTCTTTGGGTTTCTCCTTGTGAGCGACACTTTGACGTGGCTGCCTTTTCAAGTGCAGTTCGGTGTAGGTTTCATTGCCGACACTTGATTGAAGTGTTCCAGAATGCCAGATGAGTGTAACTGTTATACTGATATCGTATGATTGA
The DNA here is from genome assembly GCA_018904595.1 of Zaprionus indianus. Classification (NCBI taxonomy): domain Eukaryota; kingdom Metazoa; phylum Arthropoda; class Insecta; order Diptera; family Drosophilidae; genus Zaprionus; species Zaprionus indianus. The sequence goes on along the minus strand of JAEIHA010000145.1, from coordinate 1,297,319 downwards.
CTGACTGGCCGTCGCGTCACTGTTGCTTGATTGTTGCCGAGTTGATTGAGAGCAAATGAGAGCAAGTGGAATGATGGTGGCGCAACTGTTATAAACTGTTATACTGCTGGCAAGTACTGCATGCTTTTGTACTGTACATGTGCTATAGATAGCTAAGCATTATAACTTATTTAACATACTGTTATACACATGAACATACTGTTATACAAACTGTTATACAACCTTTATTTGATTCGTCTAGCTGTTATAAAACTGTTATACAAACTGTTATACCAACTGTTATACCAACTGTTATACAAACTGTTATATAAACTGTTATACAAACTGTTATACAAACTGTTATATAAACAGTTGAGCAATATAACATCGCCTGCCTTTACCTCCCATTCATTAAGTATGCAAACTGTCATGCAAACTATTCTAATCAAACAGATTCCCACACACGTTTACTCCTCCAGCTTCCGTTGGACCCCCCAGAGCTTCCCCTTTACTATCTACAAGCTAAGGCAAGTTGCAATCACAATCAGAATCACAGTCACAGTTACACACACACACACACGCACACACTCAATGACTTATGACCTCTGGACATGCATTTTTTGCCATGCCTCGACGGCCAATCATGCAAATTTCGTCAGAGAGAGCCATGTTGTCCTGGCCATGACTGGCCTTGTATGGCAAACTTATTGTCCGTCCCACCTGGAGGTGAGTGGAGAATGCACACACGGATTTCCCTCTCACCTCGTCTCTCACTCACTCTTGCAGTAGTGCCAGAGTTGCTACCAAAAATTGTTAGCCGAAAAATACGTTACGTTTGGCAGGCAGACAGGAAACGAGCCAAGCCGGAAAGGTAAAGGCAGCTTAGGGAAAGGGGATGGGGGGGAGGGAAGTCAAGGCACACATGTTAAACGACATGAAGTCAAACGAATACACACACACACACACACGTGTGTGGTAAAGAGCCATAGCCTGGCCAACAATAGACGCAGCTGAACAGCAGCGACAAACAACAAACGTTGACCAATGCCTGACATTTGAGCCATGTTGTCAACGTCTCTGCCGCTTGTTGTTGCTGCTACTGTTGTCGTAGTTGTTGTAGTTGCTGTTGTTGCTGTTGTCTATGCATCCATTATGGCTGTTGGTCACACCCGCGCCACAGCTGCAACTTCAACTCTTTTTGGCCAACAGCTTCCCCTCTTCAGTCTCGTCAAGAGGTTTTTACATGCTTCCCTCTCTCTCTCTCTCTCTGTCTCTCTCCTGCCACTGCTTGCAACACTCAGTTGTCGCTAATGAGCCGCTTTATGAACTCTGCCCTCAACTTAATACCCTGCCTCACTTGCTGCCCCTCTCTTCCCCTCCTCCTTCCACACACGTCAGTCAGTTGTAAGTACATAAATCTGACTACAGGAAAATACTTTGTAAGTTGCCACAGAAAATTAGTTACAACCAACAAAAGCAGCAACAACAACAAGTTGAAATGTCATCTGTCATATGGCAACAGCTGCCAGGAGTTACCCCAGCAACCCCATCCCCCTTTCCCTCCTTTCCCTTCCCCTCTTTTATCCCCTTCAGCTGTGCAACTGTGTTTTTATGATCGATAGATGAACGTCGTCTCCATCTCCATCTGCGTTTCGCTTATATGGTTATGTCCTAATAGCCGTCTAATGGCAACAACTGGTCAACTGGCCAGGCCAACATGGTTTTGGCCTTTTCCCATGTGCATCATTGGCCAATTATTATCATTGGCAGTGGCCAGCCGTTTTATGGCCAGACACAGACGGAGCACACAAATTTTCGTGGCCGACTGGAGTAGCAGCCATAAAGCCTCAATGAACACGAGCTTAGCATCTGTTTTTCCCCCTCTCTCTTTCACATTTATTTGCTGGCCTGTCTATCAAATGCTTTCGATGCCCTCTCTTCCCCCTCCCTCCCCTTGACTGCTTTGCCATCTTTTGCCACGTTTTGCCGCTCGCTTTTAGCTTTAATTTTTTAATTAATTGCTTGTCACGTTTCGCCGACTTGATGAGCTCCATTCGTCGACGAAAATGAAATGGAATGTGGTTAGGGTAGGGGAGAGAGAGAGGGGGTAGGAGACAGGAGAGAGGGAGAGAGAGCACCCAGCAGGACACTGATTGAAATATTTGATTGAAAATGAGGCGACTTAGTAGGTCTGTCGATTTCACTGCGATTGGAAAGTGATTTATTAAATAGCTAAAGCGAATGGATTTGTGGCATGTATGAGATATTGGATATGCGATTAAAGTTGTAGGTTATTTGTATAAATTACAGTGTATATACACTTTTTTATACATACTATATGCTATACTTTATTAAAAAGCATATTTATGTATTCTTTTTGAAGCTATAATCAATCAATTTGAATGAGTTATTCATTTTTAACCTATTTTAACCTATTTTTCACCTATTTTTAACCTTTTTGTATATTTTACTAATGCAGAAAGATCAGACTGATATATTGCCTCTTAATCTGTATAATATAGTAACCAAACTCACCACATTTCTTCTTAAATATGTCTTTGATATGTTGTCTTAATATAATCCACATTGAAGCACTCTAACCATTCAATTTCAAAGAAATAATCTGTTGAAAATGAAATTTTACAAAGAAAATTGCACATGAAATGGTATTTTACTTCTTAAATTTTGCATTAAAAATTGAGAATACTTAAATTTATCTTTAAATTCTCATGCCATAAGGTTCAAAGGAAGAAAGCCTTGAGTATTCTGAAGAAAAACTAATTATAATAATTGTTTCTTTATTACTAAAGATGAGAAATGAAAAGCATATAATGCTGGAAAGGAAATAAAAATACATACAATAAAAAATATATAAACAATTCAAATAGAAGAACTGCCAAGCTCTTTTAAAGTAAATTTAGCCTTTAAAAGACAGACTGTAGTTACTCTAAGCTAGCTTCTTCCCTACTCGACTCCACTTCCACTTTGTGCAGCCAAAAGCAGCAGCAAATCACGACCTTGCACACAGTCCGACTGGCAACTAGCCACTACTTCAGTCAAGTCATGCTGATCCCTTCCTACGCACCTGCACCCCCTCAATTGTTTCCTTCTTTTGCCCACAGTTGGAAGACTGCAGTCCGAAGTGCGCAGAATAATTGTCGCGCCATTGTTGCACGTTGCTTAAAATAATAATAATAATAATAGAAGCAGTTGCAGTGCCACAGCCCTGCGGCGGTAAGTGGCAGTTGGTCTGCGGTCGCCTGTCGTCGTCGTCGTCGTCGTCGTCGTCGTTCCGTGCAAATGAAAAACCTCAGACAGCCAAAAGAAGAAAAGTGACTCGATAACAATGAGAACAGGGGCGAAGGTGGGACAGAGAGAAGGGGAAGACAAGTGGAGGGGCGACACTGGAAGTTGGAAATAATTGTCATCGTCATCTTGTGGTCAGCAGGAGGCGCTGCCGCTGCTGCTGTTGCTGCCACTGCTGCAGCTGCCCCAGTGGGCGGCTGTCTTCGAGGACAATCAGAGCCAAGGCAGAATATACTTAAAGCAAGTTAACCAGCGACATTTTTCAGATGCCAACGCGAAGGCAGCGACAGCAGAAGAGACACAAAAGACTGTAGAGACAGACGAGCAGAAACGGACAGAGAAAAAGAGAGAGGAAGAAGTGGAGAGTGGGGGAACTGAAGACTGAACAAGCAACTAAACGGGCAATGGCTCGGACAAGCCGAGAGGCGCAAAAAGTCTGACCAAACATGGGTAAAAGTGCTTAATGGAGCCAGAGGTGGAGCTCAAAGGGGGGCGAATGAGGTAAACCAACAAGAAATAGAAATAAAGAACGATAGAGAGAGATAGATAATGACAGAAAGAAAAGTAAAAGAAAGAAAGTGAAAATATTCTTGAGTTTTGGCGACCTTTATGTTCCTAACTCCGCGCCAGCAAGAGCAGACGTGTCAAACTAATCCCTGAAGACGGTTACCGTTGAGTAACCGAAATATATCGAAATTAAAAACAAATTGTTTTTATATTTTTTAACCCTTGACCTCGAGCCAGCTATAATGAGTGAAAGTGAAAATATATAAGCAGACAAGCAAAACTTGTATAAAACTTGTTTAAGGCTTATATAAAACTTATATAACACTTGTATAACACTTTTATAACACTTTTATAACAATTGTATATCTCTTGTATAACACTTGCATAACACTTGTATAACACTTGTATAACAGTTGTATAACACTTGTATAACAGTTGTATAACAATTGTATAACAGTTGTATAACAATTGTATAACACTTGTATAACACTTGCATAACACTTGTATAACAATTGTATAACACTTGTATAACAATTGTATAGTACTTGTATAACAGAAAATTTGCAGTAAATTCGAGTTCCGTACCAACTACATTTCGAACAGTTGTATAATATGTTGTATGACAGTTGCTTATCATTTCATGTCAAGTGTATAACAGTTTAAAAGTACTTCCAGGTACTAGGTATAAGAGAGAAAGTAGAGACAGTTAAATATGACAATTAAGTTGTATAACTTGTGTACAACAGTAGTATAACACCAAAATAATAGTTATTTCAATTTTCTGTGGTAACTGTATTGAATTTATGCCTATTCACATTCAAAATGTATAACAGTTTTGTAGTAGAAGTTGTATAACAGTTATTTTAGACTTGTGTGATTCTTAGCAAACTTCAACTGTATAACACTAGTATAACAATAAGTATAACCTATGCTTTGTCTCTCTATACTGACTGTATAACAATTACGGAACCCCTCTTCCCTCTGCCACTGTCCCTGCCACGCCTCTGGCAACCCTATGCACAACTTCGCGCACCGCAATTGTCCAGCAACTGTTGGCGGCGTGTCGTGGGCAATCAAAGCAATTGCAGGTCCCCGGGCTGCAAGTGTCCGCACAGAAAGTGCAGCAAGAAAAACGAGAGGAAGAAGAAGAAGGAAAACAAGAAGAAGAACTAGCAAGAAGTAACTGAAGGAACCGGCAAAAATAATGAGCTGTAACCCTTTTGGTCTGCTCTGCACTGCTCCGTACTTTGCTCTGGGCTGGTCGTGGCCCTAGCAACGGCGACTGAGAAATTAATTAAGGCAAAGGGGCTGCCACAAGAGCAGTGCTTGCCACATAGCTTGCCACTGTGGCAAGTGATTCGAGTGAGGTGTTGTCGGGTGGCTTGTTTGATTTCTTCCCCCTCCCCCCTCCATCCCGATATATGTATCTTCCGCTTTCAATCTCGGTATAATAAATCTCGACTCAATCTCAATCTTGGCCACGCCTCCAGTTGCCCCACACTAATTCTTATGCATGACAACATCGCTGAAATCTTTGTCAAAAAGTTTACCTCCCCTCCTCCTCCCCCCTCCCTTCACGTTCTTATCGAGTGATTCTTTCATTTCTCTGGGCGTCCAAGTTTTCATTAAAGTTTGATTAAAAATAAATTATTGGTTATTAAAAATGATTAGTTTCGCAAGACTGAGGCGCACTCAACTGAAGTAGCCAAAGAAACGCCACGCCCCCTACTCCCTACTCCCCTCGCAGAACTTTTACAAAGTAGCCAACGTAGTATAATGAAATTGTTAATGGTCAAGCGAGGCGTAGCCAGAGGGAGATGGGGAAGATGTGACAAAGCCTTGATGGTCATTTGAAAGTCAATGAACGTCGAGAAGCAGCAGCACTTGGAATATGTTAAGGGGAGCACGCACAATGTCTACATTATAATGCCAGTATAACAGAGTATAACACAACAGTTTAAATAAGTTGTACAACATTAAACCGAACGCGTGAAGAAGCAAATGGCAGAACTTAGCACAGACAAAGCTATTAACATAGCCACGAGAACTTTAAGGCAGCTTTTAAGTATAGTTTGAAAGATTATTGTAGAATAATATAAGGGATTATGGTACAGTGTAGTCTCAAAATAATGTGGAAAACAGTTATTGCAATGGTCTTTGAATTGTTTCTAATTTAACTGAACTAAACAGAGAAATTTAAACCTATTTCCTAAAAGGTCTATTTGCTTAGACTTCTTTTGATTCCTGAATTTCTCAATTATTTTCCAACAGATTGTCATGAAATTTGGTATATATACTTCCTATATCTAGCTATATATGTTGGTAAAGGAAAACAGGTGTGTGATATTTGAAAACTGTTGAAATTCCCGAAACAAACTGCTTTATAAAGGTCTTTTCCGGTTAACCTAATAAAATGAAATGTTTATTTTTTTTTTTTTTGTTTTTATTATTATTGTTTTTATTATTATTGTTTTTATTATTATTGTTATTATTATTATTATTTTTTATTTATTTATTAGTTCATTCAATATCATGCTCTTTCTATAGCTCTTTTTAGACTGTAATAATCATATCAAACTTATGAGAGATCTTCACTATCAAAGTGCCTAGTACCTTGAGCTTAAACCCTCATTGATTTCGGTATTTTTAATACTTTCTCTTAAGTTTTATAGGTATTTACATCATTGCAATGCTCATGTATATCCAATTTTAAATTGCTTCCGATCAGCTGCTGCCATGCTTGGTTTCCGTAGCATTCCCTTCACTCAGCGGTTCCATATATCAAGCTCCACCTTATGTCTGACGGGGTCCTAAGCCCGCTGGCAATCGCCTTAGTCGCCTTAGTCGCCTCTCAGTTGTCCAAGGTGTTAGTCGGCTTTGTGCTCTGGCATTTTTATGCCTAACACTCGGGCTTTCACTCGGGGCCCGAGTCGTCGTTTATTAGTAGTTGCACAGACACTCCACTTACCACTACCCACTCCCAGATGTAGGGGCACCCACGCGGACCACGCCACATATGTCTGCCCCACGAGTCGCTCCGATTGTGGTCGCCTTTGGCCAAACATATTTCTCGAGTATTTTTATTATGGCTTTTTCCGTCGCTTGTCATAATTTTTGTTGTTTATTTTATCTGCCTGCTGTTGTGTGTGTTGTTTGTTGTGGTTCTTGAGAAAATACAGACCGTACTTATGCAGGGACAGGGTATTATTTTCTCGGTATTTGCAGAGCCACGCAGCTGTGGCCGAGAGACTCTTCCATTCTACCATGTGTGGAGAGAATATGCGAGATTGCCTCAATTATATGCAGATCCTAGATAGATGTGTAAACTTTGCCCAATCGAATCCCGCATGCAAATTTGCAGCCAGCTTTGACACTTGAAAAGCCAAACACACACACAGAGATACACACACTCAGAGACACACACACACACAGATACACACGCAGACAGCCAGGCACACAAATTGATTAAACTGTCAAGTGACTTTATAACTGACAGCGCTGACATTTTGATTATTAATCATTGCCGATTGGCTGAGCGAGGCAGAGTCTATGAGTGAGATGGCAACACATCTATGTATATGCATAGGTATAACATATGGATTGGCGAGGTGCACTCTAAAAGTTGAGCAAACTGTACAAACTTGTTTAGTATAGTATAACTAGGATATACGTGTTTATACAGAGAAATTCAATGAGCCCATAGACATTCCCCCAATTCCACAAACTCAATCTCTGAGTAAGATATAGAGTATACCTCACGGCACATTTGGAGGCCCTACCTCATATTTTAGCTGATTTTAGCATGTTTATACAGACAGACTTGTCCGTAAATCGAGAATATTTCCAAATTCCAACGACTGTTTCACTGCGCTGGTTCAAGAGGATACTTTATGCTGAATTCGATATATCTAGCTCTTAAAAGAGTTTAGTTAAACGTGTTCATACAGACAGACTTGTCCATAAATCGAGAATTTTTCAAAATTTCAATGACTGTTTCGCTGCGTAGGGCAAAGAGAATTCTTCATGCCAAATTTGATATTTTTAGCTCTTCTAATAACTGAGTTAAACGCGTTCATACAGACAGACATAGCGTAACTTAGCACTTTCTTTCCATTACAATAACTATTCTGCTACGCAGGGTATCTAGAATATTATATGCCAAATTTGATATCTGTAACTCTTATAGTTGCTGAGTTCAACGCGTTCATACAGACAAACTTGACTTGAACTCCACAAGCTGCTCTCGCCTTGCGGACAGACCACTAACTCAAGCACACATCAATGCGGGCAGCCTGACAGGCGACAGATCCACACAAAGCAGACTGCATTGCGGCCCAGACAGGCTGCATAATGAACTGAAGTGGATGAGGAGATAGAAAGAGGGAGAGAGAGAGAAGCAGGTATTACATGTAGGGGAAAAGGGGCACAATGTAAAGTCAGGTCAGAGGCCGAGTGTGAGGCTGTAATGAATAAGGCCACTCGGCAGTTTTGATCCAATTGCCATTACGGACAAGACTCTGTCCGTTGTCAGGCTTGTAATTAGCTCAGCTCGTGTTGTAATTAAATTTTCACTCATTGCGACACGAAAAGTTTGTGTCTTGAGAAGGCACTCCTTCTCTTTCTCCCTATCTCTGTCTGTCTACCATTCTCTATCTATCTCTGTCTGTCACTGCCTGTCCGTTATTTGTCTCGCTCTTAATAAGTTTTACGCAAATGAGCCAAAAAGTTGTCAGACAAAACTATCGACAGAGTCAACGAACAAACACCTGTTGCAAAGTGGAAGAAGGAGAGGAAGCAGGGCAAGATGAAGGTAAAGGTGTAGGTGAAGGTAAAGGTGAAGTAGTGGAGGAGGTGGGGCAGGTGAGGCAGGTCGGTTGAGTTACTGAGTTACTTTTATGGCAGTTTTGCGCTTTGAACTTTTGGCCGGCAATTGTGTTAAGTGCGTTTTGATGGCCAATGAATGGAGCGGGATAGATAAGTTAGAAAGAAAGGAAGGCAAAGACAGAAAGAGAAGGAGTAAGTGAAGATGAAGAGGTAGAGTGGGAGAAGTAGAAGTTCTTTTAGAGAGCGAGTTCAAGTCGTCTAACTTTTTGAAGATGAAGACAATTGAGTTCAAGAGATTCCAACTAACAAAAGTGCAAGTTCAATGCGTAGTGAGGTTTGAGGTTATGTTGAGCATGGTAGGTAATGCAGTTGCGAGGGAAAGGTGCACAGTTAGTTGAAGATATGAAGCAATTGGTCAATTATTAGAGTCTGGTTCCGTTGCCTTTCAAGTGCCGGAAGGAGCTAGAACAACAGGCGGAAGAAGAAGAAGAAGAAGAGAAGAAGTGTGTGCAATGACTGCTTGTTAGCACTGTTGCAGAGACCACAAAACAATGGCAACAGCAACAAATGCTAATTGCTTTGGTGCAATAAGAAGAAGAAGCAGTAGAACAAAGAAAAAGAGGTGTAAAGGCAAAAGGAAATCCTGTAAAAGCGGCGCCAGTGCGACTCATGACTCCAAATCACCCCAAATGAGATTGCAAGTGCGAGCGGGACGGCAAACAGGCGCATTTAATGATGCAAAAATGCCAAAGAAACCGAGTGGCAAAACCAAAGAAACCCCAAAAAGGAGAAGGGAGAAGTAGAGAGGAAGAAAAGAATCAAAACCAAAGCCAAAGCTGCAGCTCCGTTAACTTTTGCATGCCGTTGGTTTTTGGACATTCTGCACGTAAGAACAAAAGCAGCTTAGTGAGAGGGGGGGTGGGGAGATGAGAGGGAGTGGGGGAGAAGGAGTGAAGGAATGGGGGAATGGTAATGCAGTAGAGTGAGAGCGGAAGGCAGCAGCAGTCAGTGCCTGCTTGATTGACTTGGAAGAGAGCGCCAAAGGTTGCCAGACATTCATTGTTTTTGTCCTGCCTGTGTATGTGTGCGTATAAGTGTGTGCGTGTGTGCGTGCACTCACTCGTTAGTTGCACATTTTGCCAATGTTTTTTCAGTTGAATTGTTCTTGCTTTTTTGTGCTTTCTCTGCCTCCCTCTATTGCAGGCATTGTCTTGTATTTCAGCAGCGCCACCTGGCGGCCCACGGCGCATAAAAGTCATCAATATTGCTTATTTGCAACAGTGGCTGCGCTGCTCTCTCTCCCACTCTACCCGTCTCCCTCTGGCTATTGTTGTTTGGCAGTTATTGTTGCTGCTTTCCTTCCGCTCTCTCAGGCACCGAAAACTCTCTCCCACTCTCCCACTTGCTGACTGCACAAATTGCGTTTTGTTCTACCGCTGTCGCTGCCTCTGCCTCCGTCTCTGCTGCTGCTTCCGCTTGTGCCGTTTTTATTGTTGCTTTGTGTGTTGATTTATGTGCGCTGCATGTGTGTGTGGGCGTGTGTGGGCTGCAGGGCGTGCAGGCAACTCAAGTTGTCCTCTCTCCTCTCCCTCTCTCTCCCTCTCTCTTGCTGACGTCGCGTCGTCGTCGTTGACTTCCCAGGAGAAGGCACTGAGTGCACTGCGTTACCGACAACGACGGCAACGGCGACTGCGGCTGCGACTGCGTCTTGTTGCGCATACAAATTGGTTTTAGTTATTAATGGTGTGTATAATTAAGCGGGTGCCTTTTGTTGCCAACTTTGTCTGCAGTTTGTTGGAATGTTTCTTAATAATTTGTGTGCGCATCGCTCAAGACAAACAAAGCAAGCAGGCAAAAGTAATACGAGCACCAAGCAGAGAGACGGAGAGAGAGGGAGACAGGGAGAGACGATAGTGCAGCACACGCAATTTTCAGTTTATGACAGCGAGTGTGCAACAAGGACGGCCATACATGTGCACACACTCTCGCATGCATCGTGGTTGCAGTTTAACGAGCAGCTGCTGAAATAATCTAATTGGATTTTAGAAATTTATACGCTAATAAACTTTATGACCGGGAAATTTTGCTATTTTATGACATCGAATGAGTTGAATGGATTCCTTTGAAGAATTAATGCGCGTAGATAATGCGGAATATGCATGATTTTAATTTAAATATCGCAAATCATGAGAATAAAATGAGTTCATTTTGGTGTATATAGTCGGAACATGCACAATAAAAAATATTAATATATATTAAAATATCTATTTAATCGGAATAATAATGCATCGTAGACAATATAAATTCATTAAAAAATTTTAATATTGAAAAATATCACAAGAATGAATTGTAAGTTATTAGTTTATTTATATTCATTTATTATATCCACAACAACAATTTATTAATATTATTTTAATATCGAAATCACAGGCATATATCTTCAATTGTTTGATATTTCTAATTCTTTTCATTATAAAAATTTAATTTTTATATTTAAATATCGAATTTACTAGAATCTATCATTGAAATATCGTTTCATTCTCTATACATTCACAATAGTCATTCTTATAATTTAAATATCGAAATCACGAGAATATGTCATTAAATATTTAAAAATTCCTGATATATTCATGGCATTTACCTACAAGTATATCTTGTATACAAACTTTATTTACTTGGTGTGGCAACCTTCTCTTTTCCTGCCAAGTACCCTTCTTGACTTATCCCATCAATACTTTGATCCCTTTTGACTTTCTGTACCAAATTTGTTATGCCGCAATCCTTTGTACGCTTCATTAGAGCGTTTACTTATTTTACGGCTTTTGGGCGAGCTTGATTAACTTTGGCTAATACATAAACCCCCAGGGGAATGGAATGTACAAATCAAGTGAGGTCAGCGAAGTCAACAACTGTTTCTTGACCCTTCTTCAATTAAAAAAGTGCCAGAAACAGAGGGAAACACAAACCCAAAATGAAACCTAACCTCAAACTGAGCACTCTCTCTCCCCGCTGCGCCTACAAACGTGTTTGTCTATCAATCAGTCGAACAAATAGCCGAAAAAATAAAGCACTTGGGTAGCCCAGATAACACTCCCCCCCTCTTCCACACCCCCCTAATACGCACAGTCCCCGCCCCCAACGACAACTTAACAAATTTGTGCCGCAATTGAAATCTAAACCTTTTTTTCTTTGCCTTGCTTCGCTCGGGAAAAAACTCATTACGAATGCACAACGTAAGCCCTGAGAAGAAGCAGATAAAGATGAGAAAAACAAGAAGGGAAAAGGGAGAGGGGAGGGGGCACCACAGTGTGGGCGAAATCTTTGCACACTTATGCGATATTTACTTTAACAAATTTATTCCTCTTCTTGACGCCGAAGCAAACTTTGATTTCGTGTGGAAAATACTAAAAATAGAATTGCCGAAAATACCAAAAATACCGCTAAATGCTAAACAAATGTTGCCTTAGCAACTTTTAATTGAATGTATACAATTGTGCGAGTGAGAAAGAGAGGGGAGAGGGAGGAAGGAAGGGAGGGAGAGCGATGCTTGCCGAAGATATTCATAAATTTTCTATAGATTTCTGGGGAGGAGCCTGGCAAAAGTTTGTCAGCTCTCAGTTCTTCTTGCTTAGCAAAAAAGAAAACCGCAACTTTTCTAATTTATTTCCCCTGCACACACACACACACACGCGCGCACACACACGCGAGTCTTGCTGTACATATTTTGTGTTAATACATATTGTATAATACTTTGTGTTTTTCTTTTCGCCCCGTGCCAAGCGAATTTGAGCCTTTTGTTCTAAGCAACTCGAGGCAAGTACCAAGGGAGGGGAGGGTGGAGGGTACTGCCAGCAAAGTTTGCGCCCTCAGTTGAGTCCACAGACCGAGAGTGTGTATGCCGAGTGTGCTGAGTGTGTGTGTGCCAAGAGAGAGTTTGCCCAGTTTTCCCCAAGCTGTGCAGAGTTTTCCAAGTTTTCCTCTGTGGGGGTTTGAGTGTTTGGCCCTTCCCTGGTGTATGGCCAACGCCGCCAGTGTTGACTGCTGTGGGCTGCTGAGCAGCTGCTGTGAGTTGCCTCTTTCCCTCTTTGCTATATCTCTCTCTCCCTCTCTCCTTCCCTCTCGCTCTCTTTCCGATAAGGTTTTTAATTTAGTTTCGCTGCATTTTTTGTAAATTTCATAATCAGTTTAAAATCTTTCTTAATGAGATTGATGTCATAAGGATTATACAATATGTGCAGGTAGAAAGAGAGATATACAATATATAGAGAAAGAGATAGAAGATTTATAAAACTTCCTTCTCTTTCCCACATACTCCTTTAGCTTTATTTTCTGCATATTTATAAAGGTTATTTTTGAAGGTGCCGCAATCTTTTCACTTTCAATGCACACTCGTGCTACATATTCTAATGCCTTTCTACCTCTCTCTTTCTACATCCCTCTCTCTCTATTTCCCTCTCTCTTCCTCTCCCCTCTCCCCCCTTTTCTTCTCAAGTCCTTCCTTCTAACGACTTCCCAAAATCCTTGAGCATAATCAAGCACAGCCATTTTAGAGCTAAATCTTATGACTATTTGCCTCGTTTAGCATTTTACAACAATTGCCCAGGCACGTTTACCTGGGCAGTTAGAGACCTTGTACACCTAGTACACCCCTTTTGCCACACCTCCCCTACCTCCTATCAAATTAAATTTCCTGTAATGAACATTTTACGGTACTTTTACAAGGCAGAAAACCTCAGAAGTTTCACGTTCATCGTGTCGTCGAGGATAATTGAGTTTAACCCGCGCAGCACGCGACCTGCTAACGGGACATTTAAAGGGGTGAGGGGGGATGGGGGATGGGTAAAAGAAACCACAGGGATGCGTGAAGGAATAAGACAGCTGAAGAAGACAGACAGAGAGAGGGCAGTGAAAGAGAGAGAGAGAGAGAGAGAGCAAGATTTATTTTTCTTAATTTTCTGTTTTGCCAAATGGGAAATTAAAATAAATTAAACAGGGAGGAAGGAAGAAAGGAAGACTTGCACTGTTAAGGGAAGAGAAAGAGAAAGGGTGATAGAGAGTTTGAAGAGAGAAAGAGACAGCGAAAGAGAGAGAGGAAGATAAGGGGAAGTTAGAAGAGGGCACTCAATCGCAGCCATCACATGCTCCTCCTCACATGATTTACGCCATTTCCCTCGGGCTTCATTTATTTATGGCCAAAGGCAAACCTTAACCCTTTAATCCCTTAACCCTTGGCTAACCACAGGCACGTCTAAGCAACAAAAAAAAAAAAAAACAACAACAGCGGGAAATGGCGGGAAAATTCCATTTGCATTTGGAATTTTCAAACGGAAAATGTCAAAAACGCAACTCGCGCAATTTCATAAATTTTAATCCTTTTTTATTGCCAAGGAATGAAAACAACGTCAGATAGCGAGCGAATGTGGGAGAGAGAGGGAAAAGGAGAGCTAGTGAAGAAGTGAGAGAGAGATGGGGAGGAAGAGGGAGAAAGGAAGAGTGCGACAAGCAAAAGGTGCGCGGAAAATGGAAAGTGAAATACACAAAACTCATTTCCGTCGCGCACTTGAACGTCTTGCGTCTAGGCAGGGATGGGGAGGGGGAAGGAAGGAGGGGAGGAGAAGGAAGGAGGGGAGGGAAGGAAAGAGGCAAGAACGAGGTAAGCATATAAACTACTTGTGTTTACAAAGGCTGACTGACTATGAAATACCCTACAATAAAAGCAAAACTGAAAATAAGTAAACTGTGCACAAAGTAGAGAGTAAAACAGCTGAATTAGTGTTGTATAATACGCTGTGAATGGTAGAGCATCTAGAAATGAAACGTTTTAAAAGGCAAAACAAGTCTCTTATAGCCCATATCATCATATAGAATGACCTTAGATACTCATGCGGTACATAATTCAACAACTAAAATACCCTGTAAATTTAAGAGAGGATAAATACAGCTAAGCTGCAACTTGATATTTGTGTTATGGAGAGTATACCAAGGCTAGCATATGCAAATTTATAATTCCATATTGAATGATGGACTAAAACATACCCTGTTTTAAAAGGAATAAGCCATAAACCCCTGCTGTAGATGGTAAAATGACTGAAATACCCTGTAAATGCATTAAGTAGCACACATAACTAAGCTACCCCTTGCCACGTACATTCTAGAGAGTATAATAAATTGAGCAGGTTTGCACTACATTAGCGACTGAAAGACACCCTATAAGAGTAAGAAAAGTCAACATAGTGTTGGTAGAGAGTGAGTAGAATTTTATTACTAACACTAAACAACAACTAAAATATTTAATATCCTGTAAATTCAACAATCAGTTCACTGAGCCAAGCTACCCCTTTCTACACAAGTGTATAAAGGGTAAAACAGGTTAAGCCCAACTTAAGGTAACACGAAACTAACTGAGGGACATTGCGAGCAGAGAGAGAAAGGAGAAAGAGAGAGGAAGGAAGAGTAAAAGAGGCAGAGTGGAAGGGGAAAGAGGGAGGAAGGAAGAAGGAGCATGGAGGGTTGACAATTGTCTAAGTTGGAGGACAATATGAAAAGGTAAAAGTGCTCAGTGCAGCACTAATTACTTTGCCACCTCACATTATGAGTGTGCAGTGGAGGAAGAAGAGGAAGGTGAGAGAAGAGAGGGAAGACAGCACACTTAATATCAAGCATACGCCACGTTGAATGACTGCGGTTCGCGGGCTCTTTTAAATATGCAGCCAACTGTCGAAAAGGGAAAACAAATGAAAACTGCCAGGCACAGGACAGTGTAGTGGCGGGAGGGGAGAGTGCAGTGGCAGGGGCAGTAGAGGGTGAGGGATAGTAAAGGAGGAAGGGCAGACAGGAAAGGACAGTGAAGTGCACGACAGGATGTGAGAGCTGAATCCGCGCGCGGATGCGTTGACTCGTGCCAGCGTGTCCTGTCGCACATAATTTATGCATGTCTAAGCAGGCTTGCGTGCGAGTGTGTGTGTGTGAGTGTGCGAGTGTGTGAGGAGTGTGTGTGTGTGAGGAGTGTGTGTGTGAGAGAGAGAGGGGTATGTGGGGTGTGCGCCTCTTGAAATGATAGCGAGACAGAAGTCAAAAATGCCGCGCAAAGTTGATATTGAAGTGCGTCAGTAGAACTGCACATGTTGCCTCATTTCCCTTCTCTTTCTCTCCCTCCTCGACACCCTTTTCCTCCTTCCCTGCATCTGACACAAACACGAATTGAAATGAATGAGCTTAGTGCAATGAATAACACTCATGAATACCATGCAAGAGTAAAAAGAACTAAAGCCAAACCTATTTTATCATTGCATGTTTGCTAAGCTGATTGAGAAATGCAAACGAAACAGTTTGAGAAATGCTAAAGATATTGAGGATTGAGAATAGAGGGAATAACTCCTCAATATAGGAAGAATTTACTAGGTTTCTAATTGGATATCAAGCAGGAGATCGAGATGATCAATACAATCATTTAGGTCAATTTATCATTTTTGTTTCTTAAATATTTTCCAAGTTTTTTCTGCAATCACAGCCCCAATTTCTAGCTATTATTGAGATAGTTATATATATTATAGGCAACAAAATTTAACGTTCTAGATCTTAAATTAATAATATATATTCATTTTGTTGTAATTTACCTAGGCAAAAGAGGGCGTGGCCAAAGTCTAAAACATCATTTATCTATGTAAAATAAAGAGACACATTGTCACTAAGTTTAATCGCCTTAACACTTATAATCACAGAGATCTAGGTGTTCATACGAGCAAACAGGCCTATATTGACTCTACTATTAATACTGTTAAGGAATATATACGCTTTGTTATATATGTATATATATTCTTCTATATAGATTATAATTCCCCTCTTCTCTATGCTCAAAGGTTGTAAATAATTCTGACTGCATTTTTTTTCTATAGGGAAACTCTCTCTTTAAATAACATTGCTAACTTAAACAACCAAAATAAAATTAAATAAAAATAATAAAATAAATATAATTGCCCCATCTCATACTCTCTCTCTCTCTCTCTCTCTCTGCTGACACTGCAAAGCTCTTCAGCGATTGAAGATTCGCCTGCTCTCGCACTCAATCAATGATCCCATTTGAAATGTCAGAAGGCTCTTGAGGCATCGCTTAATTGTGCCACTTCGCCGCGTTGTGTTGTCAATTCTAAAAAAGCACTTTACCAGGCTCCCCCTCCACCTGCCCCGTTGCAGGCAGGAGAGTTCAACAAACTGTTGCACAAGTGGCAAGAAACAACAGCAACAAAGAGCAAAGAGCAAAAGCAGCGCAAAAAATTGCGACACGCGACATTAAAAACGTGGCAGGCAATAAAAATTGAGGTCAACAGCGGCAGCAAACAGTGGCAGGCTAATGAATAACACACCAGAGAGAGGGGGCAGCTAGGGTTGAGGGGAGAGGAGTAGGGCAGAAGAAGGGGGAAGGGGGGGGTAAACAACAACTGAGTCGCGCCTTATCAAGATGCGCAATTAAATATGGAAATGGCAAATGAAGGCAGAGAGGCAGAAAGCGCGCCATGCGGCATGTTGCACGTTGCAGCAACAACATGAAATCTGCACACGCGACAAGTGTCATTAGCGACAGTACCCCCTCCTCGGTACCCCCTCTGCCTACGCCGCTGTGTGTCGCGGGGAAAAAATGAAATAAAAAACTTGAAAATGAAAACAATTAAATGTCATTTTGTGGCACATTTTATGTACTTAAATGTGGGCGTGGCACTTGTAGTTGTTGCCAATAGTGTAGAGGGAGGGGAGAAGGGGGTGTACTATTTATGTGTGTGTGTGTGTGTGAGTGTGCTTGTGTGTGTTTTAGTTAAGTGTTGGCGACGCATTTGTGATTATTTGCAGCAAATATTTGAAAATTAAACACACGAGAGAAGCAACAGGGAAGGCCAAAAGGAGGCGTGTGTGTGGTGACTAGGGGCGGAAGGGGAGGACGGGGGTGTGGCATAGACATGCCTAAAATTTGTCGAGAATTTATATTACGTGTCGACAGAGAACGGCAGCTGCTGCCTCAGTCGGAGGTTACAACCTAAGGGGGCAGGCAGAGACAGAGACAATGCAAACAATTTCAATTTGCATGTAGGAAACAAGGACAAACACAGACAGGCACACACACCAACACACAGACAGAGATACACACACACACACATATATACTCTAGCATGCTCAAACACACACCTACACACACAAAGAGACTGAGTCGCGCAGTTGTGGCAAATGGCTGCCAAAGTTCAAAATGCAACTATGCGAGGGTCGTTCTTGTCAGTTAAAGCAGGCGAGGGGGCAGTCCAAGCAGGGCAAGAGAAGGTAGGTAAGGCAGGCAGTAAAGGGGAAAGGGAAGCTGCTAGGTGTAGGGGGAGGAGGGGGTAGGTAAGCACCCTCTAAGTGTCGGTTAGCAACATTTGCGGTGTGCTGCCTTGTGGCAACATATGGCAGCGAGGCGCCTCGAAAGAACGTGTCGTCGATTGGCGAAAGAACATGTTGAAGACACGACTATGTGGGCGGGCAGCAGAGTGTGGGCGGGGTCAGGCAGCTAGAGAAAGGTGTGCCAAAAGAGAGAGTGAACACGTTGCACATGTGTCAAACAAGCTGAGCAGGTGTCGATGCTCAAAATTGCTGAGGATTTGACTTGTAATTGCTCGATAGGGATTTGAGCAGTTCTTGGGGGTATAGAGAGAGGAATATATAGATATATGGGTATGGGAAAGTAGGTAGTAAGTCACTGTATGGTTGCACTGCTTGCAAATCGAACTTAACACTACTTTAAAGTACAGCTGCACTGCTTGAAATGCAGAGAGGGAAGGGAAGTTGTTTCCTTTTATTATGCATAACTCAATGTGATTCTTCACTGGCTCTCTATCTCTCCCTTTTTCCCTCTCTCTCTCTCTCTCTTTCTTCCCTTCATTCTGCCTCCCTCTACTCTCTTTTCACTCCCCCTTCCCCTCTCTTACTCCCTTCCTTGCCTTTCTTTCTGCCTTTCTTTCCCTTCACCCCAAATCTCCCCCAACATCTTCTTTCTTCACCTTCCCTGCTTATCAACTCACAGTTCCTGTTCACCTGTTCCCCCTTCACCCTCCCCCCTTGCATATCCTGTCTGCAGTGCATATATCCCTTATGCCATGCCTTAACCAACACACACACACACACACACATATCCATATCGGTATCTTTGTGTGTTACTTGTCGCCTGCACTGGCACTGTCAACTGTCGCTTCAATTTAATCGCATGTTCTGCTTCTCTCTTTTGCTTTCGCAGTTGTCACCGCGATTATTGTCAGCAGGTAGCCCCCGTCCCACCTCACCTCTTCCTCTCCCATCCGTTCTTTTTCCTCTCCCCACCCTTCTCTTGCTACCCCTTCTGCGCTGCTGTTTTAATTACTGCAACACAGCAGACACACACAACACAAGAGTCAAGCCCAACTCCGCGACTGTCTCTGTCTGCCTCTCTCTGTCTCTCTGTCTATCTCTGTCGCTTATCGCTTTGCTCTATAAAAATAATGCACACAGTCATGGTCCTCCTCCTTCTTCTCCCCTCTTCCTCCCTTCCACTCTCTACTGTCTCTGTCCTCTGCTCTGCTCCATTTAGATAAGTGACACATAAATTAAGCAATTTTCCTTTTATTTTTCTCACTCCCTCTCTCTCTCTCCTGCTCCCTCTCTCACTCCTCTCCCTTCCCTCTTGGCATATAATAGAATAATTATAAAACAATTGTCAAGCTGCTTTTGTTACTTTCTCATTTCTTTGCTCGCTCATTCACAGTTAACACAAGTGAAAAACTGCTGAAAGTCGTCGGGGATCCATCGTTGCTTTATGATTCTTATTAGCCCCGTTCACATATTTGTTTTAATAACCGCCAAGCATTTCTTCCCCAGCAGTTCTATTCCCCTTCCTCTGCTCCTCTTTCCCCTTGTCTTATTCTTTTTTATCATTATGGAATGCGCTCTTCGAGTGTTAGATAAACATTTTGACAGCTCCGTCATAAAGTTTCCTCAGATATGATTATCATGCAGGCAGCTACGGGTGGAGGATTGATGGAAGAAAGAGTTCAAGAACTGTGTTGTCTCTTTTAAATTGTGACTTAATTGGAGTTGGTAATAAAGAAAGAACTCAGAAAGCACTTTCAAAAGGGGAAGCTTCTCTAAGAAGTAACTTTTAATTGGGTTCCATCATCGAATGTCTTTTGAATCAACACATAAACTGTTTTTTGGGTACCCTAAATAGTAATATTGGCTAGACATAAGCTTAAAAGCTCAATTACTTTGGAAATTTATTTACAAAGGTTTCATTTCAAACAGTTACGAGGG
This sequence comes from Zaprionus indianus, assembly GCA_018904595.1. Taxonomy (NCBI): domain Eukaryota; kingdom Metazoa; phylum Arthropoda; class Insecta; order Diptera; family Drosophilidae; genus Zaprionus; species Zaprionus indianus. The sequence continues at coordinate 1,277,399 of JAEIHA010000145.1, read as the reverse complement.
TCGTTTGATAAGTCCGTGACTTTTTGTATTTGCCGCGCACCTGCTCTAAATACAACACTGCTCCTGTCAGCAGTTATCGATTAACAGCTGACTGTAAAATTTTGAGAAAGCTGCGTTTTTTGGTTTGCGTTTTATAGGCATTGAAAGCAGACGATCTCGTGAATTTTAACGAAAATGGAAAAAAGTGAATTTCGTGTCAGCATGGCAAAATTTCATAAATTGGGCTACGAACTGCTACCCCATCCAGCATATTCTCCAGATTTAGCCCCCTGTGACTATTTTTTGTTTCCAAACATGAAGAAATGGCTCGGCGGTAAGAGATTCGGGTCATCACAGAAACAAACGACTATTTTGAGGGCCTTGAGAAAACCTATTATTTGGAAGGAATAAAAAAATTGGAAAAACGCTGGACTAAATGTATAGAGCTAAAAGGAGATTATGTTGAGAAATAAAACGCTTCTTTGACGAAAAAAATATATTTTATTCAAAAAGTCACGGACTTATCAAACGACCCTCGTATCTCTTCATCTACAACTGTGCTTTGCATTGTTGATTAAAGGCTAGCCAAAGTAGTAATATTGGCTAGACAGAAGCTTTAAAGATCATTGAAGCTCTAAATAGTTTTAAATGCTTTTGAAATTGATTTATAAGGGCTGGATTTTAAACGGTTATGTTTTCATATACATTTGTGTCTAGATTTAAAAATTACAGACTAGCCTAGGTAGTAATATTGGCAAGGATAAAGCTCAAAAGCGCATTAAAGCTCTACATATTGCTAAATCCCATAGCACATTATTTCTTGGAAAAGATTCTTTAAAATTGACTGAACAATATAGCAAATGTCTTTAGAATCAACTCAACTCAATTTAATCAACATCAGCCGCTTCAATTGAGGTTTTAAGCAGTATAGAAGCTTTAAGCTGATTAAAGCTTCACCAACTAAGTAATTTTTATTCAACTGATTTTTTATTAGTTTTTCCTTTGAATATAGACTCACTAAGGTTTCTTGTTTTGCATTAGAATTGTAATTTCATCACTGTTAATTAAAACTCCCTTTCCTTCTTCGCCAACTGAAGTTCATTAAAAGCTGCCTTTGAAATTCTTAACTCAATGAAAGTTCTTGTTGCCTTAAGTTCACTAAGAGCTCTTCTCATCAAAGTTGTCTAGCTCAGAAGAAGAAAATAGTCACACGACGCTAACTTGCTTAGCAACTGTTAATTGCGACTGCAGCAGGTAACAAAGGTGCCTTTTGATTGACAATCGAAGCAGTTGACACCTCATTTCCAGCTTGAAGCTAAAGAAAGAGATACGAGGCCTTTGTTCAGCATTGTCACAGGGCAATTCTCACCTGTGGCGCAGCTTCAACTACAGTGCCTACTTCTGCCCCCTCTTCAGCACCTTCTTCAGTACCTTCTACTGCCCCTTCACCGGCAGCTTCTTCTGCCCCTTCTCCAGCACCTTCTTCAGTACCTTCTCTAGCACCTTCCTCTTCTCTGGCTGCACCTCTCTCTACTCTCTTTCTCTGCACTATCGCATAGTTATGTATTTGGCCAACAGATTAACACCTTTTGCAGTTGTTTGCGGCACGAAACTTGTTTGGCTTATCCACGGGAAGAAGCTCCAAGAAGAAAGAGAATCAGACTTGCTGCAGCTGCTGGCGAAAAGAAAAAACTTTTATTTTTCATTATTTTGCCAGTTTATTCTCTTCTCTTCCCTTCTCTGTGCTCTGCTCTGCGTTCTGTTTCTGCCTTTTGGCTTATAATCAAATGCAATGATGGCATGACTAAAAATGGAATTCTGCTGTCTGCACTTCATCAACATGCGGGGCCCCAAATGACTTCAAGGACAGCGGGGCAGCTGCAGAGCGATGCATCGACAGACGGACGGAATTACGGACAGACGGACAAATAGAGAACAAGGCAGAGGGGCAGAGGAGCAGACAGAGGGGCAGGCAAACGGAGGCACTGAAAGGCAGAGAGAGTGAAAAGACTAAAGGGCAGGCAGAGAGGCACATAAAGGAACAAAGAGGGGGATAAACAGACAGAGAGACAGACAGAGCGGACAGACATGGAGACAGACAGTGCGGACAGAGCGGACAGACAGTGCGGACAGAGCGGACAGCCAATCGCACTGCAGCTCAGCTCAGCTCGACGCTGTCTGTCGCAATTCGAGGCGACTCTCGACTGGACTCAACCCGTTCTCAACACGCATTCCTCATGCCATACAAAACAATTGACATGCATTGTTGTTGTCACAGACTGCCTGCTGCAACCCCCTCTCTCCCTACTCCCTGCTACCTTCCCCTCTCTGGCCTGTTCTCCTTTGTCAACTGACTGCAAAATGCAATTTTCCAAAATGGCACTCAAAACGAGTTTCGCTTTGAAAGGACTCGACAGAGTCGATGGTGAAGCTGAAGCTGAAGCTAAAGTTGGCACTGAAGCTGCAGTTGGAGCTGCAGTTGGAGCTGAAGTTGGAGCTGCAGTTGGAGTTGGAATTGGAGTTGAAGATGAAGCTAGAGCTGAGGCTGGAAACTGGTTCCTGCTCAGCGTCAACAGCAAATTGTCTGCTCTTCATTTATCAATACGCTGCGATCCGCAGTTATCCTCGTTTTGCCCCTCTCTTCTTCCCTCTTCTGTCTCTCCCATTCTCTCACTCTTTCTATATCTCCTTAACTCTGTCTTCTTCTCTCTTCCTCTCTGTTTCCCTCTCTTTCTCCCCTCTCTTGCTAAGCAATTCCGGTTTGCCTTCAATAACATTTCATTTCGTTTCAGACTTTGTCTTTCTATCGTTCTGTCTGTCTCTCGATCTATTCTTGGCTCTGTCTTTCTTCCCCCTCTTCACCTCTTCCTTCCCCTTCTTTCCCTTCTCTTCCCCTCTTCATCCTCTTATCTTTCCCCTTCTTCCCCTCCTTCTTCTTCTTGTCCCGCCTTTCTTATCACTCCCGTGCTTCTCTTTCTGTTTCTTCTGCCGCTAAATTAAGATCAATATCAAGTCTTGCATCTGCCGGCAGGTGGCGTTCTCTCTCTCTATCTCTGTCTGTATCACTCGCAGTCTTCACTCTCCTCTCTCCCCTCTTGGCTAATTTATTTTGCAGTTTCCAGTGGCGGAAATCGCTTAATACGTGGGACGTGCAAGTGTGGAACGTGGAACGCATTCGTTTTCTACTTTTTCTTTTCCTTTTTTTTCTGTTTTGCTTCTCAATTCTCGATTCAATTGGCGCGCTTTGATGTTCAGCATTCCTAGCCTGGCCTACCCGCTGTGCAGCATCTATCTCTCTCGCTTGCACTCCCCTCTCCTTCTAACCTCACTCTGCGCTCATCCTAACCTCACTCTGGTTATTTATTGTATTCGTTTATCTGCATTTTTGCAGGCGCTTATAAATTTCGATTCGCATAATTTGCCGTGGAATCGCAGCTCGATTGCGACTTTTATGGCCAGGAATTATATTTCCAGATATTTTCGCCTTTAATAGGCGCAACAAACGCAATGGCGCCATCTGTTGGCAGCGGCGGGCGAATGACAGTTGTGGGAGAGCGCGGAGGAAAGTGAACAGAGAATGAGCTTTAAAAGATGCCGACAGGGGGCAGAAGATTGAAGGAGAATGTTGGAAATAAATATATATTGGCACAGGAGAGGGGGAGAGAGAGAGGAAGAAAGAAAGAGAGGTTAAGAAGAAGAAGTAGAAGTTGAAGTGGAAATGTGATAAACAAAATAATTTTCTCTTCAACTGTCTCTTAAAACATTTAACAACTTTATTCAAACACAAATAATTGTTTGAATATTTAATAAAATATTTCTACAACTTCTTGAATAATTTCCAATAATCCCCCACCAATTTCTCGCAGTGTAATTAGTAATTGAGACGCAAACACGTTGATAGCTTGCAACCACATAAGGCATTTCAACTGCGAGTTGGGATTCGATTTCGACTTTGAATCTCTTGCAACTTGAGGCAAACCAAGTTGGAATAGATTTCGCAGATGGATAATCCACACAATGTGGCAAAGCCAAAGTCAATGCTGCATGTGTTGCAAGTGTTGTTGTGTGCAACATGCTGACATTTAATGTCTGCATCAGGCGAAATGCAGCACAAATATTTGAGGCAAATAATCGGTTAACTGAGAGACAGACAGACAGAGGAGGTAGAGAGAGGGAGAGAGAGGGAGGGGAAAGGCAGATAAACAATGCTTAATTTTACTTTTACCTTTTGGGTAAATATTTACACAATGATTGGTAGGGAGAAGGGAACGGGGGGGGGGGAAGAGTCAGCTCGCTGTGGAGTCGTCGCTGTCTCTTCGTCGAGTCACATTCAGTTCAAAGTCGCATTTGCCGACGCTTGTTTAAACAATTTACAATCTACTGTCGGTTTACCCCCCTCCCCCTGCCCCTTTTCCCTTCCCGTTGACACCCGTTGTCACAAATCGAAGCGAGTGACGGACGTGCCCCACGAGTGTCGAGCAGCAGTCGGGGGAGGGAGGAGAGGTCGCACTCGTCGACAGAGTCGAAGTCAGAGTCGAAGTCGGCATCGGCTGTCGGCAGTTCGAGTCTTTCGTTTGCTCAGCTCATTAGCGCTATTTATAAACATGTTGCAGGTTTACTCTAAACTTCACTCCCCTCTTGCCACATCCCTCCTCTCTCTCCCTATCGATTAGCTTTTGCGGGCACCCTTTTTTATGACATGCTAATTCAGTTTTCACCTGAAGGTTTCTTCTGTTTTTTTTCTCGTCGCTTGCCGCAAATTATTTACGCCTGATTGACTTGTAAATACTTTCAATTAGTTTAGCCAGCTTTGCTTGTTTACCCACTGCTTTCCCCCCTCTCTTCTCTCCAAGATTCTGGCTATAATTAGCCTAGCTCAACTTGCTCTTCAAGTACAACATTTGAGGTTTTGCAATTCAGTGCAAATCGAGAGTTTCCTTGACCCTCTTTTGTTTAATATATTCTCTATTAACATAGGTTAAGTTTGCTCTCTCCTTTATTCTCTCTCTATCTTCCTCTATTAGTGATTTCATCTTGAGATATATTTCTTATTTCTTACTCATTATTTATCCCTTTCTAATTTATATGTCTGCAGAGATAGATCTTGCCAGCATGAACATGGGCTGTGAAAATTATTTATGGGCGCGGGAAGGGAGGAAAAAGGAATGAATGCATGAAATGAATGAAAAATTACGAAGTAACCTCTCTTGAGCGGACACTAAGCAATTGATTGCTGTCCGCAGTGAGCACTTTTGTTTGAAAACCTTTCGAAATTACAAAGTAACCTCCCCTGAGCGGACACTTAGCAATTGATTGCTGTCCGCAAAGAGAATTTTAGCTTAAAAAAAACTTTCAGATATATTAACAAGGCTGTTTCAATTTTAAATTTATCTTCCACAAATCAAGTTCTTTCTCTCTCTAGGAATATCAAGAATAATCACTGAACGCACTCTTAATCTTAATTATTATATACCTTTCTTCGTTATGAAAAAACCAATTAAAGAATCTAAACGAATTCAATAATGAATAAAATACTTTCTCTCTTATTCTTTCTCTCAGTCTCTAATAAGTCATCAATAATAACAAATTCCCTTTCTCTCCCTCTTCTCTTGCAGGCGACATACTCTCCGGCGTGTGCTTTGTGGGCCAGCTGGACACGCACTCCCTTGGGGGCTTCCTGATACTGCCACTCTGCATATATCTGTCGATCGGAGCACTCTTTCTGCTCGCGGGCTTCATCTCGCTGTTCCGCATTCGCACCGTGATGAAGACGGATGGCAAGAGGACGGACAAGCTGGAGCGCCTCATGTTGCGCATTGGTTTCTTCTCGGGCCTCTTCATATTGCCCGCACTGGGTCTGCTAGGGTGTCTGTTCTACGAGTATTACAACTTCGACGAGTGGATGATTCAGTGGCATCGCGACATCTGCAAACCCTTCTCTATACCCTGCCCGGCTGCCAGGGCGCCGGGTACACCGGAGGCACGTCCCATCTTCCAGATCTACATGGTGAAGTACCTGTGCTCCATGCTGGTGGGGGTTACGTCCAGTGTCTGGCTGTACTCCAGCAAGACCATGGTCAGCTGGCGCAACTTTGTGGAGCGACTGCAGGGCAAGGAGCCACGCACGCGGGCCCAGGCGTATGTCTAGTATGAGACGGCGGCGGTGGCTGCGGCCGAGGCCGAGGCGGGGGCTAATGAGAGTTACTTGGCGTTTAGCACGTAGAGAGAGGGAGAAACACCTCCTACCCCACACAGCCTGCCCGCCTGCCTGCCTACACCGCCCCTCACTGACCCCCACTTGACCCCACGAGCATAAGAAATGCATTTGTAGTCGTAGCCTAACTCAAACTACAGCTTTGTATAAAGTTTATCACTGTATTCCCCCCTTCCCCCTTCTTCGCCCCCCACTGAATCAAAATGTCGCCCTAATATTTAGTTATAAACTATATACATATATATATATACCTTATATGCATTATATACCTACATATGGAAGCAGCTCGCCAGCTTTCTTGTTGAACCAAAACTACAAATATATTGATTAGCTGTAAGTTGATGCCTAGCGTACGTAGACTAGACTAAGGCCCCGCATTACTCACTATACTTGTTACTTGACGCATCTCATCTTACTTTGCTTCCGTTTCCGCTTCCGCTTCCTGTGCAGCAAACATGGTATACGAGTCTTCTAAGTGTAGCTAGCAAACTCTTTACACTTTGTTCAGCTTTAAATGTGCCCCAAGAATAGAAAGAGTCCTCAGCTCTTTAACTGCATATATAGCTAGATCTGTAAAGAATATTATACATATATACAGAGTTGAGGACACTGTGGAATGTACTTAAGATATATCCTCCATATATACCGTATATGTGTAGCTAAAATTTGTAGAACTAGGCAGCATTCGAAACTCATAAACAAACAACCCAAAACGCAAATGATTTCTTCATTTTCCAACACTCAAATTGCACAAAAAATAAAGTTATATATCAGCGAGTATATATACAAATTCATAACTGTAAAATACACTGGTAAAATTGAATTATTCATGAAACAATAACTAAGCAAGCAGAACTAAATACGAAGATATGATATATGATATAATATGAATGTATTATGTAGCAATAAATGTCCTCCATGTGCTAAAGCTAAGGCGATTAATCCGATTAGTATAACCTAACCTACAAATACATAATTATTATTGTATATTTATTGCGTACACGTATTTGTTAAACTAATTCAGTTTTATTTGTGGTGAGCCAAACGCGTTTTTATTACATTTTTAATGACGTTGTAGTCATAACACTTAAGAACTCACGTACTTTATCAGACACACACAATACACACACACACACACACACATGTGTAACTGTATTAAACTAATTGATTAATTAATGAACTAATTAAGCGAAATCTAATAATAAGCAGAGAGCAAGTTGAAGGTGGAACTGCCATTTAAATATTGTATTTGTATCTGAATCTGTATTTGTTGACCAATATCTCAACTGTTGAGCATTTGTTTTGCGCATTTAACTAATTTGCAGCTCTAGAATACAAATAACTGTAATTACAATATGTATAATTTGTGTAATTAGTGAGAAAACAGATAAATTTGTGTAGCATTTAAGGTAGTCGCAAAAACGAGTCTCGGCCCTCGTTTCAATTACAATTAATGAGAAATGTAAAATAGAAAGAACAAAAGCGAAACTAAACACTAAACATACGATATGATAACAAACGCAAATTAACAATTTTAAGTGTGTATTGAAAACAAGAAAACCACAAAAAACAACAACAACAAATATGAACAAATAAAACTTTATTTTATTGTTAAAGACTGAACATGAGCTGTGACAATTATTTATGGGCACGGAAGGGGGATAAAGGAATTAAAAAATGAAGAGTTACAGTGATTATGTTCTAAATTTAGAAGTAACCTCCCTTGAGCGGACACTTAGCAATTGATATCTATGCGCAAGGAGAATATTAGCTTGAAAACCTTTCCAAATTACGAAGTAACCTCCCTTGAGCGGACACGCAGCAATTGATTGCTGTCCGCAATGAGAATTTCAGCGTTAAAACCTTTCAGATAAATTAACGAGGCTGTCTCAATTTGAAATGTATATTTATTGGCACCTGTACAGTATTTAAATTTGAGTTTAAGTTAAGCACTTTATGCTATAACTGTCCGTTAAAGGGAATTAAACCTAATAATTGAAACAATTGCAGAATACTTTGCATATGTAGCCTTGCATATATCAAAGTTTATCTTTCTTTCTTTTACATTTCAGTAATTGTTACTGTTTGCTTTGGTATCATTTAAATTTCTCTTAACAGGGTATCTGCCATGCATGGCACTCCTCTCAACTTGTTTAGTTACTTTGCTGCGGGATTTTCTGTTGCTCATCTTGTACTAATTGCATTGCAGACAATAAGCACTTGTACTTGTCCCGTGTAGTTCGCCCGAAAAACTTTTCCCATTACAAGCAGTGCAAGTCCGGGCTTATCACACACACAACCACATACACACATATTAAACACACACTAGCAACGATGGCCACAAAACAGCTTCAAATTCAATCATAACTTGCCAACAACAAAAACAACAACAACAGCAACTGCAGAAGGCAGCAGCTTGCTGCCTCGCAGTCCTTCTCTCTCTCTCTCTTTCTCTCCCGCTCCTTCTCAGTTCATTGCTGAGCCACATTGCCATAAGCGTTGAAATTTACGACTCGTAGGTGCGAGCGCGAATGAAGGAAGAGGGAGGTGGAGGGGCGTGGCCAGGGCGCGAGTGAAGGAGGCCACCCGCACGCCCATATAATTTTGATTACACTTGTTTTCTAAATACTCGGGCTATAAAAGAACCACAGTGGAACATGTGTGTGCCAAGGCAGGCAGCTTATAAAATAAAGGACGAGTGGGGGGCAGGGAGAAGAGAAAGTGGGGAGAGAAGTGGAGGGTGCTGTGGGTTTGTGGACATGCGAACTAAGCGCCTTGGCAACAAATTGTAGTTAAAAGCGACCGCCAGAAATCTGAGCTGCTTTGTCGGCTCTCCCTCAGCCTTCTCTTCCTCCTCCTGCTTCCCTTCCTCCTTCTTCCCTTTTTCCTCCTCTTTTTCCTCTCCCTCCTAAGCCGCCTACTTCAGTTATAGTGAATGGAACACGCACACAGCGGGACATGTCGTAAGGATATGAGGAATATGGCGATGTTTTACAAAACACGTGTGCGATTTAACAACTACAGCAAATAATAAAAAATGAAACAAAGCTGAAACAGAAACAGAAACGGCAGCAGCACAACTACAAATGCAACCAAAAAGTTTGCTCTTCCTCTCTCTTTCTCCGCTCCCACGTGAGCAACAACAACAAAGCATTCAATATGCCCGCGAATTTTGTTGCGTTTTTATGTGGGCGCCATAAAAAAGTTATTAATGCGTGTAGGTGCAAGCGAGGTGTACAACATGTGAAAAAGAGAGAGAGGGAGAGGGTGACGTGCGAGGGGGGGAGTGTGAGGGGCCTCAAAATAGCACGGGCGTGTGCAAGCGTTAATGTGGCAAAAATGTTTTCGCAATGAACTTTTCTATTTGGTCCGACAAGTTCTTTTTGATGCCCTAATGTAGAAAGGGTTCTACGGAAACAGCAAGCAGTTTGACCTACCTGAGAAATATCAAAACTAAACTGTTGCAATTAAAGAGCTTTATAAAATAGATGAATTAATTGATTCCTTACTCATCTAAGTACGGTATTTTAAGTCGTAGATGGAAGTATAGCCATGGTACCTACTGTCAGAAATATAAGGTCCTTATCTCAATTTGAAACTCCTATAAATGTAAATAAAATAACATACGATCTATATCTGGAATTATACATAAAGCAAGCTTTGAAATATTAAGGAGGCAATGTAGTATTTCAAAATTTTCCAGTATGGCAAGACTCTCTTTTGCAGACAATGTCCATTTGCCACTTATAATTCTAACGTATTCCCCAACACTATCACTATTTATTTAACTATAAATTGTGAATATAAGTAGAATAAATTTTTCTAAATTACTTTAAATAGCCAGGGGAAATAAAATATATCAAACAATGAATTAAATTAGCTTATTATATTTCCCTTTCTTTCTTTCACTTATATGTTAAGTGAAAAAATATTATTAAATATTCCTATTATATATGTATAATCAATAACTACTCATTTAAAAGGTGCACTTCAATGTCTTCCTCCAGTAAATATTAATGTAGCAGGTCAAACACATCATACATACACTGTGTGTAAAATACATTTTCCTAGAGTATTCGCAATTCGCCTTGCTAGCAAATGTTAATTCACTTTTATTATTTCTATTGCATTTTTGCAGTGTTTGGCGTGAAAATCATAAAGAAAACACACGAGTGCATAGACATTTACTGCGGCTGTGCGCGAGTGTGTGTGGAAGTTACTAAAAATAAAAGCGCGAACATTGCGAGGGCGCAATAAAAAAGAGACTGCCTCAAAAGTGAAGCCCTCAAAAAGCTGACGTGTTGTTGGGCACGCAGAACTGCTCACTCACACCCCTCACTGCTCAGCCACACTCCGCCCAGCTCACCCCTCCCCCTCTGGAAGTCACTTCTAAACCAATTCAAGATTTCCTAGATTTTCCAAAAAACATAGCATACTTAGCAGCAGCTCTCAGCAGTTGTGTTCGCCTGCTCTGGAGCTCAGTTAGTCGTCATTTATCATTCAAAAAGGGAATACTCTCATCATAATCATCGGTCAATTTAAAAGTCAGTCAAACAATGTCTTCGAAATTCTGGGTTTGCATGGCGCTGATCTCGGTGGCCGTGGCACACACCTATGTCTACACGGATGTGATGAAGCACAGCGGGAACGAGTCCAGCGTTGATGTGCACTACATGCTCGCCAAGTTGAAGCACGAACTGAGATCGTTGCTGTCAATGGCCAAAGAACTGTCCCACGCGGCACGCGAAGGCATCGCCAACTTCCGCACAAGGACTTCGCAGTGGCGCTTTGAACGTGCTCAGAAAATGGCTCTCGAGGCTGCCCGAGGAAGGTCTTAGGCCCAACATGGCGGAGATCAAGACACCAACAGCTCCGATTCCTCCGATTGAGGTCAAGATTCCTGTGATTTTCTTTGTATTTATTTTAGTTTCCGTGATAAAATCGAAGAAAATGTGATGCGAAATTCATTTAATTAATTGAAAATACTCTGACAGGCAGAAACGGAAACAGAAACTGCGAAAATCGAACGAGTTTAATTGCAGTTTTCAATTAGGCGACGTCCGAATTGAACAAAAGAAACGAAAATAGTTTTCCACCCATTGCACTTGACTTTGGCTCTTTGACAAAGTGAAAACGGAGTAGAAGTAATTAAAGCGGAAAATAGAATAGTTTTTCCGGGTAAACCAAATTGTAAGCTGTGCGCAGGGAACAGATGTGAGCTGTGAGCTCTAAGCTTGTCAAAGACGTGCAAAACAAGAAGGAAAACCAAAGTTTGGCATGTTCTGGCCAATGTTGCTTCAATTAGCTTGGACTTAGGGTGTTTAAAAATATAGTGCAGATTAGGCTTTGTTGGTTTAAGTTGTGGCGAAGAGTTGTTGTGATGTTTTTATGAATGATTCTTTATATTCTTTTATATTTATTTAACATTTTACAATATTTCACCCATATTGAGCGAAGAGCTTTATCTTTATAACTGTTATGGGTACAAATAGATAACAAATATAAATTCATTTCCAGATTTTCTTCTATATTGCTCTTTATTTAGCACACAAATTAAGATTCGCATTACGTAAATCATTAAAGAGCTAAGTACACCTTCAGTTAGCAAAGAAATTTTATAGAACAAACATTTAATTCCCAAATTAATTTATATAAAATGTATTTCTAAGTCTCCATAGACCGAATTATCATTTTCTTGTTTCAATGATAAATTAGCTTGGCAATAAATGCTGTTTTATTTCCTCACTTCCTGTAGAAGTCCAGTCCACTTTTGATTCTCTATTGTCTGCAAAGACCTCAAATATATAACCATTGGAGAAGTCTACATTCTGCAGCTCCAAAGAACCTCCAACACTTCCCCTTGTTGCTTTCATCACTTAAACTTCTCCAAAGGAACCTTGAATGATCTTATGAGTGCAGACTTAATAGCTCTCACATCAAATCAACTTGACTGATAAGAAGGTAGCTACCGACAATGTGGCGTGACATGGACAGTGGACTTAACCTTCTCTTCAATAGACTTCGGGTAAGCACTTTCTAAGCTGCCTGCTTTCTATTTCTATACACTGTAAACAAATCAAACATAGGTAAATTAACGATATATAGTAGATATATCAGTTTCTAGTTAAGAGTATTCAATGCAAGTAAAGACTATTCAAATCGACCTAAGCACAAAGAAAACTCCAACCTAAAGTGCGATCTGCCCTTAGGTATTTGTTTAACGACTTGGTATATTCCGACTTGGTGTGCAGCCAAAGGGTACTCTGTAGCCAAATTTAACTGCGTATTGCCTTTACTTGCTCTGCCCAATTTAGTCGAAGCTACTACTAACCCAATCTGGAGAGACTAGGAAAAATCTCAACAGCTGCGCTCAACTGCAGCTCAATGAAATTTGACGAGCGCTGCGGGTGTCAGAAACTACTCAACTACTCGTGACCCCAGTCGAGAGATGCCCCGGGCAGATAGGGCAATGCCAGTGCCATGTGGGGGAGGCAGAGGGCGGGAGGCGGAACAAACAATGGGAAAGTTAATTGCCAGAGCGAATAACGAATAACGAATAAGGAATAACAACCCCGGCGAGAACAAGTCGAGCCGCAGCTTGCAAATTGCCTCAAGGAATCCCGTGAAGGAACCAGCCAAAAAATCAGAGCAGGAGTGGAAGGAAGGGAACGGGAAGTAGGCAGAGGAAGAAGTGGACTGGACTGGGCTAATGGCAGTGCCAATATTTGTCAGCTGCTGACAATTGCAGCCACTTTTGTGGGCTGCCAATCTCTGATGAGGAGTCAATTAAATTTTCGCCAAGGACTCTGTTCGCATTTCGGACTCAGATTCGGGTCTGGGTTGGGAGACGGGGATTAAAATGGCGCCAAATGAATAAATGATGGGGCATGAATGTCAATCAGAGTTAAGCGTTGGAAATGAAGACAAACAATCGCAGCGAACCCGAACCCGAACCGAACCTGAACACAAACCCCAACGGCTGCTGATAAATCCAGTTACAAACTTCACGAATCTGATGAGTCATGTTACAACACGGCCATTAGTCCTGGGAGGGAGGGGAGCGGGTTGGGCATAAATTATTAGCCCAAGCCACGCCCACAAATTGATAAAGTTTTACTCTCACTAATGACAGTTGGCCCCAAAAGTTTTCGCCCCTCTCTATCTCTCTCTGTCTGTCTTTTTGGAACATCCAAAATCGATTTTAATGGCATCGCAAATAACGCAAATGAAAATATCGCTTGTAAATTTGCCAAGCCGAGAAAACAGTTGGCTTGTTTATGCAGCGCCTATTTACTCTCATGAAAGTACAGGGTATGCGTGGGGTGGGACGTTGCAAACAAACTTTTCAACTGCGAAATGAATTGACTTCGATTCGGGTGAAAATGTTGTAAACTTTTATAGTTATCGCAGTCAATTTGACGAAATGAGCTACGAGATAGGCACGACAGAAAGTGAGTACCGAACATACCCGACTGGCAAATACCCTAGGTTGTGGAGAAGAGAAGGAATGATAAGAATGTCCTGGTTATAGTGACAAACCTGGTAATCTTTGCTGAAAAGATAGCACTGACAACAATGACTAGACAGCTGCTCTAGCAAAGCTGCCAAAACTTGGCAACCCTCACATCTATAGGAACGTAGTCAACGCTAACAACCCTGGCAACTCTGGCACTCCTTACAACTCCTGTAATTCTGTAAGCCTTCATCAATCTAGCAACTCTCTCTGATATGAGTTACAGATCTGCATACCCTGGCAACCCTGGCAGTCCTGATAATTCTGGTAAGTCAGAAAACCCTTGTTACCCTGTCACCCTTGGCAGCCCTGGCATATTAGAAATTATAGACAACCCTGGCAACCCTGGTCATCCCAAAATCTCTGATATCTGTGACAGCCTTGGCAACCTTGGGAACCCAGGCATTCCTGGCAGCCCTGGAAACCCATGGAACCCTGGCAACCCTAGCAGCCTCGGAAACCTTGGCAACCCTGGCCACCCTGATACCCATAACAGCTCCTGTAACCCTTCATCAATCTGGTAACTCTCTCATATATATCTTTGACAGCCTCTTCTCAGCCCTGACAACCCTGGTAGTTCTAGCAGCTCAAAACACGCTTGTTGCCTTGTCACCCTTGGCAACTCTGACCATACTGACCACCCTGATTACTTCTGTAACCTTATCACCCTCTCCTCTCCTCTCTAACTCTTACTCCGACAGATCTGGTTACCTTGGTCCCCCTGGCTACCTTGGCATTCCGGTAACACTGACAACTCATGCATCCCTGTTAATTTTGCCAGCCTCTGCCATCCCTGGCCACTTTGACAGATCTGGCAACCCTCCTCCAATCTACCTCATCGCATTTCGCCTATATCTTCTATGCAACCAATATACCCCATTGGGTGCACGCTCCCTCACAGCGTACGACAAGTGCGCGCATAACTCAGCCAATTGATTGGGGCGGCCTTTCAACTCGTCGGCGGTTTTATGGCTAAAGTTTTGGCTTTTAGTGCCGTCCCATAAATATCTATCCATATCCATGTTTATCTGCATCGATATCTCTTTCAGTTTCGGTTTCAGTTTCACTTTATGCCTCCGTTTCCTCTTTCAGTGTTCCGTATTCAAATGAGATGAGGCTGACGATGTGCTGTGGCCCCCTCTGGAGTTGCAAAGTGAAATAAAACTGTACTAAAAGCGGAGCAGTAACTACTTCTGATCGGGGCAGGAGACAGGACCGTGGCCAAGACACTGCGTTGCAGAGCTTGCAACGTACAGCAGGTGGCCAAAGCGCTGCTCTTGCCACGCCACACTCGATAATTAAAGTGCTCGCCACAAAGGCTGTCAGCGTGTGGTCACATTACGAACCCGCGTTCCAGTTGGGGGCAGGGACAGCTCGAGGAGGGCGGGGGGAATGGGAACTTTAAGCAGATTTATGCTGCGGTTTCGCACACTCATAATTTCCTTTTAGCGCCAGAAGCTGCCGGTGGGAGCAGCTAGGGCAAAGTATATTGAAGTAAGGGGAAACTTTGCTCTTCTCAGACTTCAGAGACTTAAGTTAGTAAGGCAGTGACTTATTTAAGAAAAGAAAGAAAACTTTGTAGAATTAAGTTAACAACATAATTATAAATAGAGGATAACTAAAATATTGTATAGTAATATCAATGTTTTTATTTATTTATTTATTAAGTGTGCTTTATTTTCCCTTAAAATTCATTTTAGCTACACTAAAGCTTATGACATAATATAATATTTATAGAGAGTTTAGCACTGAATTATTCAACAAATTGTTGTCCTGGAATTGTTTACATTTGATATTTACAAGGAAATACCAATGTTTTTAAAATAGACTTATAAAATCTAAAATATTCTGCTTATTTTAAACAGCGCTTAAATTTTAAAACAATCCCAACTGTTCATTGAATGATTACAAAATAAACAAACCTCTATACCAATATATATTTCAACAAATCCAACCATTTGATTAATTCTTTTTATTTAACAATAATCATAATAATCATCTTAATATTTGAATGAATACAACAGGATCAAAAGAATACAAGAAAATATACCTCTTAATCAATCTATATATCAACAAATCAAAACATTTAAAGATTTATATATTTATTAATAATCATCTTAATGTGTTTGTTTAAAGCACTCGAACAAGTTTTCTTTTCAAAGTAATTCTAAAGTTTCTTTCCTTAGCATTTCGTTTAAAGTCATTCCTCATTGTTTCACTTAATAAAGGTTGCCAAGTTTCTCATTAAATGAAAAGCGCGTTAGGTTGTTAGGTACACGTTGATTAAACTGATAAAATCTATAATATACTGCTTATTTTAAACTTCATTTCATTTTTCAAACTGTTGGTAAAATAAATACAAAATGAATAAATTCCCATATCAATCTATCGATTCACCCAATACAGCAAATCCAAAAATTTGAAGATTTCTTTTTTTATAAAAATAGTCAGCTTAATATTTTTGGTTCGATCACTTGAACAAGTTCTCTTTCTTACCTTATCTTCTTCTTTACTTTTCTTACCTTATCATTTCTTTTAAAGTCACCTAATAAAGGTTGCTAAGTTTCCCATTAAATAAAAAGTCGCGTTAGGTTGTTAGGTACACGTTGTCTCCAAGTTTCAAGTGAATAGAGAAATGCGGAATGAGCTTTATTTAAATTTACATTGCTCATAATATTTGCTTAAATAAATTGTTTATTTGCACAAACATATCGCATCAAGTGATTATCTCATAAAGTAAAACAATTTCTCCATTTCTCACGATTTACTTTATTACATTTCCATTTGTCACTTACTTCTCTCTCTCCACTCCGCACCTCCAGCTCGATGTGCTTTCCATCTCAGTTGGAAATCAGAGATTTTGCCATTGGGATTTGTTTTCCATTTGCTTGCGACCCTTTCGAGTTGTAACCATGAAGTTCTCTTACCTCTTCCCCTGCTGCTCCTTCGCGCGCGCCCTCTGCAGACTCGTCTGGAGTCGTCTGGGAGCGTGGCTAATGAAAAGAAATATTAAATTCTCACGTTCCAAGGCAGTGAAGAAGCTGAAGAGGAGAAGAAGGGCGAAGGAGCTGCGACCGCCGCAAGCACAATACACAAAGCCTGAGCGGAGCATGAAGAAACTCTCATATCGTACACAAAAGGTAAATAAAAATTGCAGCGCAGTTTCAGTGGAAACTTGGCAATGATGAGGGGGAGAAGGAGGAGGGGGGCACTGAGAACTGGCAGCTGACCTTTGCTAAAGTCCCAGTCGCAGTCGCAGTCCCAAGTCGCTAGTCGCAAGTCGAAGTCCAAGTGGAAGTCGCAGTCGAAGTCACAATCGGAGTCAGCGTCGGCGTTGGAGTCACTCAGCCATTGAGCCAGTCGCCAGTCAGCAGTACCCCCCTCCACCCCTCCCCTTCCTTCCCTTCCCCCTCTGTGGCCTCTTCTGCGCCGTCAACAGCATCGTTAAAGTCCAAAGGCAGAATAAAACGTGATTCATGTTACTTATCACCCGCACAGCATCGCCAGCCCCGAACAGACCAGGCTAGGCTGGAGTGGAGTGGAGGCAAATCTTCAACCAGGCCACAGTCGAGACACACACACACAGTCTGAATGCCTCGTTTCCTGGTCTGCTCCAGCGCCTTTGCCAGCATCTTTGTCTTCGTCCAAGTCCACGCTCTCCTCGATCTCAGCGCGTTGTGGCCATAAGTTTTAAGCCCAAACTTGCCCTGTGGCATATGAGGTCGCCTTCACCAGCACCCTCCTCCTCTTCCCCTCCTCTGCCCCTTCTCAGTGACTGCCTACGTTGATGTACTTCATCAATGGCTTTCGACGATGCTCAGCGCTTTCGTTCTGGCGAATTGTTCGCTGCACTCGCAGACACTGGCGACGCTTTAATAACGTCAAAAACAATTTTGAAATTTATGCTCACGACCTTCTTCTGCCAACTGCCCTTTACTTCCCTCTCTCTGTCCTTCTCTCACTTTGTCTCTGTCTCCTTTTTGCCAATTTTTTCTATTATTATGCACCCTGCAGCCCATGCAAACTGCTGATTAAGGGTATATACGGCAGAAGGAAAATGGTGAATGAGAATGGAATCAAAATGGGCTCAATAGACTAGTGAATACAGCTTTGAAGGTCTTTTTGTCCGTATGAACATCTATAACTCAGAAGATTTAAGAGCTAGGCATATCAAAATTGATGACTATATGTATTGTTAGTATGCGCAGGAAAAGTATGCTTCAAAAATTAGCCACGCCCCTTCCAGCTCCCTTAAATCGATTTAAATCGAATTTCATGCTTAGTTTTAATGCTAGAATGTGCATTTTTGGTGTGAGCAATATTTATAACGTTTCAAATGATTTTTTAGAGTTTTATAAAGAATTAATAATACGAGGGTCGTTTGATAAGTCCGTGACTTTTTGTATTTGCCGCGCACCTGCTCTAAATACAACACTGCTCCTGTCAGCAGTTATCGATTAACAGCTGACTGTAAAATTTTGAGAAAGCTGCGTTTTTTGGTTTGCGTTTTATAGGCATTGAAAGCAGACGATCTCGTGAATTTTAACGAAAATGGAAAAAAGTGAATTTCGTGTCAGCATGGCAAAATTTCATAACTTGGGCTACGAACTGCTACCCCATCCAGCATATTCTCCAGATTTAGCCCCCTGTGACTATTTTTTGTTTCCAAACATGAAGAAATGGCTCGGCGGTAAGAGATTCGGGTCATCACAGAAACAAACGACTATTTTGAGTGCCTTGAGAAAACCTATTATTTGGAAGGAATAAAAAAATTGGAAAAACGCTGGACTAAATGTATAGAGCTAAAAGGAGATTATGTTGAGAAATAAAACGCTTCTTTGACGAAAAAAATATATTTTATTCAAAAAGTCACGGACTTATCAAACGACCCTCGTATACAAAGAAGTTACTTATATAATTTAATTCAATATGATTTAAAAATAAAGTTCATTTTACTTCTGAAAGGGTAAGCAAACTTCGTTACTCCGAAGAAAACCATTCTTTATTCCTTTTAGTATAAATCCGAATAGATATACATATAAATATGAATCTACAAATTTACAAATAGAACTTGTTGTTGTTGCTAGAAAATCTGCACTGAAGTTACTTTAATGAGCTTTGCTTGTGCTGCGAACTTGATTGGGCCTGACCTCTGCCAGAGATCAGCATCATAATGAGCTCATTGAAAAGGTTGACGGGTTGTTAATGCTTCACATGTGCGCGCGATTTTGAGGTTTATTCATGCAGCATAGAATTACAGGGTAGGGGAGCTTAGACATTAAATAAATAATCGTATCAAGTCTGCTCTTTATATAGTGTATAGTTCCGAGAGGAATTCGATTATGTGAGGCTGATTTCATCATCAGGGGAACTTCAATTTAAGCGAACTTTTGAAATTGATTTCAAAAATTTGCGGGAAACTTTGATTAGCCTTTGCTTGGTGTGGCAGCCCACTGGGTGCTAGTTAGCATGCAACGCACACACGCACACACACACACACACTCGCACACACACACACGCTTGCCTACAAAGTTGCGGCTGCTCGTGCCACAATTTCAGACTAAACGCCCTATCGCCTGTCACAGTTGCAGTTGCAGCTACTGTCTCGGTGGCAACTTTCTGCAGAACACTGAGCCCGGGGGTGGAGAAGGGAAAGGGAGAGGCAGAGGGAGTAGCAAGTAGAGGGAGACAGAAGTTAAGCCAACAGTTTGCCAGTCACGTTCGTCTTGATAACTTGTCGCCAGCTGGAAATCTTCAAATCATGCGACAATGTCGCCAAATCCGCAACCAAGTGTTGCAACATGCCCTGCTCCTGCTCCCCATCCCCCCTCTCTCTCTCTCTCTCTCTTTGTCTCCCTCTGTTTCTTTGCTGTGGCATTGTTGCGACGCCTCCAGGCAGTCTCTGGACTGCGTCGCTTCCCGACATCAACCATCAAACGGAGCTTAGGCGCACCGAGCCATGCAACCGCCAATGCGCCGCTGCCACATCCCCATCCTCGCTGCTCCTGCTTCCCTTCTCTTTCTCTGCTCATATTTATCCCTATCCCTAGTCCTCTCTGCTTCTGCCTCTGTGTATGTCATCGCGGCATTTTGGCCACATTTTGGCCGCCAACTCGCGGCTTGACTCTGGAATTATGCGCAGCGACAGCAGTCGCTTGGTAGCGGGGGCAACTACCATTGCTGTTGCAGCTGCCGCTAATACCCTGTAGCTGCTAGGCAATTGAGCTGGCTGTGCTTGCGGATAAGCTACTGAAGAGAGCTCCATAAGCTGAGTGCGTAGATCGCATGCAGAGCTCAGTGCAGGATCCTAAGTCGGGGAAGTTTCTCTGCAGGTGGAAAGTGCTTTCAAAAGGTTGCAGAGAAAGACATTAAGGCTGCGCAAATATACCTACAATATATAATATATATACATATATAGATAATACTATTATACAATATATGATATATAAATAGATAATACTGTATTATATTCTTCTACAAGCTTTACTTCTGCATTCACTTCCAAGTCACTGTTTTCTATTCCCATTCAGTTTCTTTCAAAGATTTCTCCGTTTTTCCTAAGCAATTTCAGTTTTCATTGAAGTTCTAAATTCCCTTCGTAGTACCCCCTTTCCCACTGTTCCTCCCCAGCCATGCAGCGTGGCTATAACAAGCTCCGTACTCCCTCTCTCCCTCCCTCTCTCTATCTGGCCAAGTCGATGCCGCTAATGCAGTGCGCAGTGCCCCTTGCATGCCACTTGAGTTGCTACTACTACATAGTGTGGCAGAGTGTGCTTATGGCCCCGCCCCCGCAGCCCCCTACCCCGCCCGCTGCTATCACCAGGTTAACCTAGTCGCGGCTTACATGATAATCGTGCCCCGCAGGCATTTAGCATGGCATCCTCGGCCTCATCCACATTCACATCCATCCAGAGCATTCAACGTCGCGTCGCCTCGCGTCGCATCGCATCGCGTTTGCCTTGGGTGCAACTAATTTTTCTCTTGTGCTTTCCATTTATGCTTTGTTTTTGCTACTTACAGCTCTGCTGCTGCTTCTTCTTTTGCTGCTTCCTCTTCTACATCTTTCTCTTCCTCTTCTTGTTGGCCATTTTGGCCAAGTTTGAACGTTCTGCGGCAACTGCTGCTGCATTATGCATTTCTTTCTTTCTGCGGCTTGCAACATTTACTTTGCATGCCACATGCCCTAGGTGCCCCACTCCCCTCCCCCACACACTCTCTCTACTAAACGGGGCTGCCCACTTCGCCACGCTAATGCCAATTTGGTGCACTTCACTCTCTCTCTGCCACGCTGCCACTGCTGCCACTGCTGCCTCTTGCTGTTGTTATTCCAAAAAGCGCTCGCAGGCGTTGGCTTCCTTGGTTTGCAACAGCTCTTCCTCTACCCCCTTCCCCTTCCCTTCCCTCCTCCTCCCCCACTTCAGCAGAGTTGAGTGAACTTCATAGTTTTTGTGCCCTGCAGCAAATTGAGTGATTATCAGTTAGCGTTACCTGCGCGCAGCAATGTTGCCAGTTGCCAGTCGCAGTCCCTCTCCCTCTACCCCTCCCTCTACCCCTCCCTCTACCCCTCCCTCTCCACCACCTCTGCCACTATTCGCTCTATTAGCTTTCGCTCTATTACAGTGCGTGTGCTGCGTATTCGCCTCAGCTCGTGTTGGCCTCGCTGTCGACCTGCTCCGCCTACAAAGTAACCCTGACGAAGACGTCTTAAATATTAATTAAATTATGTTCGCTTCCTGCTATACCCCTCTCTCTCTCCCCTCCCTTTCTCTCTCTCTCTCTCTTTCTGTCTCTCCTGCCTGCCACTTACTGACTTTGAGAGATTTACGAGCAGAGCTTTAATTCTTCGCGACATGCTTGAAAAGCAACCAAATTCACGGGAACCGCTGGAGGCAGCAACATAATCGATGATTATGCAATCGATTAGCTATCGATTAACTGCACTGGCAACGAAACACAGCGAAATCATATCTGTAAAGCAAATCAACATACTCTGTGTATACTCTGTAAACATAAACATTAAGAGAACTCAAATAATTCTCCTTTTAGTTGGACACCTTCACCAGCACACAATGAACTTGATTTAACCTGAGGTAGAGTACGGGTTCGGCGGGTGTTGACCTACATTAGAACATTAGTTCTGACAACTAATAGAAGAAGAAGAAGATTTGTGGTATGGTGTAATTTGCTTCTCTTTCATTTCATCTTCTTCTTCTGTTCAGAAGAGAGATTAGTCTTCAAATCAAATCAAACTTAGCTGCAAATGAAACAATAAAATGAAAAGTCTAAACTCCAGTTTGAGTTTGATAATGTTCTTTATTTCCTACTTAATTTTAAATTGACTTTTATAAAGTAAAACATTGAAAAGGTTTGTGAACAGCTGTAAACAAGTATTAAATTGTGCATTTGAATTTTTTACATGAATTTAGAGGTTCTTTTCAAGCCGTCTTCGGCCAAATCATCATCTGCACTTGTTTCAATACTTCAAAGTCTTCCCAATGAATTAACTCCTCATCAGGAATTTCTATTAAAATTACCGTACTAAAGGAGAACTTATTGAAGACAAAGTCAGCTGAATTATACTCACCTTGCCGTATCTC
Organism: Zaprionus indianus; assembly: GCA_018904595.1. Lineage (NCBI taxonomy): Eukaryota > Metazoa > Arthropoda > Insecta > Diptera > Drosophilidae > Zaprionus > Zaprionus indianus. The sequence continues at coordinate 1,255,096 of JAEIHA010000145.1, read as the reverse complement.
CTCTGTCATTGTCCCGCTCATAAGTGGAAAACCTCAAATGTTTGTGATTCCTCAATTTCAGAGAATCTATCTAATCTTGGGTAGAGTCCAGCGTGTGTTGACCTTTTGCATTTGTTTATAGAGGGTTTATTATTCCTTCGGTTCAGATTTTATTCCTTCTGTTCGCTGCAATTGTCTCCCACTGTACCCAAAATAGGTTCACTTCGAAGTACAGTTCCAGATACCGTTATTTACTAAGTGTTTACGGCGAAGGAAATCTGTGATAAAACTGTCAACTTTGAGCAGTTTTTGAACCTATTTACTGCAGAGTCACGTTTGGCAGAGGGAGAGGGGGTGTGGTGGGAATTTGCTGTGGCAACGTAGACGCTGCAACACAATTAGCACGACATCATCTCGGCCGCAGTCGATAAATCAAGGCAAGTCTGGCGAAAAACTATTTAGCATATAATAATTCTCGAGTATGCGAGGCACACAGCGACTTGAGGCAGGGGCAAGAAAAAAGGGCAACAGACTGAGCCTGTGCCTGGGTCTTTTTATGTATGTGTCGTGCAACTCGTGTTGCCAGGCACGTGCCACAAAGTTGCAACTATGTTACAGCAACAACTCGTCCAACTTTGGCACAAACTTGCCTCATTAGCATGCGACACCGAAGCGCATTAAATCACATACTGCAGTTTCGAGTTGTTGTTGTTGTTGCTCTGCCTGCCTCACAAACAAGCAACCAAGAGCCTCAAGCGAAGGCCGCAATACTCTTACTACGCGCTGTGCAAGCACTTTCAATGCGCACTGTACTGAATTACGCACAGAACAAAGACAAATTCGCGAGAGCCCAAGCCAACAAATACACATGCACTGATGTTGTTCTTGTTGCTCTTATTGTTGTTGTTGTTGCCGAGAGCCAACTCCGTGTGCCTAACTGTTCTTTGCAGAGCACAAATATCTCTATCCCTTACCCACCCACGCATGAATCTGAGCACAGCGTGCGTTGATTCGCTTCGATCTTATAGAGAGCGTAAATTGGCGGCGAATATTTGATTGTAGCAACAACAATGAGAGCGAATAGAGTGAATGAGAGAGCGCAACTTAAGCAGTGCACAGTGTTGCCCAATGAAAGAGAGGATGGAATTTAACTTATTATTTCATTTTATAATTTAATTTAAATTCAAATAAAAAATATTTATAAAACTAAAGATTAATTAACTTTTAATTAATTTAAATTCAACTTTATGCTTTATTATTCTAAATATGTTTATTTTATAAATGATTTGTTGCACTAATATCTTATTTTTAATTCAGTCGACTGCATTTAGTCGACTTTAAATAGTATTAATAAATATAAATAAATAATATAAATAAATAAATGAATATTTGTGTATAATTCTTATGTAGTTAATATTCACATTAATCAATGTTTCCTTCTTAATACTTATATATAAATTTATACATACATACATGATATATATATATATATGACGAAGACTTATAAATTCTTTCTCTATAATTCTATATCGCATTTTTCAATCGTCAAGTAAGTTCCTATTTTTGCCTTTTCTAATTGCAATAGGCCCGTGCCACTAAGCACTCAACACATAGAGACCTCAAACAGGGGTTAAATCTGTTATTGCTAGTTTTTCGATCGAAGTACCCCAGAGCCCGAAGCATTGAGAGTAAAGACTTCGGCTGCACGCTCGGCTGGGGTACTTTGATGTTCGGCTGGGGTACTTCGATGTTTTACACAATCTTATACATGCAAACTTCTCAAAAACTAAAAAACAAGATACAAATGTATCTTTAACATACAAATTTATCAAAATCTAAAAATCGGGTTGCGGTACAAAAGTATCTTAAAGATACAAATGTATCTTAAGCATACTAATTTCTGAAAAACTAAAAATCGGGTTGCGGTACATATGTATCTTAAAAATACAAATGTATCTTAAGCATGCAAAATTCTGAATAAATAAAAATCGGGTTGCGGTACTAATGTATCTTTTGCTTGCAAATTTCACAAAAACTAAAAATCGGGTTGCGGTACAAATGCATCTTTAAGATACTTTTATACCGCAACCCGATTTTTTAGTTTCTGTGAAATTTGCATGCTTAAGATACATTTGTATCTTTAAGATACTTTTGCACCGCAACCCGATATTTAGTTTTTGAGAAATTTGCAAGCAAAAGATACATTTGTATCATTAAGATACTTTTGTACTGCAACCCTATTTTAAGTTTTTGAGAAGTTTGCATGCATAAGATTGTGTAAAACATCGAAGAACCCCAGCCGAACATCGAAGTACCCCAGCCGAACATCGAAGTACCCCAGCCGAACATCGAAGAACCCCAGCCGAGCGTGCAGCCGAAGTCTTTACTCTCAATGCCTCGGGCTCTGGGGTACTTCGATCGTAAAACTAGCAATAACAGATTTAACCCCTGTTTGAGGTCTCTATGTGTTCAATGCTTAGTGTTAATATGTATCAAGATCGAATACGACCCTGGTTCTCTTATCGATACCTCTTATAAAAATATTCAATAAGGCGCCCTTTTTTAAAACTTCATTTTTTTCTACGATAACAATCAATTCTAAATAATTTCATGTTTGTTTACTAAAAGTCAAGTTGTCCTAGTCGAATAAAATGATATTTTCGTTTAATAAATTTATTTATACGTATTTATTTCTGTATATATAATATTTATGTTAATATTTTCTTCTCTGTCACAGTGTGCCTTACATAGTCAAGCAGTTCGCATAAAATTGCTCTTAGGTATAAAAAATACTTTGAATTTTGATAGTTTCCTCGACTTTTTATTATGTATTGCACAATTCTGGAGAGTACGCAAGGAGACTGTGCGGATATTTCATTCAGATTCAGATTCAGAATCCGATTCAGTTTTCAATTCAAAGTAAGCCTGCCTCTCTCTTCCCCGACCCTCTCTTCTCTCTCTCTATCACTCTCTCTAAGTTCGCCTGGACTTGTGCACGTTCCATGTGTGTGTGTAGAGGGAGGAGGGTTGCCACTTGCAGAGTTGCCTTGCAGCGGCAGTGGCGTCTTCGTCTCGCATGCAAAATTGACAAAAAGCTTGGCACACTCACACACACAGAGAGAGAGAGAGAGAGAGAGAGAGAGAGAGAGAGGCGAGGAGGAGGCATGCAGAGCATAAATATAACTCAAGCTGGCGGCACCTTGAGGCAACTTGTTAAGTTGTTTACCCAGGCGGCATACAAGACGCACCACAAGCCACGCCCAGCACGCCCTTCTGCCACTTCTGCCCCAACGTGTGTGTCGAAGGACACAGAAGTTTAATTTCTTTAATGCAACTGCATTTCCATACAGTTTTCCTCTGCATTTTGCTCGACACACTCAAATTTCATGGCAAATTTATTTCATGGTTTTTCTCTCTCTTTTCTTGTTTTTGCTTTTTCATCTTGTTGTTGTTGTTTTTCGTTTGTTGTTGTGGCTTTTGCAGGCGCTTTTCATGTTGTGATTGCAAATATTTTATGCTTTTAATTCGTTCTCAAGGCATTCCTTGTGCATTTACCAAATATTTGCCTATCTCGCATTCGAAATGCTTCTTCATTATTATTATTACTATTGTGCAAGCTACGGGGAGTAATGGGGGGGGGGTACTGCAGTGGGTAAGTTCATTTTATTTGCATAAAATTCATAGAATATTTCGTGCTGCAAACTCAATTGAGATTTTTCGTGTGTCTAAATGAAAACTCGCTCCGAGTTGCGGTTGCCCTGAACCGCCCCTGACTCGGCCGAGCGTGGAAATTGGAATTGGCTTTTCAATTCAACTAATTGCTAAGGTTAGCTTGCAAAACAAATCAAAGCCAATGCTGACTAATTGCGCCTGGCAAAGATATTTAACCTCAGTGAATTGCTTCAAATTATCATTATTACTTTCGGAATAATTCATTTTTGTATTTTATTTGACTGCAAGTAAAGCTGATAAGACAAGAAGTAGTTGGATAAATAATATATATAAAATAGATCTAGCTTTCATATAGTTGCCTTTGTCTATTTGTTCTTATTGAAATGCACTGGCTCAGTGTGGGTAAAGGTCCGTAAAGACCTTTCTCCATATGCATTTTAAAGATGTACAATTGATCACATCTCACTCTCAATATATTCCTTATAAAAGAATTTCATCGAATTCAAACCAGTTTATCTGTTAGGGCAACGATCAGCTCTAATTTATGGTTTTATTTAGTATTTTTTCTAGATACTGCAACAGAATAATACCAACTTTAGTTTTATAGTGCTCTATATATGCCAATATCATATGAACAAAGTGAAGATCACTTCATCCTATTGCATTTATAGAGAGTTGTAGACTTACTTGCTTCGAGGGTATTAAATATGGCTTATAATACAGATATACATAAATAGTTTCAATTTATATATTAATAAACATTATATATATTTCATTATATACAGTTAAATTTTTATTTTAATATTTATTTGCATTTAAATACTAAACTTACATAAATACTTAACTTCCATTCGTTTTAATTTCTTCAAACTTTCTTTATTTTATTCCGTTCCATTCATGCATTCATCCACCTCTTATCTCTGCCTCTGTCTCTCTCTCTCTCTGCCTCTGTTCGTGCAACTTTCATCTTTAATTGCTCTCGCAGACACAGAGCCGGAAAAGTGGAAAAGTGGAAAAGCTTATCGCAGCAATTCGCATTGCAAGTGCCAAACTTTTGCCCACTTGGAACTTTAAGCGTCGACCGCAAACAAAGCGTCTTCTTTCACTTGGTCCAGTTAACCAGCCTTTCACTGCGCCTTTCCTTACCCTTCCCCCTTCCCCCTTCCCTCTCTCCTGCCTCCGCGCCACTGCACCCGCCAAGCAATTGCAACCGCTTAACTCCCTGTGGCAATTAAATGCAGCAAGTGCAGCTCATTATGAACGAGAAGAAAAACTCAGCTCGACTCTTCAGAGTCGCGCACTGTAATCCTACGCCCAGCTGCTTAAAGCTTTTGCCCCTCCCCCTCCCCCTCCCTCTTCCCCTTGCACTGCCTGCTCTTGGCCTGACCTGTGCCTGTCCAGCCCCCTTTTTGCCTGCCCCTGTCTTCGCTCATCTGAAGACATCATGTCAAACTGCCTTCGCTGTCTGTCTCTCGTGTCTCTCCCCCGTTGACAAACATTGTCAACGCCCATGGCCAACGTCATCATCAATGTCAGTGACAGCTCCACCCGCACCCCTACCTCCCTCCCTCCCTCCCTTCCTCTCTCTCTCTCTCTCTCTCTCCCTCATCACTCAGCTTCTGCTTCGGCTTCGGCTTCAACTTGAAGTTCTCTTGACGCTTTTCATGTTGACAAACTTTTCACGCGATTATTTTACCAGCCTTATGTCATGGTACCCCTACCCCTACCCCCACTCCTCGCTGCCACTGTTGGCAACCACTTGGCAATCAATTTCCATAATTTCCCATAAAAACGGCATGTTACACATCACAACCAAATGGCCCGAGGCACTTCACGCTGCCGTACAGAGGGGCAACTAGCAAACGGGGCGCGGGGTGGGGCGGGGGTAACTGGGTCGGTCCATTAGGGCGACCAGGCGCCCCTTTTAATAATATCTGATTTGCATTTTACGCGCGTTCGTCATTAAAATTTATGTTTGTCAAATGCTTCGACAGCTGCTCTGGCACCAATCACAGATATCGTGATATATATATATATATATATATATACAATATATACCATGTACTATTTACAACATAATCTGCCAAAGAGTTGAGTACACTCAACTTGTGTATACTCTGCAGATTAAGCACATATATTATAACTTCTTTTTCTCTTTCGAAATGAATTAAAACTTTTTTGGGAATATTTGTCAGTTTTAGCAGCTGATAACAGTAAACAAATTGATGTGGCGTATCTTGTTTATGTACAAGATATATAGACAATATTAATGCCTTAATTTATCAGATATTTGTGTGAATAATATATATATTAATCAGCCACGCCTCTAATTGCTCTCTTAAACTTAACCTTAATACCTTGATGGAATGTTTTCTATTTGAGTCTCTTGATTTATCAGATATATAGCTTAGTACTTATATGAAACGTATAGCACAATGAAGTAAGTAAGAGACACAGCTAGAAATTATGGATTTTTATGCACAAATATGCCTCGATAGTTCAGTTATATTCTTACATATATTATGTATGTAGAATGTTTAAGTTAAACTGACATTTCTCTGATGTATATACCCTATGCTTTCTTATATGCCTCGATTTAACAGTCATGTAGTAAAGTAATTGAAATGTATACTATATTGTACATGAATATATATTATATATAGTATATTGATCATGCCTCGATTTACACGATATATAATAAATTATTTTAAAGTTTTAGTGTGCTTAATCGACAACAACTCATTCAATAACTTAATATCATCGATTTCAGCTAACTAAATCTACGCATTGATCTATCAGATATGGTATATAGATATAGAACTTGATAGATTATTGTAGGGTTAAGCTGGCTCCCCCTTAATTGGGTCTTCCCTTCAATAATATATTTCCGATTTGCAGCAATTTAAGTCTAATTCAAAATTCATTCCCTTAAAGTGGCAAGCTCCTCTAACTCCCCCTCCCCCTCCCCCTAAACCCCCTGCACACGGTCTTTATTATGATTGTAATAGGCGCATTTATCTGCCCATCGGAAATTAAGTCCGTTTTAATTGGCCGTCGAATGGCAAAAATTTCGCAATTCAAATGCGGCCGCGTTCGCGTTCGATATTAAAATATGCAAATTAGCTGAGGCAACATTTAGAGGGGCAGGGAAAGGGAGAGGGGAAGGGGAAGGACTGTCCCGTGGCACGTAATCGAATCGAACGTGGAAGGGCTTTTCGTCCGTTCCATTTGCGTTTTAATTATGTTAATAGCTTATTGCAAAGGCATAAGAAGACGTGGTGAAGACGAGGGGGGAGAGTGGGTAGGAGAAGAGATGGGGTGGAGAAGGGTGCTGGAATAGGGCGGAGGGAGTAGGGGCTGCACTGTCGTAAGACAACTTTGACTAATTACTTATTATAATTGTGTAATATTTTCTGCCTGCATTGTAATTGGTTCCCCTGGCAGGGGAAAGGGAAGTGCAGAAGGGAGTCGTGGGGAGGGGAGTCGAGGGGAGGGGAGAGGGGTAACCACAGAGGCTTAGAGGGAACTTTGGGCAACAGCTGCTGCTGCCTGCTGCTGCTGCCTGTTGTTGTCGTGGGAAATACATCAATCAGCGAACAACAGACAGCGGCAAAGGGGTGGAGGGAGGAAGAGGGACAAATACTTGCCTTAAGTAGTTCATTGTTGGCAGCTACAGCACCTTAGATAACCACACACACACTACAAGACACACACACTGCTGTATACACACACCCACACACACACACACACACACACTTCCACATCCATTGCAATGCATCGACACTTCTTTTCAGCTTGGAAATTTTCAAGTGACAATTTTCCACACACACCAAACAAACTCGAAGCTCTGCTTAGTCCCTATTCAAGCGAGCTTCCCTCAGCTCACTTCTCCCCTCGCACCCTCTCACCCATACATCAGTTCCTCCCTTGCTTCCTGGCCTCCGCCCAACAGCTCGGCAGTGAAAATGCTTTGCAATTCGAGTTGCCTTTGATATGAGGAATGCAGCATACAGATGGAGGGGGACAGAGAGAGAGAGAGAGAGAGAGAGAGAGAGAGAGTGCCAGACACACACACACACACACAGTCGAAGTGGCACCTCGATATATTCAAACTATCTGTAGACGCCTTGGCAATCCAATGAACGTCAGCCTAAGTAGAAACTCGTCCCAGCCTCATCCCCTTTGAAGGGCTGTTAGAGATGTGCAGTGAGAGGCACGAGATTCTTTTCATGGCGATTAATCGTGTTGTGGAATTCTAACGATTAGATAGAAGGAATAAATAGGAAAGTTGAAAGCTGGATACATTGCTAATAAGGCAAACCTCAACCTAAAGATCCTTATCGAACATTAAACTCAAACTTCTCTCAAGTTGATTTTGTCCCTTTCAATTCCACTAATATGACGCTCAATGTCAGTAAGTTGCCTTAGTTTGTAGCATCTACATCCGATTCACTCGCCCATCTCCATTGACAGCTTCCTTTCGATTCGAATGCTGATAATTTTGATAATGACTCTGACAAAGCTAATGACGGCGATGAAGATGATGGTGATGATGATGACTGCGAGCTGACGGAGATGAATTGCTAGTGTGGACAGCAACACATAAATATTGCAGGCCGAAGATTGAATGCCCTTACTCACCAAGTCTCCAAGTTTCCTTCATGATCTACGAGTATATCTGAGCTTATTGATTGATTGACCTTGATAACTTTTTATTGATAGAGAAACAGTCAACTATGAGTAAGTACTGAGTGAGACATTTGGTAATTCAAATTTGTGCAATTTACAATATGACAAAAGTTTAAAAGTACATTCATTCGATTAAGTGAACAATTCGGTAAACAATTCTGTAGACTGTGCGAGAACCAGAGACATTGACCCTCTCTAGGCCCCTCCCTCGTGGTTCGTATTTGGTTTTGTTTTCTTCTTCTTCGTGCTGGTCACCTTCTTGTACGGCATCCAATAAATAAGTTTTTTCCAGAACTGGGGATCATCTCGTCGTAAATATAAGTTGTATTTCATATAGAGTTTCAGCTCTGAATCAAGTCCATCAAAGGTTTTGACATCGGGATACACGATAATGATGAGACGCTTGTTCGTGTTCATCGAGGTTGCTTTGATCGCAGTGCGGAACTCAAAGGTACCCCAGGAGGACTCTATGAACTGGTTTGTCATCAGTAAAATGATACGCCTCGAGTCCTCGATGGATCGAAGGATACAATCTGGTATCGAATGTCCGATGGCCCAATCGCGTTGATAGAAACACAGCTTGAACTCGCGCGGCCCATTCTCGAGTTGCTCGACGTATTCGTTAACCAGGTCGAAGTTCTTGTGACAGAACGCCAGGAACCCATCGAATCTTTGATTGAACTCCATGTTTTCCGCCGTGCGACGAATGCAGTTCGCACATATATTATGATAGTACAGCCACATCAGAATGGGAGTCCTGAACCAGAAGACAGTTACGCAGGCGACGCAGAACAGAAGTGACAGTCCAAGTATCACGAAAATTACACGTAATCTGCATGCGTCCATCTTTGAGAAGGGGCTCTCGCCGTCACATTCCACACGGTCTAAGTCGCCTATCATATTTGGAACTCGTTCTAGAAGTTTCATAAAGTCCGGTGGATGGCAGTCGCAGTCCCACGGGTTGCCCGATAAGTAAACCAGCAAGCTTCCCTTCCGTTGCTCTACAAACTCAATAACTTCTGCTCTCAAAAACTTAAAGCTGTTATTTCTTATGTCTAAGACAGTTAGGTTCTCTGGCAGCCGGGAGATAACGAGATCGTCGAGTTCATTGTCAGCCAAATACAGTTCGTGCGCACTCGAATAGTTATAAATGCCTGCTTCTGGCACCTTGGTCAGATTCTTTTTACTCAAGTGTAGAGCTGCGGATCTGTGCTCTGGCCTGAACATAACTTCATACTCTATCGTCGGGCAGTTGAGTTCAAGGCGTATCTTCTGGTTTTCGTATACACAATGACAGGCAGGAGGGCAATAAATTTCTGTTTGGTTTCGAAAGAGTGTGCACTCACTGCCCTTGCAACTGTATGGAACAAATTTAGTACCACTCAGCACGGCAATTTTGCAGGGCGGTGGATCAACGAAGATTGTATTCAAGTTGGTGTATTTGTCAAAGTATTTAACAGCATCGAAGTATGTCTTTTTGGCACTGGTGCGCGCACGAGTGATGTTGAATAGCGTAACACTTCTCGCCAGAGTTTCAGAGCTAGAAAGAAATAGAAGAAAGTTATTTATTTTATTGTTATTTTGCCAAGCCCACTACACATACACATACACACATACCTGAGCCAATGAAAAGTGTTGAAATCCACGTCATTGAGATTCAAAGCCCTCAAGTCCGTCAGGTCTCGAAAATGCTCGGGGGAAAGATTACTGAGTCCGCAGCTTTCCAGAGAAATCTCTTTTAAGTTATTCAAGCCTCGAAACATTTCTATGGGTAACTGAACTTCAAACAAGTTGGATGCACAATTCAGTTTGAATTGCTTTAAGTTCCTCAAAACATTCAAATCAAATGTAGCGGGGAATGCATATTTTGTTACATTGATAGTCTTAGAACTGCTTGGTTGGTTCACGTAAATGTGCAATTCAGTGAGCTCAGCTGCGTTTCGAAAACTGAAATCTTTACACTGATCGAGATCGACCGAATCAAAGGCATTTAAGGTTATTTTTCGTACACTCTTAAATTTATCAATCATTTCATTTACGGGATGACATTTGTTATGCATTTGCCAATTGATCTCCAATATTTCTGGGTGTGGAAAAAACAGCGCAAGAATTTCATGGTATTCCGTATGGAAATCCGTTTTTATTGTGACTGAGTGAAGACGTATTATAATAATGTACAAATGGTCATTGCCAAGCACTCCAGCGAACTGTCTTATAGGTTCATATTCGTCTAATTCAGGAGTTGAGGAACAGTTAAATAAGATTTCATTGTTTGAAATTGTACTATAGAGTAAATTATACATTGTATCTGAACTGAAAGGAATACATCTTTCGTTATATGCAAAATACATATCATAATATATGCAACATTTATCAACAATATACAATGCCCTCATATTTCTTATAAGAAAAGCTAGGCACAAGTATCTTAATAGATTCTTTAACATTTTAAGTTTTTTCACGTCTTCATTCGCACTGCTCAAGTTGAACTAAACCTCAATCGCCATCTGCAATTTGAACGAGCTTTGATAAGGCTGTTTTCAGAGTGCCGCATTGTTCGATTGTTCATACATATTAATATTCTCTGCTTTATAAAATATAATATTACAAATGTGAAATTCAATTTTAAATTTCGCCTTTAATGTTCTTTTTTTCTGCTAATGGATGTTTTAAGTACATATAGTAATTAATAAAGGTGCGGTCTTATTGGTTCGACTACTCGGCTTGGGATGCACTTGCCAAGGCCCATTGTACCTAATGAGCACATTTTCACCAATTTAGTATACCCACATTCAAAGGTTTTCCGCGGTAGAAGAGTATAAGTAAACACGAAATAACACTCGACTGTGATATACCCGCTAAGCAACTAACAAAACGATTTCTTTAACAAATAACTTGTTTATTTTGCGGATGTATTGCTGAATACTTTCAGGTCGGGGCCTTAAAATCAGTACATATTTAGAATTTATTTAATAACTTCTATCTTAATTATCCGATTGCAACCAAATTTTCATTTTGGACGCTTATAGTTATTGAGTATATCAAAACTGACCTGTCCTCTTTACAAATTCTAGAACAAACTTCATCTGCGTGCAATAATAGCATATAGCGACAGCCAAGTTGGTAGACCTAATTAAAATAGCTATGAGACATACAGTTGGCACAAATTTATAACACCCCTTCCCCATGGGTAGAGGGTATAAAAACTATGCAAAGGGCCACACATGCACGCACTCAAAATAGAACGTACATATGAGTATACGTGTATGAGGAGTCTCGAGGGAATTCGACCAGCATAGAAAAGTTTTTTGTTATACCCTTCAACCATTGAAAATGATCAAAAAAGAGTTTTCTAACTTTGTGTTAATGTATGTAACAGGCATAAGGAGGCGTGGGAGACCCAACAAAGTATAAATATTTTCTTTCTCAGGATCACTAGCCTAGTCGATTAAGCCATATCTGTCTGTCTGTCTGGATGTCCGGATGTCGGGATGACCAGATGAACACACAGATCTCAGTTATTATTAAAGCTAGAGACACCAAATTTGACATGAAGGTTTTTGTTTACAAGGCGCAGATCAAGTTTATTTCACATTTTGGGTGCCACTCCCACCGCCCCCGCAAATTAATAATTTAATCTTTTAAGTTGATTTGTGAGCGACTTATAAAAGATACAACATTCTGGGTGAGACCAATACTTAGCTAATTATATTCCTTAGGAATACGATCAATTCATTTATTCCTTCTTGTATACAATTTCCAGCAGCTTTAAGCTTACCCTCAAAAGCTTTCCAAGGTTTTTAAGTATCAATGAAAGCACTAGTTGCTCATTTGATGGCATTCAGTGGAGCTCGCGAAGCTTTTCAATTTAAAGTTTTGCCGACGTTTAATCAGCGTTGTCCGCATGCCAAAAAGGACAGTCAGCACAGTAGCAGCGCCCCGAAGCCCAGCAGTGCTTTCCCTTTGCTTCCTCTCTGCCTCCTCTTTCCCCCATCTACCCCTTCTCGACTGGCAACTCCCAATGGAGCAGTTTAGGGAGCGCGCTTCCGTTTGAGCGGCGTAATAAATTTGCCGGCGACTTTCTGCCAGTTGCGACAACTTGGCTGGAGCCGAAGCCGGAGCCAGTGCAGCAAGGGCAGTGCAGGGGCAGGAGGAGGGGTAGAGGCAGGGGCAGGGGGCACAGGCGACTCAGCTCGGAGGCCGATGCCTCATCTTGGCAACTTCTGTGGCATCTCCGCGCTGCGCTTTGTTACGCTTGATTTACGCTAACAAGACATGAACGAATGGACACGGTAACAGCATATCGCACTAAGGAGAAGTCAGCAAGAGAGGGGGAGAGAGAGAGAGAGAGAGGGAGAGAGGGGCAGAGGGTAAACGGGAAGAGGAGCAAAACACCCGGAGACATTTTAAATGTGGCGCAAAAGAACGATTACAGGTTGTCCCACTGCAACCACAGACAACAAATGGAAGAGGGAGGAAAGGGGGAAGGAGCAGGCTGAAGCTGAGGTTTGAGGTGCCACAGAAGGGATAGAGGGAGAGAGAGGGGAGAGAGGGGGGGCAAGGGTAGCGAGGTGTAACCATTGCCAATTCAAGCGAAAAGTTGGCGCACTTTTCCATTTCCGAGCCGGGACCAGGAACAGGCACAGCAGCAAGACGTGCGGCTAGGCAGGCAAGGCAGAGGGAGGGGGGAGGGGGGGGGAACACAGGGGAGGAAGAGGACCACAGTGGAGGAAGGTACTTGCTACGTGGGTGGGGTGCAGAATATCAGCAAAAATGTCAGGAAATTACAGGAAAATGAAATAAATGAAGATGGATACGCAATTTGAATAGCGTCGAATTGGTTCAGCGACGTTGACAGTGTGGCCGCACAAGTAGTGTATGTAAAGGGAGAGAGGGGGGTCGGGATGTGGCAAGAAGTAGCTGCCACAGTTTCAGGTAGCTTCGATGGGCACAAGCGAAAGAGACAGCCTGATAACGGAGCTAAGCAGCGTAAGAACTACTCAAGATGACAGAAAACTTTGCACGAGGCGAGGGGAGGGTGGGGAAAAGGGGAACTGCCGCTTGTGGCATGAAATGAATAAGCGAAGAGTCACTTAATGTTTGAGCATGAATTGAGGCAAGACACTGAGAAGGGTACTGAGAAGGGGGAACCTCAGAGGGGGCACTTTGGAGAAGTCTTTCCTCCTCTCTGCAAATCTTAGCGCTTCGAAGAATGCCCTCACAGGTCAGTCAGTATCTGCAGCATAACTGTAAATTGCTGCATGAACAGCTCGGCCAAATAACACGCAATGCAAAGGGTCAAGGGCCAGGGAGGTTAAGGGATCAGGGGAGGTCAAGGGGGGGGACATATGTGTATAGCAATTTGAGCCTTTGCTAATTAGCTGCTGACTGTGGAGCCTGCGTCGAGATGTTCCAATAAATTGGCGCCACAAATGGACGCCGATAAACAGAGGAGGCAGGGGAATAAAGGGAGAGAAGAGGAGAGAGAGGGAGAGAGAGAAGAGGGTGTGCTGCAACATGTGCGGTCAATTGATTGTTCGGGCCAGAGAATTGATAATTAGAAGTTAGCCATAATCGTTAGCCCTGATTTGGTTGCTGTGATTGGAGAGACTCAGAGACTCGGCGGAATATGCTTATGAGCAGAACTGGAGCAGAGACTGTGCAGTTTGTGTGTGTCCAACTGGGCGTATGATTAATCTCAGCAATTGATGCAGTCTCGCAGCAATGCGAATGTGCCTCAGGCACAGGCTCAGATTGAGCCTCAGCCCATGAGCTCAATATTTACACCTGCTGAGGGTCTTAGTCGGCGTTTTTTATTGCTCATTTGCTGTTATCTGCACAGCACACGCGCAGGCAGGAGGAACGGGGGAGAGGGCAGAGAAGGAGAAGGGAGAAGGAAGAGGGAGAGCAGGGAGAGGGAGAGCAGGCAGAGAGAGAGAAGGAGCAAGGAGGCGAAGCCGAGGCAACTTTGGCAATGTTGCGAGTGATGAATACGAAGTAATGAATATGGTATGTAGTCCGTAAATGTGTTGGATCTATGCATGCACTGCACATTACAGGGTATACAGCTGTCGGGCAGCTCATTCCCTTTAACCTCTTCTTTCTTGGTGCTCATTATGCGTTTGCCTTGTGCAGCGATGGCTTAGACGAGCTTATGGCTTAGGCCCGATGCCATGAACAATGCAAGAGACTTCGACGCCTTCGATACACACACAAGCACACACACACACACACACACACACACACACACACACACACGGACACTGGAGTAAAGATTTCCCGCGTAAAACGGACGTGTTTTTGTTACGCTGCGCGAAATTGATCTTTATCACGAAGTCGGCTTGGCGAGATTGGCTGTTTAACTGCCCAACGCCACACGGTATCTATGCGCGATATTTCGGCGCGTATAAGGGAGAAAAAACGCGAGCGTTTGCTAATTTGACGCTTTTTTCTTATTTGCAATTCGGTGCAGCTGAGAACAACAGCTGTCAGCGCTGCCAACTTACGTTAGTAGGCGATCGTGGCGTTGCCAGATCAACGGCGCTGCCAGGGTTGCGCGATCAGTTGGGCGCGAAGTTCAAATACACAATTTAAATCAGAAGACAGTTGCGGAAAGTGCGAAACATCAACAAAATTTATATTTTCATATAAATTCTGGTGGAGTTGACCGTATTTAGCAAGGGAAACGGCACAAAGGTCGCGGACAGACCAATCATCAACCTCTCGCCATATTGGTGCCTAAGTAGAGGCTCTGGTGTCCGGGTAGGGGCGGAATAACCTCCACCAGAGAAGCCTAGGAGAAATCCGTGGCCTACGTGGGATCCTTGCTAAACTCGGTGCTCCTCGTTCGCAAAGGCAAATCCGCTGACACCTACCATTAAATGGATGGCACAGCGGGGGGCTCTGCCCCCGACGAGGTGGATCCATTCAAGAGAAGCGCTAGAATGTCCAGGTCTCCTATTAGAGGAGGTGGAACTACAGAGCGCGGAGCTGGTATCCCGGTCCCGGTGGTTGTGCCAGCTGCCCGCCAGACGCTGACGCCTAAACCCAGCAACCGCGATGCTGCAGTAGTGGAAAACCTGGCTCCTGCTGTACCTTCATCAACAGTGACGAAAAAGATTTCGGAACTCATCAGTGTGCCGACTCAAAAAGTCGCCGTAAGAACACCTCCAGTTTCGCCAAACAGGCCATTAGACCTGTCGGCCTACAAGAACGAGGACCTGAGGAGCTTACTGGGCATGATGAATGTCAAAATTCATACGCTCATAACCGCATTCGAGACGCAGCGCCACGTAACCAAAGAAACTAAAGGCGCAATCACGGATCTGGCTGCACTCAACGCAAGAGCGATCCAGCTACAGGAGGGTGCCGATAAAGAAGTCGCATCACGGAACACAGCTACCCAGACGGATGCTCAGCAGACGACGGAGCGCCCAGCGGCCCCACCAAGCAGAGCAATCGTCCCAAGGGAATCCCACCGTGTGAAGGCCCCTACGAGCAAGCCTCCTAAGTTGTCGGTTCCCAAAACAAAGGAGCAAAAGCCTTCCAGCTACGCGAATGTTGCCAAGGACGCAAGTAAGAAGGAGGAGTGGGCTAAGGTGATGCCCAAACGTTTACGGAAGAAGCCGGAGGCAGTTATTGTGAAAAAGACCGGCGAAGCTTCGTACGCTGACATGCTCCGTAAGCTTAAAGCAGATCCAAGCTTAAGCGACATGGGCAAGCAAGTTAGGACGATCCGTAGGACCCAACAGGGTGAGTTGCTAATCGAGGTATACGGCAAAGCCTCCGCCAGCGTTCCTACAATCAGAGGAGCTATAGAGGAGTCTCTCAAAGATATGGCCGCAGTACGCACTGGAGCGCAGAGAGTGGCTTTAACTTGCAGTGGCATGGATGAGGCGGCGACAGCTGATGAACTCCAAAGCTGCCTGGCCTCCCAATACGAAGGCATCCTGGTGAAATCAGAGGATGTCCGCGGCTGGCGTAAAATGCGGGATGGAACCCAAACTGCGACAGTGATGCTAAGTCCAAACGACGCAATCACGGTTCTCAAACGTGGCTCGGTTACAGTAGGATGGTCACGGTGTCGCATCGTCCAGGATATACGTCCAACACGATGTTACCGGTGCTTGGGATACGGTCATCGAGCTACCAATTGCAAACTAGAGGATCGCTCTGACTGCTGCCTGCGGTGTGGCGAGCATGGACACAAAGCTAAGGGCTGTGTAGCGCCGCCTCGGTGTCTAATTTGCAACAGCGATGTGGACAGAAAACATGCGACAGGTAGCTTCGCATGCCCCACGTACAAGGCGAGTGTAGGCAAAGGAGCTAAGAGCCGACAAAATGATGCTGGACCAAATTAACATCATCCAGCTAAACGTCAACCATTGCGCGGCCGC
Source organism: Zaprionus indianus (assembly GCA_018904595.1). NCBI lineage: Eukaryota > Metazoa > Arthropoda > Insecta > Diptera > Drosophilidae > Zaprionus > Zaprionus indianus. Next base: position 1,238,360 of record JAEIHA010000145.1, on the reverse strand, counting down.
ACAAAACCTCCTGGCGCAGACAGCGAGGGAGCGCAATGTGGACGTAATGCTACTGAGCGAACCATACCTTCCTGGTGTAGGTAACACAGGAGCTCACTTCGACGAACTAGGGAAGGCGGCAATCAAATGTTGCAGTAGCGTATTCATGGAAGAAACCCTGCCAATGCGCGGCATCGCATACGCCAAGATAAAGGGAATCCATCTATACAGCTGCTACGCTCCACCTAGCGACAGTCCGGAGCAATTCGATGAGATGCTTAAAAACCTTGCTGATCATGCATGTGGGCGCCGACCAATAGTCATAGGAGGAGACTTCAATGCCTGGGCCACAGAATGGGGTAGTAGAGTGTCCAACTCCAGAGGACGAGCAGTCATAGATGCTATGAACATGCTAGACGTCGTGCTGCTAAACGACGGCCTAAAGCCGACGTTTAATAATGACAGGGGTACGTCTTTTATAGATGTCACCTTTGTCAGCAGAGTACTAGCGGCTAACGCGAACTGGAGAGTGCAAGACGACGTAACACTGAGTGACCATACGCTAATCACGTTCAGCATCAAAACTACGAGGCCGAAACCCAGTCAGCAGAAAAGTACTCTAGGCCAAGCATGGGACATCAGGAAGCTGGACAATGACATGCTGACATTCCAGATAGACACTATGGAGACCCCAACCGGACATGCGGAGTCCATGGTAACAGGACTCATGGATATGCTTAAAGCAACGTGCGACGCATCGATGCCGAGAAAAAAGTACGCACATCGTAAGCCACCTGTATACTGGTGGAGCGCCACTCTTCACCAGCTTCGGACGGAATGCCTCAGAGCAAGGAGGCAAGCGCAGCGTGCCAGAGGGCAATCACACCACGCCCTATGCATGGAGGCCTACAGAGTAAAACGCGCAGAGTTTAAAAACGGTATATCTGCAGCCAAAGCGAACGCGTTCAAGGACCTGATTGCTAGCGTAGACGAAGACCCCTGGGGTCCCGCCTACAAAATAGCTACCAAAAAATTGAATGCTTCTGGAGGAGGCACTCCACAGGACCCAGCCGCCCTGGCCAGCATCGTATCGGAGCTCTTTCCAGCACAGGACACGCTCTGGCAACCCGCGCTAGAATCCCCTGCCCCCGACTTCCAACGCATCACATCTTGTGAAGTCACCGAAGCTGCAAAGAGGATCAAACTGAACAAAGCTCCTGGCCTTGACGGTATCCCTGGCGTAGTCATCAAAGCTGCTGCCACCGCAAGACCCGAAATCTTCAGGGACGTATTCCAACAGTGCCTTCTGGACGGGGTCTTCCCCAGGCGTTGGAAAAGGATGAAGCTGGTCCTTCTGCCGAAAGGCAAGGGGCCCGCAAGTGCAGCAGGCAGCTACCGCCCCTTATGCCTACTCGACATTGTGGGAAAGCTCTTTGAGCGCGTACTATACGCGCGCATAGAGCTATTTACAGAGAGCCCCACAGGACTGCATAGCCAGCAGTATGGCTTCCGGAAAGGGATGGGCACGCTCCACGCTCTCACGGCAGTTACCAACGTAGCCAAGAGTGCACTCGAAGGTGATCGGTGGCTAGGCGGCAGTAAGAAGTACTGCGCCATCATCACGCTGGACGTCAGAAACGCATTCAACACAGCGAGATGGCCGAACATCCTTGGCGCAATGCGCAAAATGGGGATTCCCGAATATTTAAGGATAGCAATTGGAAGCTACTTCAGGGATCGCGTGCTTTGGTACGGAACAGATGCGGGTCCAAGATGCCACTTTGTCTCTGCAGGTGTTCCCCAAGGGTCGGTACTTGGGCCGATTCTCTGGAACATCATGTATGATGGAATACTGAGCGTCAGAAAGCCCAGCAATGTGGAGCTGCACTGTTTCGCCGACGACGTTGCGGTAACAGCTGTTGCCAAGACAATTTCGGAGCTCCAGGACATCAGCAATGCCACGATTAAATCGGCCATCGACTGGCTGGAGAAAGCGGGCTTAGAAATCGCTGCGCATAAGACTGAAATTGTTCTGATGAGCAGCAGGAAGAGAGTCGAGAACATGCAGGTACTAGTTAAGGGAGTACAAATAGTCTCAACCGATAGACTAAAATACTTGGGAGTCCTAATAGACCGAAGGCTCTCGTTTAAGGACCACGCAACATATGCCAGTAGGAAGGCTGCAATGACAGCTGCAGCACTTGCAAGAATCATGCCCAACGTGGGAGGACCCAGATTGCCGGCAAGGAAGCTACTCGTGGCGGTCACGAAGGCAACGCTGCTCTACGCTGCTCCTATTTGGAGTACGGTGACAAGTAAAGTCTCCTATTTAGACAGTGCGCGCGCAGTATCTCGGACAATGGCGCTAAGACTCATCAGAGGCTTTAGAACCATATCCGACGACGCGGCGCATGCGATAGCATGCCTCACACCGATTGACCTGGAGATCAAAGGACAATACTTAGCGCGAGAAGGGGTTGCCCTGACAGACATACGAGAATGGATCGCAGGAGTCTGGCAGACCAGGTGGCAAACGTCGCAACGAGGGCGATGGACGTACCAGCTCATACCCAACCTAGCGGAATGGGCAGAGTGCGAGCACAAAGTGGTGGACTACCACTTAACGCAGTTCCTCACGGATCATGGCTGCTTCCGAGGGTACCTACATAGGTTCCACCACGTGGATTCAGCCATGTGCCTTTATTGTGCACACGAAGTGGAGTCAGCAGAACACATCCTTCTGCACTGCTCAAGATTCGCCGCGGAGAAGGAACAGCTCGAGTCACTCACTGGAGCACCGCTCTGCCCGAGAGGCCTGATTGCCGCCATGGTGGCGGAAAAAAGCGTCTGGGAGAGGGCACACGGAATCATAGTCCAAATGATGAAGCGTGTCCGTACGGACGAGATGACCAACAGAAATGTTGACTAAGGTGTACCCCCGTGTGGTGGCGGGCAAGAATACTACCACAGCGGACTCGGCTTGTCGTAAAAGGCGACTAAGGAAGACTCAAGGAAGGAGCGTCACGCAGCATGGCAACGCAGGATGAGAGGGATTGCGATCTGGCATCACATCCTGCTCACCGACGTAATACCTTAACTGGCAGTCCCGGTGAGCGTAACAAGGACTGGAGAAATGAGCGGAGGTTTTTTGTTTAGTACGTAGGCATATCCCTACTTGGAGGGTTATGAATCGTGCATGCCATCTACGCGCAGTAGATGGTATCTTTCGAAGATTTCATTTTTCCTGCCGTATACATATCAATAAAAAAAAAAAAAAAAAAACACACACACACACACACACTCTCACACACTCAGACACTCACACACATGCCTGTGCAATGAGTTGACTGAAGAAGAAGTCGTTGCAGCTAATTGATTCGCCTCATTCCGAGGCCTTGTTCTCGATTGCTAAGCTCCTTTTCCAGCGCGACAAGGACAACAATGAGCAATTGTCTCCCTCTCTCTCTGTCTGTCTGTCTGTTCGTGCTGCGCTTAAGTCCCTCAAACTAACATGCATTGACATGTGGGCGCTGTGGGCGTGGCCTTGTGCAACATATTGCGTTTTGCCTGCACTCAGACTCTCTTTCTATCTCGTTCCGTTGCTTTGTCTCTGCCTATTCAGCTCTCTGTCTCTTCCCCTTTCTCTGCTTCTCTCTCTTTATTTTTCTCCATCTCTCTATTTCGCCCTCTCATTCTATCGCTTTCATTATTACCTCCTTCTCTCTCCATCGTCGTCTTCTTTCTCTTGTTTGGTAAATTTCATTGCGAGTTACACAAATATTTTCCTAATAATTTTGCAACAATTCCAATTGAATTATGAAATATGCCAGAGCAGCTCTGGCTTTGTTCCACACACACTCTCTCTCACACACACACACACACACACACACACACACAGACACTCGCAAACAGAACTCAATTATGCACACAATTTGCATTTGTCTTAGACTCGACTGTCGAAATTACACTGCGCTACAGAGAAGGCAGAAAGAAATATTCTTGAAATCGATTCAATAAACAGGATAAATGATTTCTATATAAATAATGTGCATCAATAACTTCTATCAATGTCTTATCGATACATGTCCATTTACAGTTGCTTATCGATATATTTCATTTCTGCGCTTTCTTTTTCGCTAATGTTTTCTGTTTTTAGTTTACATTCATTTATTTAAATGAAGTATTATTATTAATTATGATTTAAATATAAATATCAACAACTATAAGTCCAGAAGCCTAACTATCGATTGTTGCATGTATTTATCGATAACACTTTAATCATTATTTTTGCAAACTTGTGAAATGCTTTGAATGGAACTGCATCTGCAGAGGAAACTGAACGTAGTTGAATATGTTAACTGCGTGCAAGTATTTTGTTGTGCAGTGTACAGAGAGAGAGTGAGGGAGAGCGAGAGAGAGAGAGAGCGAGCAAGGGCTAGACTAGCCTGGCAGCGGCGGCATGCAGGGCGACTATATCCGACGGAGTCTATAAATTAAATGCCGCCACAGACTAAAAACACAATGGCAAATTGTTGTTACTGTTGTTGTTGTTGTTGCTGTTGCTGGTTGCGTTATCACAATTGTTGTTGCATGTTGCAGTTATCATTTGTCTGTGCGTGTTGTTGCGTAGGCGGCGAGCCACAAGCGCAAGTGCAGTGGAGACGCTGTTAACCAGTGCGTATGAGTGATATTTAATTATTTTGACCCTAGGCAAGCCTCGACCGTGCCGCAGCTACAATTATTGCCACACACACACACACACACAGACACATCTCACATTGTTGGTCAGCTTGTTAACTTGTTTAATTATGACAATCAAATGCGGCCAAGTGGACAAGGAGCAGAGGGAGAAGAAGCAGAGGAAGAAGAAGAACATGAGGAGGAACAGAGCAAGAAACAGCAGAGCCTTTGTTGCTGCTACGACAAAGGATGGGCAAGGGGGGGGGGGGAGAGTTAGCTCAGGCAACATATGGCAGCACGGAAGTTAGAGGCATTGAGCGGAAGGAGAAGGGAAAAGGCTTCAAAAGAAACTTCTTTGCAGTTGCTTGAATTGCTCAAATCGTTAGTTCTTGTCTCGCATACTGCAGATAAACGTCATATATAGTAAGTATATACTGTTTATGCAATAACTATATATATATTCCTGATCAGCAGCAAGATTCGTATAGAAATCAAGAGGCTATACAAGCTAGAAATACCAACAAAATGAATAAAAGAAATGTTGAAATTCTGATCACATTTATTTTACACTTTGGCCACGCCCCCTGCCGCGTAATTATAAAGCAGAGCAGTTTAATTTTGGTAAACACAATAACAATGAACGTGCAAATGTTTTCTGAAAATGCTGTTGCAATCGGGTGATTAACATAGAAGTTACTAAGGAAATAAGCAATTCCCTGCAAAGTATGCAACACAAAATACGCTGTGCATAAAGGGCATAGCTTAGTCACAAAGGTAGCGGGTACATCACAGTCGAGCGCACTGCACCGTGGCATTCTCATTAGTTTACTTACACACATATGTATCTTTATATATATCTCTATATACATATATGGTATATTCATGTATGTCTCCCCATCTTCATTTATATAGTACATTCCTCAAAGTCTCGCTTGCCACGTCGCTGAGAATTATGCACATCTTGCTTTGCCTCAGCCGCATCTGCAGTTATCACGGCACATTATCAAAATTGCGACAGGGACCCTACCCCCCCCTCCCTCTCCCCCCTCCACTCCCTCATCTCTCAGGATGCCATCAACTTGCACGTCTCACTCAATCGGCTGTCATTAAATTATGCATTGCGCAATCACTTCCTAAAATATGCAAAGCATTGCAGCAATCCAAGCCGAGGGGGGTATAAGGGAGGGAGGGGGGGGGTGTTCGCTGCATTGCATTGCACTGCACGCCTCATTGCGATAAAGGAAGCTTCCGCAAATTGTCTGGCTACGCCGCAAGTTTTCAAAGAGCTTCGCCGCGCTTGATTTGCACCCGGCGACGTCGCTCACATGCCGGAAGTTGATAAAGTGCACGCCAGCTAAGGAATTCCGCGCCGTGTTGCAGGCGCCTTTCAACCCCCTCTGCATACCACACATCACATCTTTCCCCTGCTCCCCTCCCCCTCCACCCACCACACTGCGGCACCCGCATGTGCTTGTCGTCGCGTGTCGCATCGTGTCTTTATTAAAGCATTACTGCCGCGCAGTCAAGCGTGAGGAAATGCATTTAGTGCCACGCCCCCAGTGCCGAGAGCCGCCCACACGCAGATGAATGTGAGGCAGGCATTTGTTTTTGATTCACAATCGAAATCAGAGCGATATATCATCATTATCTGCAGGCGCCAGCGCTGCCGCGTTTTAATTGCCAGACACCCTACAGCCAAGCCGAAGGGTCGCTGGGTTAGGCTAAAGAGCTTGCAAAGTTGTTGGGCAAGGGGAATGTGCGCAGGAGTAGGCATGAGAAGAGCAACTATGCGAGAGAGAGACAGAGAGAGAGAGAGAGAGAGAGAGAGATTACAGTCAAAGAGAGTGTGCAGCGCATACAGCAGTTGCGATTGCCTGTCAGAGGCTTTTCGGTTTCTATTTTCATTCATTTGCGCTTTTAATAGATATTTCCCGTTAACTGGTTGCACATAAATCACGCATACGCCACGCTGCACACACCATGCAACGCATTGACAGTTCATTAAATTTCTATCAACGCCCCCGTCCCCGTAAGCCCTGAATCTATTATATACCCCTCTTGTGGGTACATCTATTCTAGACAAAGGAAACATCTCCGATCACATTAGCTAAGCGAATATATTTATTTTGTACAGCTGCCCTGTTGGCAGTACCTTCAATTATCCAACCATTGCCACCAGCCTACCCTCTTCATATGTGCTCGTCATATTAGGAATGTCAAGGTCAAGCGAATATAAAATTGGCTGTGCATACATAAAGTTATATTTAGTTACAATTTTATATGTTCATGGAGTGCTCTCACACAATTAAGGCTGTTTATTCCACAAGCTCAACTTTGATAAGGTGCTGAGAAACATTGAAGTTTGGTTTGGGTGCGTATGAAAACAAGAAAAGTAGGTTACCCTCGATATGCCGAAGATTTCGTTCCCTTGCAGCATTTGGCTTCAGACTTCATCGAAGTTTTAAAAGAGTGCAAATGCTGTTGGAGAGATTGGTTTGTCTAGAAACAGAGAGACGGAAACACAATTTCGACTCTCCTGTCGGTGAAGAATATATATTTTCTCTGCGTTGCCAACATGAGTGCAATACATACATATGTATATATCTCATGATGGAAACGAGAGAGAAAGGCATCTTCGGCGTGCCGAAAGTTGTATACCCTCGCATGTTCTTATATCCCCTTTCGTTACTAATTAGTAGTGAATAATGTTGTAGAATTCAATGCCTATTGTTCCCAGTGCAACTATATGTTATAGTCGTCCGATTTTGTTGAAATTTGTTGTGCATGCTAAGTACATAGCAAAAGTCCAATGTCGTAATTTTGGTTGAAATATCGTTGCAAACAATAAAAATCGGCCGATAGTTTGTATGACAACTATACGATATATCGGTTCGATACGGCTGGTTTTGCGCTATGTACAGCGTGCTCGAATAAGCAGCATGAGTGCAAAGTTTCATCAAGATAACTATACAACTGAGAGACAAGTTCGCGTTGCAACAGATAGACGGACGGACAAACAGATGGACAGACGGACGGACAGTCATGTCCAGATTAACTCACCTGGTGAAACGTAGTCTGAATATACCTTCTAAGGTGCGTAGCAAACTCCTCGCCTAACTAATGAACTCTCTGCAAGGGTATAAAAATATAAATCGGCCTGGGCTTAAAAATATTTAGTTGAAAACAAACAATTTGTTTATGCTGGTCAAATTCCCTCGAGACTCCTCTTACGTTCGTTCGTTGTACGTTCTTTTTTGAGTGCGTGCACGTGTAGCCCTTTGCACAGTTTTTATACCCTCTACCCATGGGCAAGGGGTGTCATCAATTTGTGCCAACTGTCTGTCCTAGATTTCAAAGTCTTTTTTAATTAGGTCTACCAAATTGGGTGTCAATATATGCTACGAGGGTCGTTTGCTAAGTCCGTGACTTTTTGTATTTGCCGCGCACCTGCTCTAAATACAACACTGCTCCTGTCAGCAGTTATCGATTAACAGCTGACTGTAAAATTTTGAGAAAGCTGCGTTTTTTGGTTTGCGTTTTATAGGCATTGAAAGCAGACGATCTCGTGAATTTTAACGAAAATGGAAAAATGTGAATTTCGTGTCAGCATGGCAAAATTTCATAAATTGGGCTACGAACTGCTACCCCATCCAGCATATTCTCCAGATTTAGCCCCCTGTGACTATTTTTTGTTTCCAAACATGAAGAAATGGCTCGGCGGTAAGAGATTCGGGTCATCACAGAAACAAACGACTATTTTGAGGGCCTTGAGAAAACCTATTATTTGGAAGGAATAAAAAAATTGGAAAAACGCTGGACTAAATGTATAGAGCTAAAAGGAGATTATGTTGAGAAATAAAACGCTTCTTTGACGAAAAAAATATATTTTATTCAAAAAGTCACGGACTTATCAAACGACCCTCGTATTATATATTATATGCACGCAGATGAAGTTTGGTCTAGAATTTGTATACAGAACAGTTCAGTTTTGATGAACTCAATAACTTTAAACGTACAAAATCAAAATTTGGTTGCAATCGGATAGTTAAGAAAGAAGTTATTTAAGAAATTTTAAATATGTACTGATTTTAAGGCTCCTCCCTTAAAGTATGCTATATCCGCAAAATAAACAAGTTATTTATTGAAGAAATCGTTTTGTCAGTTGCGTAGCGGGTATAGCACAGTCGAGCACACTCGACTATAGCTTTCGTGCTTGCTTATACTCTTCTAGCGCTGAAAGCCTTTGAATGTGGGCATACTAATTTGGTGAAAATGTACTCATTAGGTGCCTTGGCAAGTGCAAGTCGAGTAGACGGACCAATAAGACCGCACCTATATTAATTACTATATGAAAAAATATCCATTGTCAGAAATTTACCTTAGAAGAGAGTAGACGAAATTTAAAATTAAATTCCACATTTGTAATATTTTATAAAACAGGGAGTATTAATAATGTATAAACAATCGAATAGTGCGGCACTCTGAAAACAGCCTTATCAAAGCTCGTTCCAAATTAAGTCCGAGGTTCGTCAAATTGCAGATGGCGATTGAGGTTTAGTTCAACTTGAGCAGTGCGAATGAAGACGTGAAAAACTTAAAATGCTGAAGAATCTATTAAGACACTTGTGCCTTGCTTTTCTTATAAGAAATATGAGGGCATTCTATATTGTTGATAATTGTTGCAAGTATTATGATATGATTTTTGCATACAACAAAAGATGTGATGACTTCAGTTCACATACAAAATATAATTTATTCCAACATACAATTTCAAAGAATGAGCTCTCATTTAACTGTTCACCAGCTCCTGAATTAGTCGAATATGAACCTATAAGACAGTTCGTTGGATCGTTTGGGCATGAAAACTATTATGAGTTCTCGATTTGTTTAATATTTTATCGTAGCGCTCGTGGGGTGTTGAGTGATTGTTATGCACGTCTTCACTCAGTCACAATAAAAACGGATTTCTATACGGAATACCATGAAATTCGTGCGCTGTTTTCTCCACACACAGAAATATTGGAGATCAAATGGCAAATGTATAACAAATGTTATCCCGTAAATGAAATGATTGATTCACTTAAGAGTCTACGAAAAATAACCTTAAATGCCTTTGATTCGGTGGATCTCGATCAGTGTAAAGATTTCAGTTTTCGAAACGCAGCTGAGCTCACTGATTTGCACATTTACCTGAACCAACCAAGCAGTTCGAAGACTATCAATGTAACAAAATATGCCTTCCCCGCTACATTTGATTTGAATGTTTTGAGGAACTTAAAGCAATTCAAACTGAATTGTGCATCCAACTTGTTTGAAGTTCAGTTACCCATAGAAATGTTTCGAGGCTTGAATAACTTAAAAGAGATTTCTCTGGAAAGCTGCGGACTCAGTAATCTTTCCCCCGAGCATTTTCGAGACCTGACGGACTTGAGGGCTTTGAATCTCAGTGACGTGGATTTCAACACTTTTCATTGGCTCAGGTATGTGTGTATTTTTTATGTGTAGTGGGTTTGGCAAAATAACAATAAAATAAATAAACTTCTTCTATTTCTTTCTAGCTCTGAAACTCTGGCGAGAAGTGTTACGTTATTCAACATCACTCGTGCGCGCACCAGTGCCAAAAAGACATACTTCGATGCTGTTAAATACTTTGACAAATACACCAACTTGAATACAATCTTCGTTGATCCTCCGCCCTGTAAAATTGCCGTGCTGAGTGGTACTAAATTTGTTCCATACAGTTGCAAGGGCAGTGAGTGCACCTTTTTTCGAAATCAAACAGAAGTTCATTGCCCTCCTGCCTGTCATTGTGTATACGAAAACCAGAAGATACGCCTTGAACTCAACTGCCCGACGATAGAGTATGAAGTTATGTTCAGGCCAGAGCACAGATCCGCAGCTCTACACTTGAGTAAAAAGAATCTGACCAAGGTGCCAGAAGCAGGCATTTATAACTATTCGAGTGCGCACGAACTGTATTTGGCTGACAATGAACTCGACGATCTCGTTATCTCCCGGCTGCCAGAGAACCTAACTGTCTTAGACATAAGAAATAACAGCTTTAAGTTTTTGAGAGCAGAAGTTATTGAGTTTGTAGAGCAACGGAAGGGAAGCTTGCTGGTTTACTTATCGGGCAACCCGTGGGACTGCGACTGCCATCCACCGGACTTTATGAAACTTCTAGAACGAGTTCCAAATATGATAGGCGACTTAGACCGTGTGGAATGTGACGGCGAGAGCCCCTTCTCAAAGATGGACGCATGCAGATTACGTGTAATTTTCGTGATACTTGGACTGTCACTTCTGTTCTGCGTCGCCTGCGTAACTGTCTTCTGGTTCAGGACTCCCATTCTGATGTGGCTGTACTATCATAATATATGTGCGAACTGCATTCGTCGCACGGCGGAAAACATGGAGTTCAATCAAAGATTCGATGGGTTCCTGGCGTTCTGTCACAAGAACTTCGACCTGGTTAACGAATACGTCGAGCAACTCGAGAATGGGCCGCGCGAGTTCAAGCTGTGTTTCTATCAACGCGATTGGGCCATCGGACATTCGATACCAGATTGTATCCTTCGATCCATCGAGGACTCGAGGCGTATCATTTTACTGATGACAAACCAGTTCATAGAGTCCTCCTGGGGTACCTTTGAGTTCCGCACTGCGATCAAAGCAACCTCGATGAACACGAACAAGCGTCTCATCATTATCATGTATCCCGATGTCAAAACCTTTGATGGACTTGATTCAGAGCTGAAACTCTATATGAAATACAACTTATATTTGCGACGAGATGATCCCCAGTTCTGGAAAAAACTTATTTATTGGATGCCGTACAAGAAGGTGACCAGCTCGAAGAAGAAGAAAACAAAACCAAATACGAACCACGAGGAAGGGGCCTAGAGAGGGCTAATGTCTCTAGTTCTCGCACAGTCTACAGAATTGTTTACCAAATTGTTCACTTAATCGAATGAATGTACTTTTAAACTTTTGTCATATTGTAAATTGCACAAATTTCAATTACTAAATGTCTCTCTCAGTACTTAGCATAGTCAATAAAAAGGTCAATAAATCAATAAAGTCAGATATACTCTTAGATCAAATAGAGAAACAACCTTAATCGGAGACTTGGTGAGAAGGGCATTGAATCTTCGGCCTGCCAAAGGCAACATTTATGTGTTGCTTATCTGTTTGTTTGTTGGCTTGTTTCCATGGATCTGCTCAGTTAATGCTGCGTGCGAGGTGGGAGCGGTAATTATAGCGAATAAATCAGCAGGATTAAAGTAATGAGGTGAGTGCGAAGCAAACAAATGCAACAAAGCGATGACAAGTAAAAGAGAGTGAAGAAGAAAGGAAGAGAGATAGAGGGTGAATAGATCTGCGGAATAACAGAATCGAAACTCAAGGACAGTACTTGGGCAAACAAGTCCCAGAGGGTCAAATGGGCTGGAGAGAATCTACCGAAGAAGAAGAACGCAACTAGACTCGCCAGAAGAGAGGCTACTGGAGATGGAGCTCTCTCCTGGAGAATCGCCTTCGATTGCAATGTCTCTAGTTAAAGCTTAGGTTGAACCGGACTTAGAGTTGCGATTTAAAGACCCGAGGAGTTGATAGAAGACAATCAATGGCCTCATCAGATGCCAAAGCCAAACAGGAGTCCACAGGAGTTATACATGGCATAGATAGTGCGAAAGAGAAGGGGCAAGTGAAAGGGAGAGCGAGAGGGAGGAAGAGATAAATATGTATTGAACAGGCAAGGAGCTGCTGTGAATAAGTTCGCGTACTCGCTCGGGTATTCAAAGGACTTCAAAGTTATTTATATATGATGCAATGTTGGAATCACAAAGCTATGGGGTGTAGGATGATGGTGAAAGGGGCTGTGAAGGGGGTAGCGTGCACGCTAGCAATTCATCATCGTCAGCTCGCAGTCATCATCATCACCATCATCCTCATCGCCATCATCAGCTTTGTCGGCGTCATTATCAATTTTATCATTCATATCAGCGTTCGATTCGAGAGGAAGCTGTCAATGGAGATGGGCCGAGTGAATCGAATGTAAATGCCACAATCGTGGCAATATTATTTATTTTTTATTTATTTGAAAGAGGGAGTCTCCCAGCAGAGAAGGCGCGAGGCACTGCGACCAGAATGGTCTTTTGTGCCTAAATGCTCTCCCTATCTTGACAAAAGCCGCTCTGCTTTCCTGATGAAGCCAAGCAGGTCTTTCGTCGAGGAACGGACAATTTGCTCGGGAACTGCGATTTCCACGTGCAAATGTTTCCTCCTACTCCAAACCAAGGCTGGACAGTCACACAGTATGTGTTTGGTGGTTTCATCGTCCTCTTTACAGAGCCTGCACTCTGCATCAGAGGATAGACGCATTTTTGTTAGGTGATAGTTCACCAGATGGTGGCCACTGAGATAGCCAACAAGGAGATAGAGATCTCTCCTGGAGAGTGAGTCTGTTCTGCGTTAAACCGAGGGATTTGTAAGCTCTCTAGCCTGCCTCATCCCTGGTTGGAAGAACCAATAGCGTTCGGTCAACCTATCTGCCCAAGTTTTCACAAGGGATGAGATGGTTGACCACCCCACGCCGCAGAAGGGTTCGGGGCCAACCATAGAGGCTGATGACCCCGCCCTCGCTAGTTCATCCGCTAGCTCGTTGCCCTGGAACCCAGAGTGTCCAGGTACCCAAAGGAGGGTAACTCTGTTTCTTTTGGACAGCCTCTGGAGGCAGGTCCAGCAGTCAGCCACCATACGTGAACTTACTCTCTTTGAGGAGAGGGCTAGTATGGCAGCTTGGCTGTCCGAGAAGATGTAAATGTTCGCTCCTCTCATCCCCTTCTCAAGGATAAGACGGCAGCAGAACTCAATGGCATGAACCTCGGATTGAAAGACCGTGGGCCACTTGCCCATGGCAATCGAGGTTTTGGAGTTGGGACCAGCGGAGTCAAGTTGAGGATTGACTCCATTGCTGCTGTGGGACAGGTGCGGAGTGCACCCGTCAGAGAAAGGCAAAGTAGCCTATGCAATTTATTGCATTTGTTGATGGCAGTGACCTGCGTCACCTTTGGCCACCACACAATTGCAGCGTAGGTGACGATGGGTCTTACCATCATCTCAAATAGCAACCGGATGTTACAGGATTTGAGACCCCAGGTTCTACCAAAGAATCTTCTGCATGCCCACATGGCATGAGTTGCCTTTGATAGAGTGTTGTTTAGGTGGGAATTCCAGTTTAGTCTTTTGTCAAGGGTCACCCCTAGATACTTGACTTCGCTGGAAAGACCCACAGGGGAGCCGCCTATGTTCAATTGACCTATGTCAATAGAATAGCGCTTAGTGAAGGGAACAATAATTGCCTTTTGGGGATTGATGCTGAGACCTACATCTTCGCACCATCTGCCAACCGTGTTCAGAGCAGATTGCATTAGCTCTGTCACGGTGTTGGCAAATTTCCCGTTCACTATTAGAGCCAGGTCGTCCGCCCTGGTCTGCGAGAATGCTTAGTAGTTCATCAACTACTAAAGACCAGAGTAGGGGGGATAGGACCCCTCCCTGGGGACAGTCGTGGTGTCCAAGGTAGAGGAAATGATCCGGTGTTTGAGCATAGCCTCAATCCACTGGATTAGGGGACGGGCAATATTTCTGCGCTCTAGCGCAGCAGAAATAGAGCCGTAGCCGGTATTATCGAAGGCACCCTCTATATCAAGAAAAGAGCACAAAGCAATTTTCTTGGATGCGAGGGCTTCTTCGATTTTACCTACTAATTTGTGGAGGGCGACCTCCGTCGACCTTCCGGCTATATACGCAAACTGCGTATGATGCAGAGGATAAGTTTCCTGCAGAGAGCAGGTCTATGAGCCTTTCCGCTGTCTTAAGCAGGAAGGAGGTGAGACTGATCGGCCGATAGGATTTGGGCTGGTCCTGGGGACGATTCCCCTGTTTGGGAATGAATACCACATTGACTCTCCTCCAAGAGACGGGTATGTATCCCCAAGTGAGACTAGCTCTAAACAGGCCGACCAGCGGATCGAGAATATGATCCAGGCTGTTTTGTGGCAATATTAAGCGTAATATAATGTTAGTGGAAGGTTAAAGATACTAAGTTTGTAGAATTGGATACAGTGCATGGTTATGAGAGGGACAAAGTCAACTTGAGAAAACGTTGAGTTCCATGTTCGATAAGGATCTTTTGGTTGATGCTTGGCTTATAAGCCTTCATCGATGGCTGTAGCCCGCAGTGCGTCCTTCCCGTCAGCCCTGACCGCCCTGTTGGCAATACCTTCAATTATCCAACCATTGCCACCAGCCTATCCTCCTCATATGTGCTCGTCATATTTGGAATGTCAAGGTCAAGCGAATATAAAATTGGCTGTGAATACATAAAATTCTGTTTACTTTCAATTTCATATGTTCATGGAGTGCTCTCACACAGGCTGTTTATTCCACAAGCTCAACTTTGATAAGGTGCTGAGAAACATTGAAGTTTGGTTTGGGTGCGTATGAAAACAAGAAAAGTAGGTTACCCTCGATATGCCGGAGATTTCGTTCCCTTGCAGCATTTGGCTTCAGACTTCATCGAAGTTTTAAAAGAGCGCAAATGCTGTTGGAGAGATTGGTTTGTCTAGAAACAGAGAGACGGAAACACAATTTCGACTCTCCTGTCGGTGAAGAATATATATTTTCTCTGCGTTGCCAACATGTGTGCAATACATACATATGTATATACCTCATGATGGAAACGAGAGAGAAAGGCATCTTCGGCATGCCGAAAGTTGTATACCCTCGCATGTTCTTATATCCCCTTTCGTTACTAATTAGTAATGAATAATGTTGTAGAATTCAATGCCTATTGTTCCCAGTGCAACTATATGTTATAGTCGTCCGATTTTGTTGAAATTTGTTGTGCATGCTAAGTACATAGCAAAAGTCCAATGTCGTAATTTTGGTAGAAATATCGTTGCAAACAATAAAAATCGGCCGATAGTTTGTATGACAACTATACGATATATCGGTTCGATACGGCTGGTTTTGCGCTATGTACAGCGTGCTCGAATAAGAAGCATGAGTGCAAAGTTTCATCAAGATAACTATACAACTGAGAGACAAGTTCGCGTTGCAACAGATAGACGGACGGACAAACAGATGGACAGACGGACGGACAGTCATGTCCAGATTAACTCACCTGGTGAAACGTAGTCTGAATATACCTTCTAAGGTGCGTAGCAAACAAAAATATAAATCGGCCTGGGCTTAAAAATATTTAGTTGAAAACAAACAATTTGTTTATGCTGGTCAAATTCCCTCGAGACTCCTCTTACGTTCGTTCGTTGTGCGTTCCTTTTTGAGTGCGTGCACGTGTAGCCCTTTGCACAGTTTTTATACCGTCTACCCATCGGGCAAGGGGTGTCATCAATTTGTGCCAACTGTATGTCCGTTCGTCTCATAACTATTTTAATTAGGTCTACCAACTTGGCTGTCACTATATGCTATTATTGCACGCAGATGAAGTTTGTTCTAGTATTTGTATACAGAACAGTTCAGTTTTGATGAACTCAATAATTATAAACGTCCAAAATCAAAATTTGATTGCAATCAGATAGTTAAGTAAGAAGTTATTTAATAAATTCTAAATATGTACTGATTTTAAGGCTCCTCCCTTAAAGTATGCTACATCCGCAAAATAAACAAGTAATTTTTTGAAGAAATCGTTTTGTCAGTTGCGTAGCGGGTATAGCACAGTCGAGCACACTCGACTGTAGCGTTCGTGCTTGCTTATACTCTTCTAGCGCTGAAAACTTTTGAATGTGGGTATACTAATTTGGTGAAAATGTGCTCATTAGGTGCCTTCGCAAGTGCATCCCAAGTCGAGTAGACGAACCAATAAGACTATATGAAAAAATATCCATTGTCAGAAATGTACCTTAGAAGAGAGTAGACGAAATTTAAAATTAAATTCCACATTTGTAATATTTTATAAAACAGGGAGTATTAATAATGTATAAACAATCGAATAGTGCAGCACTCTGAAAACAGCCTTATCAAAGCTCGTTCCAAATTAAGTCCGAGGTTCGTCAAATTGCAGATGGCGATTGAGGTTTAGTTCAACTTGAGCAGTGCGAATGAAGACGTGAAAAATCTTAAAATGCTGAAGAATCTATTAAGATACTTGTGCCTTGCTTTTCTTATAAGAAATATGAGTGCATTAAATATTTTTAATAATTGTTGCTTTTATTATGAAATGATTTTTACAAAAAACATAAGATGTACTATTCGAAGCAGTGCAGAGGATTTTTATGTTTTATTTCAAAATACAACTTCAAGGAATGAGTACTCATTTAACTGTTTACCAGCTCCTGAATTAAACAAATATGAACCTATAAGACAGTTCGTTGGATCGGTTTGGCATGAGGACAATTATGATTTCTTGACTTGTATACCATTTTATCGACCTCCTGGGGTGTTGAGTGTTTGTAATGTACGCCTTCACTCAGTCACATTAAAAACGGATTTCTATACGGAATACCATGAAATTCGTGACCTGCTTTTTCCACACCCAGATTTATCGGAGATCAATTGGCAAATGTATAACAAATGTCATCCCGTAAATGAAATGATTGATGCATTTAAGAGTCTACGAAAAATAACCTTAAATGCCTTTGATTCGGTGGATCTCGATCAGTGTAAAGATTTCAGTTTTCGAAACGCAGCTGAGCTCACTGATTTGCACATTTACCTGAACCAACCAAGCAGTTCGAAGACTATCAATGTAACAAAATATGCCTTCCCCGCTACATTTGATTTGAATGTTTTGAGGAACTTAAAGCAATTCAAACTGAATTGTGCATCCAACTTGTTTGAAGTTCAGTTACCCATAGAAATGTTTCGGGGCTTGAATAACTTAAAAGAGATTTCTCTGGAAAGCTGCGGACTCAGTAATCTTTCCCCCGAGCATTTTCGAGACCTGACGGACTTGAGGGCTTTGAATCTCAGTGACGTGGATTTCAACACTTTTCATTGGCTCAGGTATGTGTGTATTTTGTATGTGTAGTGGTTTTGGCAAAATAACAATAAAATAAATAACTTTCTTCTATTTCTTTCTAGCTCTGAAACTCTGGCGAGAAGTGTTACGCTATTCAACATCACTCGTGCGCGCACCAGTGCCAAAAAGACATACTTCGATGCTGTTAAATACTTTGACAAATACACCAACTTGAATACAATCTTCGTTGATCCACCGCCCTGCAAAATTGCCGTGCTGAGTGGTACTAAATTTGTTCCATACAGTTGCAAGGGCAGTGAGTGCACACTCTTTCGAAACCAAACAGAAATTTATTGCCCTCCTGCCTGTCATTGTGTATACGAAAACCAGAAGATACGCCTTGAACTCAACTGCCCGACGATAGAGTATGAAGTTATGTTCAGGCCAGAGCACAGATCCGCAGCTCTACACTTGAGTAAAAAGAATCTGACCAAGGTGCCAGAAGCAGGCATTTATAACTATTCGAGTGCGCACGAACTGTATTTGGCTGACAATGAACTCGACGATCTCGTTATCTCCCGGCTGCCAGAGAACCTAACTGTCTTAGACATAAGAAATAACAGCTTTAAGTTTTTGAGAGCAGAAGTTATTGAGTTTGTAGAGCAACGGAAGGGAAGCTTGCTGGTTTACTTATCGGGCAACCCGTGGGACTGCGACTGCCATCCACCGGACTTTATGAAACTTCTAGAACGAGTTCCAAATATGATAGGCGACTTAGACCGTGTGGAATGTGACGGCGAGAGCCCCTTCTCAAAGATGGACGCATGCAGATTACGTGTAATTTTCCTGATACTTGGACTGTCACTTCTGTTCTGCGTCGCCTGCGTAACTGTCTTCTGGTTCAGGACTCCCATTCTGATGTGGCTGTACTATCATAATATATGTGCGAACTGCATTCGTCGCACGGCGGAAAACATGGAGTTCAATCAAAGATTCGATGGGTTCCTGGCGTTCTGTCACAAGAACTTCGACCTGGTTAACGAATACGTCGAGCAACTCGAGAATGGGCCGCGCGAGTTCAAGCTGTGTTTCTATCAACGCGATTGGGCCATCGGACATTCGATACCAGATTGTATCCTTCGATCCATCGAGGACTCGAGGCGTATCATTTTACTGATGACAAACCAGTTCATAGAGTCCTCCTGGGGTACCTTTGAGTTCCGCACTGCGATCAAAGCAACCTCGATGAACACGAACAAGCGTCTCATCATTATCGTGTATCCCGATGTCAAAACCTTTGATGGACTTGATTCAGAGCTGAAACTCTATATGAAATACAACTTATATTTACGACGAGATGATCCCCAGTTCTGGAAAAAACTTATTTATTGGATGCCGTACAAGAAGGTGACCAGCTCGAAGAAGAAGAAAACAAAACCAAATACGGACCACGAGGGAGGGGCCTAGAGAGGGCTAATGTCTCTGGTTCTCGCACAGTCTACAGAATTGTTTACCGAATTGTTCACTTAATCGAATGAATGTACTTTTAAACTTTTGTCATGTTGTATATTGCACAAGTTTCAATTACTAAATGTCTCTCTCAGTACTTAGCATAGTCAATACAAAGGTCAATAAATCAATAAAGTCAGATATACTCTTAGATCAAATAGAGAAACAACCTTAATCGGAGACTTGGTGAGTAAGGGCATTCTATCTTCGGCCTGCAACATTTATGTGTTGCTTATCTGTTTGTTTGTTGGCTTGTTTCCATGGATCTGCTCAGTTAATGCTGCGTGCGAGGTGGGAGCGGTAATTATAGTGAATAAATCAGCAGGATTAAAGTAATGAGGTGAGTGCGAAGCAAAGAAATGCAACAAAGCGATGACAAGTAAAAGAGAGTGAAGAAGAAAGGAAGAGAGATAGAGGGTGAATAGATCTGCGGAATAACAGAATCGAAACTCAAGGACAGTACTTGGGCAAACAAGTCCCAGAGGGTCAAATGGGCTGGAGAGAATCTACCGAAGAAGAAGAACGCAACTAGACTCGCCAGAAGAGAGGCTACTGGAGATGGAGCTCTCTCCTGGAGAATCGCCTTCGATTGCAAAGTCTCTAGTTAAAGCTTAGGTTGAACCGGACTTAGAGTTGCGATTTAAAGACCCGAGGAGTTGATAGAGGACAATCAATGGCCTCATCAGATGCCAAAGCCAAACAGGAGTCCAAACCACATAGGAGATCTGTTCCGGCATGTACTTGGTTCAATCAGGAGTAATGGCAATGATAGTGCGAAAGAGAAGGGGCAAGTGAAGGAGTGACCGAGAGGAAGGAAGAGATAAATATGTATTGAACAGGCAAGGAGCTGCTGTGAATAAGTTCGCGTACTCGCTCGAGTATTCAAAGGACTTCAAAGTTATTTATATATGATGCAATGTTGGAATCACAAAGCTATGGGGTGTAGGATGATGGTGAAAGGGGCTGTGAAGGGGGTAGAGTGCACGCTAGCAATTCATCATCGTCAGCATGCAGTCATCATCATCACCATCATCCTCATCGCCATCATCAGCTTTGTCGGCGTCATTATCAATTTTATCATTCATATCAGCGTTCGATTCGAGAGGAAGCTGTCAATGGAGATGGGCCGAGTGAATCGAATGTAAATGCCACAATCGTGGCAATATTAAGCGTAATATAATATTAGTGGAAGGTTAAAGATACTAAGTTTGTAGAATTGGATACAGTGCATGGTTATGAGAGGGACAAAGTCAACTTGAGAAAACGTTGTCTTTCATGTTCGATAAGGATCTTTTGGTTGATGCTTGGCTTATAAGCCTTCATCGATGGCTGTAGCCCGCAGTGCGTCCTTCCCGTCAGCCCTGACCGCCCTGTTGGCAATACCTTCAATTATCCAACCATTGCCACCAGCCTACCCTCCTCATATGTGCTCGTCATATTAGGAATGTCAAGGTCAAGCGAATATAAAATTGGCTGTGAATACATAAAATTCTGTTTACTTTCAATTTCATATGTTCATGGAGTGTTCTCACACAGGCTGTTTATTCCAC
The DNA here is from genome assembly GCA_018904595.1 of Zaprionus indianus. Classification (NCBI taxonomy): domain Eukaryota; kingdom Metazoa; phylum Arthropoda; class Insecta; order Diptera; family Drosophilidae; genus Zaprionus; species Zaprionus indianus. The sequence goes on along the minus strand of JAEIHA010000145.1, from coordinate 1,217,657 downwards.
AAGCTCAACTTTGATAAGGTGCTGAGAAACATTGAAGTTTGGTTTGGGTGCATATGAAAACAAGAAAAGTAGGTTACCCTCGATATGCCGGGGATTTCGTTCATTCCCTTGGAGCATTTGGCTTCAGACTTCATCGAAGTTTTAAAAGAGCGCAAATGCCGTTGGAAAGATTGGTTTGTCTAGAAACAGAGAGACGGAGACACAATTTCGACTCTCCTGTCGGTGAAGAATATATATTTTCTCTGCGTTGCCAACATGTGTGCAATACATACATATGTATATACCTCATGATGGAAACGATAGAGAAAGGAACCTTCAGCATGCCGAAAGTTGTATACCCTCGCATGTTCTTATATCCCCTTTCGTTACTAATTAGTAGTGAATAATGTTGTAGAATTCAATGCCTATTGTTCCCAGTGCAACTATATGTTATAGTCGTCCGATTTTGTTGAAATTTGTTGTGCATGCTAAGTACATAGCAAAAGTCCAATGTCGTAATTTTGGTTGAAATATCGTTGCAAACAATAAAAATCGGCCGATAGTTTGTATGACAACTATACGATATATCGGTTCGATACGGCTGGTTTTGCGCTATGTACAGCGTGCTCCAATAAGAAGCATGAGTGCAAAGTTTCATCAAAGTAACTATAAAACTGAGAGACAAGTTCGCGTTGCAACAGACAGACGGACGGACGGACAGACGGACGGACAGTCATGTCCAGATTAACTCACCTGGTGAAACGTAGTCTGAATATACCTTCTAAGGTGCGTAGCAAACTCCTCGCCTAACTAATGAACTCTCTGCAAGGGTATAAAAATATAAATCGGCCTGGGCTTAAAAATATTTAGTTGAAAACAAAAAATTTGTTTATGCTGGTCAAATTCCCACGAGACTCCTCTTACGTTCGTTCGTTGTACGTTCTTTTTTGAGTGCGTGCACGTGTAGCCCTTTGCACAGTTTTTATACCCTCTACCCATGGGGAAGGGGTGTCATCAATTTGTGCCAACTGTCTGTCCTAGATTTCAAAGTCTTTTTTAATTAGGTCTACCAAATTGGGTGTCAATATATGCTACGAGGGTCGTTTGCTAAGTCCGTGACTTTTTGTATTTGCCGCGCACCTGCTCTAAATACAACACTGCTCCTGTCAGCAGTTATCGATTAACAGCTGACTGTAAAATTTTGAGAAAGCTGCGTTTTTTGGTTTGCGTTTTATAGGCATTGAAAGCAGACGATCTCGTGAATTTTAACGAAAATGGAAAAATGTGAATTTCGTGTCAGCATGGCAAAATTTCATAAATTGGGCTACGAACTGCTACCCCATCCAGCATATTCTCCAGATTTAGCCCCCTGTGACTATTTTTTGTTTCCAAACATGAAGAAATGGCTCGGCGGTAAGAGATTCGGGTCATCACAGAAACAAACGACTATTTTGAGGGCCTTGAGAAAACCTATTATTTGGAAGGAATAAAAAAATTGGAAAAACGCTGGACTAAATGTATAGAGCTAAAAGGAGATTATGTTGAGAAATAAAACGCTTCTTTGACGAAAAAAATATATTTTATTCAAAAAGTCACGGACTTATCAAACGACCCTCGTATTATATATTATATGCACGCAGATGAAGTTTGGTCTAGAATTTGTATACAGAACAGTTCAGTTTTGATGAACTCAATAACTTTAAACGTACAAAATCAAAATTTGATTGCAATCAGATAGTTAAGTAAGAAGTTATTTAAGAAATTCTAAATATGTACTGATTTTAAGGCTCCTCCCTTAAAGTATGCTACATCCGCAAAATAAACAAGTTATTTATTGAAGAAATCGTTTTGTCAGTTGCGTAGCGGGTATAGCACAGTCGAGCACACTCGACTGTAGCGTTCGTGCTTGCTTATACTCTTCTAGCGCTGAAAACTTTTGAATGTGGGTATACTAAATTGGTGAAAATGTGCTCATTAGGTGCAATGGGCCTTGGCCTGTTCATCCCAAGCCGAGTAGACGCACCAATAAGACGCCACGTATATTAATTACTATATTAACTTAAAACATCCATTAGCAGACAAAAAGAACATAAAAGGCGAAATTTAAAAGTGAATTTCATATTTGTAATATTATATTTTATAAAGCAGAGATTATTAATAATGTATGAACAATCGAATAGTGCGGCACTCTGAAAACAGCCTTATCAAAGCTCGTTCAAAGTTAAGTGCAAGGTTCGTCGAATTACATATGGCGATTGAGGTTTAGTTCAACTTGAGCAGTGCGAATGAAGACGTGAAAAACTTAAAATGTTAAAGAATCTATTAAGATACTTGTGCCTAGCTTTTCTTATAAGAAATATGAGGGCATTGTATATTGTTGATAATTGTTGCTTTTATTATGATATGTATTTTTATAACGAAAGATGTAATCACTTAAGTTCAGATACAATGTATAATTTACTCTATAGTACAATTTCAAACAATGAGATCTTATTTAACTGTTCCTCAACTCCTGAATTAGACGAATATGAACCTATAAGACAGTTCGTTGGATCGCTTGGGCATGAGGACAATTATGATTTCTTGACTTGTTTACCATATTATCCTCACTCTCGTGAGGTGTTGAGTGATTGTAATGTACGCCTTCACTCAGTCACAATAAAAACGGATTTCTATATGGAATACCCTGAAATTGCTGACCTGCTTTTTCAACACCCAGAAATATTGGAGATCAAATGGCAAATGTATAACAAATGTCATCCCGTAAATGAAATGATTGATTCACTTAAGAGTCTACGAAAAATAACCTTAAATGCCTTTGATTCGGTGGATCTCGATCAGTGTAAAGATTTCAGTTTTCGAAACGCAGCTGAGCTCACTGATTTGCACATTTACCTGAACCAACCAAGCAGTTCGAAGACTATCAATGTAACAAAATATGCCTTCCCCGCTACATTTGATTTGAATGTTTTGAGGAACTTAAAGCAATTCAAACTGAATTGTGCATCCAACTTGTTTGAAGTTCAGTTACCCATAGAAATGTTTCGAGGCTTGAATAACTTAAAAGAGATTTCTCTGGAAAGCTGCGGACTCAGTAATCTTTCCCCCGAGCATTTTCGAGACCTGACGGACTTGAGGGCTTTGAATCTCAGTGACGTGGATTTCAACACTTTTCATTGGCTCAGGTATGTGTGTATTTTGTATGTGTAGTGGTTTTGGCAAAATAACAATAAAATAAATAACTTTCTTCTATTTCTTTCTAGCTCTGAAACTCTGGCGAGAAGTGTTACGCTATTCAACATCACTCGTGCGCGCACCAGTGCCAAAAAGACATACTTCGATGCTGTTAAATACTTTGACAAATACACCAACTTGAATACAATCTTCGTTGATCCACCGCCCTGCAAAATTGCCGTGCTGAGTGGTACTAAATTTGTTCCATACAGTTGCAAGGGCAGTGAGTGCACACTCTTTCGAAACCAAACAGAAATTTATTGCCCTCCTGCCTGTCATTGTGTATACGAAAACCAGAAGATACGCCTTGAACTCAACTGCCCGACGATAGAGTATGAAGTTATGTTCAGGCCAGAGCACAGATCCGCAGCTCTACACTTGAGTAAAAAGAATCTGACCAAGGTGCCAGAAGCAGGCATTTATAACTATTCGAGTGCGCACGAACTGTATTTAGCTGACAATGAACTCGACGATCTCGTTATCTCCCGGCTGCCAGAGAACCTAACTGTCTTAGACATAAGAAATAACAGCTTTAAGTTTTTGAGAGCAGAAGTTATTGAGTTTGTAGAGCAACGGAAGGGAAGCTTGCTGGTTTACTTATCGGGCAACCCGTGGGACTGCGACTGCCATCCACCGGACTTTATGAAACTTCTAGAACGAGTTCCAAATATGATAGGCGACTTAGACCGTGTGGAATGTGACGGCGAGAGCCCCTTCTCAAAGATGGACGCATGCAGATTACGTGTAATTTTCGTGATACTTGGACTGTCACTTCTGTTCTGCGTCGCCTGCGTAACTGTCTTCTGGTTCAGGACTCCCATTCTGATGTGGCTGTACTATCATAATATATGTGCGAACTGCATTCGTCGCACGGCGGAAAACATGGAGTTCAATCAAAGATTCGATGGGTTCCTGGCGTTCTGTCACAAGAACTTCGACCTGGTTAACGAATACGTCGAGCAACTCGAGAATGGGCCGCGCGAGTTCAAGCTGTGTTTCTATCAACGCGATTGGGCCATCGGACATTCGATACCAGATTGTATCCTTCGATCCATCGAGGACTCGAGGCGTATCATTTTACTGATGACAAACCAGTTCATAGAGTCCTCCTGGGGTACCTTTGAGTTCCGCACTGCGATCAAAGCAACCTCGATGAACACGAACAAGCGTCTCATCATTATCGTGTATCCCGATGTCAAAACCTTTGATGGACTTGATTCAGAGCTGAAACTCTATATGAAATACAACTTATATTTACGACGAGATGATCCCCAGTTCTGGAAAAAACTTATTTATTGGATGCCGTACAAGAAGGTGACCAGCTCGAAGAAGAAGAAAACAAAACCAAATACGGACCACGAGGGAGGGGCCTAGAGAGGGTCAATGTCTCTAGTTCTCGCACAGTTGACTGAATTCAAGGGTTCAGTTACCTTACTAAATCGATAACTAATATTCCGATTATAAATGTTCTTTTCAACTTTTTCTTAGTTGTATATTGCACAAATTTCAATTACTAAATGTCTCTCTCAGTACTTACTCATAGTTGACTGTTTCTCTATCAATAAAAAGTTATCAAGGTCAATCAATCAATAAACCCAGATATACTCGTAGATCATGAAGGAAACTTGGAGACTTGGTGAGTAAGGGCATTCAATCTTCGGCCTCCCAAAGGCAACATTTATGTGTTGCTGTCCACACTAGCAATCCATCGCCGTCAGCTCGCAGTCATCATCATCACCTTCATCCTCATCGCCGTCATTAGCTTTGTCAGCGTCATTATCAAATTTATCATTCATATCAGCATTCGATTCGAAAGGAAGCTGTCAATGGAGATGGGCCGAGTGAATCGGATGTAGATGCCATAAACTGTGGCAACTTACAGACATTGAGCGTCATATTAGTGGACTATTGGAGAGACTAAGTATGCAGAATTGAATACAGTGCATAGCTATAAAAGGGACAAAATCAAATTGAGAAAAGGTTGAGTTCCATGTTCGATAAGGATCTTTAGGTTGAAGCTTGCCTTATTAGCAATGTTTCCAGCTTTTATCAATGGCTCTGGCCCGCAGTGCCCCCTTCACCGTCAGCCCTTACTCCATTTTTTGGTATACCCCTTTTGTGGATTTATCTTTTCTAGACAAAGGAAACATCTGCGATCACATTAGCTAAGCGAATATATTTATTTTGTACAGCTGCCCTGTTGGCAATACCTTCAATTATCCAACCATTGCCACCAGCCTACCCTCCTCATATGTGCTCGTCATATTAGGAATGTCAAGGTCAAGCGAGTATAAAATTGGCTGTGCATATAAAAAATTCTGTTTACTTTCGATTTCATATTTTTATGGAGTGCTCTCACACAGGCTGTTTATTCCACAAGCTCAACTTTGATAAGGTGCTGAGAAACATTGAAGTTTGGTTTGGGTGCATATGAAAACAAGAAAAGTAGGTTACCCTCGATATGCCGAAGATTTCATTCATTCCCTTGGAGCATTTGGCTTCAGACTTCATCGAAGTTTTAAAAGAGCGCAAATGCTGTTGGAGAGATTGGTTTGTCTAGAAACAGAGAGACGGAAACACAATTTCGACTCTCCTGTCGGTGAAGAATATATATTTTCTCTGCGTTGCCAACATGTGCGCAAAACTTATATACCTTTTTTATGGAAACGATAGAGAAAGGCATCTTTGGCATGCCGAAAGTTGTATACCCTCGCATATTTTATGTCCCCTTTCGCTACTAAATAGTTATTAATAATGGTGCAGATTTAAATGCCGATTGTTCCCATGGCAACTATAAGTTAAAGGGGTCCGATTTTGTTGAAATTTGTTGTGCATGCTATGTACATAGAAAAAGTCCAATGTCGAAATTTCCTATTTGGTTTTACTACCTTCACAAACAACAAAAATCAGCCGATAGTTTGTATGACAGCTATACGATATATCGGTTCGATACGGCTGATTTCGATCTATGTTCAGCCATGTCCAGACTCAGTATCTTGGAGAAACTTAGTCTGAATATGCCTCCTTATCTGCGTTGCAAACTCCTCGCCTAGCTAATGAATTCTCTGCAAGGGTATAAAAATATAAATCTGTCTGGCCTTAAAAATATTTAGTTGAAAACAAGAACAACAGTCGAGCGGCACGCGACAGTGGGATACCCTTCGGCATTTTTTAAACGTAAAGAGTCCCTAATTGTACGATACTACTTAATAGAAACATCGTAACATTAGCCTTCATTTCATTGGCCAAGCATAGATGTATGTATGTGTGTGTGTGCGTTTGAGTGCAAAAAGTGCGTGTGCATGGAAATGAATAGAAGAGCAAACCCTGCGCTACGCGCTTGCATTCTCTTTCCTTTTCTTTCTTACATAAGCATTGCAATGACCTCACAGCTTTCTGATCTATTTACGAAATCATTGCGAATAGGGTTTTTTGGTTAATAACGTCTGTGTTTGCTGTCCGATCGGATTGACGTTATGTTGGTATTATAATTAGCTAAGTATTAATTCAACTCAGAATGTTGTATCTTTTATAATTCGCTCACAAATCAACTTAAAAATTGAATTATTGATTTGCGGAGACGGTGGGCGTGGCACCCAGCATTTGAAATAAACTTGATCTGTGCTTGGTAAACAGAGACCTTCATGTCAAATTTGGTGTCTCTATCTTTTATAATAGCTAAGATCTGTGTGTTCATCTGGTCATCCGGACATCCGGGCAGACAGACAAGCATGGCTTAATAGACTCATTAGACAATTTTCAATGGTCGAAGGGTATAGAAATACAATTCTAATTAAGAATAAAAACTTTAAACAATATTTACAAGTTTTAAGCACCACAAAGCTTTTAAGCATAACAATTTAATAAACTTTCAATAAATTAACACACCAAGCACATTAAAGCACTTAAAACTGCCTTATCATGCCAAAGCTGTTTAAAGCCTGCATAAAAACCACATGCAATTAAAGCCAAAAGCTCCGCTTAGCGAGTTTTTCAATTGAATTTTCCGCTGTTTCAATTTCATTGAATTTCCGTTGATTAGAACTCTCTCTTTCAATTCGGATTTCCACTAAATTGCACTTTTTAAAGCTGTCGCTAAATGAAATTATTAAAAATATGGCATATTCTCTATGCAGTTCGTATTTAAGCGGATTCTATGGAATATGCACGGCTTAATAAATAACGATAATGAAATTATTTAATTGCACAATTATTAAATGATGCGACTCGAGTGATAAAACATGTTGAAACATGAATTGCAATTAACAGTTGCACTAATTTAATTAAACGATGAATTTTGCATAGCGGAAAAAGGTCAGAGTTCACTTGGAATAATGTTGGGAGAGTGATGAATGAATGGTTTGTTTGAGAGTGTGCCTAATTGATTTGGTTTCTTAAGATCTGTTAGGTGAAACTTAAGAAACTTAAGAACTTTATAAAAGTAAGAACTTCTTCACTTTCCCCCAACGTTTGTAGCTCTTCTTTTACTTTCTTTAAGTAAAAGATATCAGAGGTATAGATCATTGAAGGTCTTATTCAATGCATCATATTTGCGGTGTTTGCGGTGGATTCGTACCACTGCATGCAGATCGCTGCTTTAGATACAGCATACAACTTAAAAAGAATCGACAAAAGTTCCTTAACGCTAAATTAGGGAAGTTCGAGTTAGAATTAAAACAAAAAATCAACACTAGTCATGATGTTCTACACAGAAAACCTCAATTAAACAGTTAAAAGACTTACTTGCTATTAAACTGATTTATTTATTTATTCAATAATAATAATAAGCATTATAAAACACGTTATCTGTAGCGAGGCTTAACTGTAGTTGACAGTTTTCTGTTTTTAGTTTGTGATTGGCAGCGTTGGCAACTAATAAGCACTTAATTGAATTCGCGCTGCCCAAAAAGGATGGTCAACAACAGAGAAACTTAATTCGATCCCCTCTCTGTCTCCCTATCTCCCTCTCGCTCCCTCCCTCTCTCTCTCCCTCTCTCTCTCTCTCTCTCTCTCTCTCTCTCTCTCTCTGTACCATGTCTGTGCTCTTTCCTGCTCGCATAATGCAATTATAAAGTATTAAAATTATATGGCAAACAGACGAGCTACGCTGCCAGGAAATTGTGGTTAGCAGAGGGATGGAGAGAGAGGGAGAGAAGGGATAGAGAAGGGGGAAGACAGTGGCTAATGCAACATCACTCTCCTCATCCCCCTCCCTCTGCATGTGTGTGTTTAGCTCTGATTATGGCAACGTTGCGCAAAATATTTACTAATTATTTATAAAATATTGGTCGCCCTCTGTTTACAGCATTATTCGTGTAGCAGCAGCAGCAAGCCGACAGGGGGCTGCGGGAGAAGGGAGAGGGGGTGTGGCAGGGTCAGGGGCTTGTGTGCGGGGGCTGTGTGGCAAATTTAGTTTATTAAAATTGCAGAAATTTTACTGCAGTCGCAGCAAGTTGGCGCTGCGTTTGTGGCGAACGAATGTTAGTTAATTTAAAGTGCGCCTCCATTAGAACAACAACAAATTAATAATTTCATTATTATTATTTTATAATTCGAGTGGAGTTATAGTTCCTGCGACAATCGGAACTATTGTTGCATATAATCTGCAGCTATTAAAAACACAGTCGCATAATGCACTCGCATAACAATTGAAATTATTGAAATTACTGAAATCGCATTTGGGGAAAACACAAATCAATTTCATAATTTACATTCACAGAGTTTTCCACAAGCTTTTCCTCAACAATAAAGAATGTGCATATCGAGCACATTATTCACGTGCGGCTCAAGATCAATACGTGAAATGAATAACGATGTAACGCTCTGATGAAAATTTATACGACAAGGCAAAGGAAAATGTAAAAAAATGTGGAAAATTGCAGACATTTTCTCACAAATGATTTCGCGAAGAAAATTAATTTGAGTTTTATAAAGAGAAATAAGTGAATAAATAAAATAAATAATAAAAGATAAGGCAAACATAAACAAAAATTTATAAATATAAATATAACATAATGCAATAAAATAATTATTAATAAAAATAAATAAATGCTAATAAATATAAGTACTTAATTAATTAAATTTACTCGAATTTTTAAAAGAGAAATAATTGAAAATAAAAAAAGATAAACAAAGATAAACAAAAATATATAAATTTAAATAATTATAATGCAATAAAATAATTATAAATCAATATAAAAAAATGCAAATAAATGTAACTTCGTAAATAATAAAATTAATTCGAATTTTAGAAAGAGAATAATAAAATATAAACACAGTATTTGAAATATAAATAAACATGAACATAATAAAATACTTGTACATAAATATTAATAATTATAAATATTACCATTTTGACCTCGAGCCAACTACTCATTGTATTTGTAATTATAAATATAATATAATTAAATTCAAAGAAATAAAAATAGTTACACAAACATAAATTAATAAAAATATTCATAGTAATAATATAAAAAAAGAAACTTAAATAAATATAAATAAATATTTATGAATATACATGTATTAATATAAATAGCAATATTAATTATTTAAGTGTATGCAATTAAAAACAAATAAAACTGACAACTTCTAATTAAATTCAATAATGCGAATTAAATGAACAAGCGATAATCATAGCATACTTTGAGGGGCGTGCAGAACTAAACGCCGCAGTAAATATGCATAATTAGGCATAATATAAATATATATGGAAATATAAAAAATAATTATTAAACATAAACAACATAACGTATAGCAAAGTAATGATAACATAAATTAATTTTTTGTATTGACCTTAATTTTAATAGCAAATCAAAATCAAAACTCAGGCGCAATGTGAAATTCAATTCCAGAACATGCACAGAAATACAAAAAATCAAAACAGAAGAAGAAGAAAGAAGGTACTGAAGAAAGAGAGGGGCGGGGGGAAGGTGGAGAATGCTTCGAGTCAGCTTCACATTAATTTGATTTAAGCGTCGTTGCCCTTTTGACATTTTTATTGTTATTGTTGCTGCGCTATCAGAACTTGCTTGCCATCGTTCTTGTTGTTGTTGTTGTTGCTGCCACGGTCCCTTGCATTGTTTTAAACATTTTCCAACACATTCCTCTTTATTGTTTCGCAGTGTTTTTTTTCGCTTTTTGTTGTAATTTATTTGTTGTGCTTTTTTTTCGATTCGCCATTGTTAAATGGCATTTTCATGCTCAACTGGCGTCAAATATGGCGGCCAATGAGGCGCTCCAACGGCCACGCCCCCCCCCTGCCCTTCTTCCCTCTCCCTTTACGCCTTGCTGGGCTTCCCCTGCGCTCATAGGCGTGGCAGAGAGAGGCGTGTGCAAATAAAGTTTTTGACACGTGCCAATGCCAGGCCCAGGGGGCTGGAGGCGCAGCTGGCGGAGGGGGGGCGTGACAGTTAAATGGCAGTTTAATGCATAGAACAGCTAGGGGACAAAAGGGGGAAAGAGCTGGGGGCGGGAGAGGAGGAGAAGTACAGGCCGCCACTGACCATGTAAATAAATGAAATATTGTTTTGGCTGTGAAAATAATTTCGAAAAGTGCCGACAAATGCACGAAAAACATTGCCGTGTTTTTCTTCCTCATTTCCTTCACCTTTTTCGCATTAATATTTGCCGTGTTTTTAATGAAATTCGATATAAAATATGCAAATAATGCTTGCATTTGAGATTTATATGTGTTTCTGTTGTTATTGTTGTTGCTAGGCACCACAAGTTTGTAAACTCTTTGCGCTGATAATACTTATTTTAAATGAATTATCGACTGAAGAGAAACCATCAGTAGCTTCTGGCTACAATTTTCATCGTTGAGGTCATTCAATAGCTCTTGAGCGATGCTCATGCGACGCTTCTTTTGGTCAAAATTTAGCAAAAATTAACCAAGCACTCAAAACACTTTAACCTTCACCTTAGTTTTTAAGCACACCTTCTGTATTATATGATTTATAGCGTCTTGCCGCGTTACAAGAAAACTAGCTAGATTTAATATAGTGTACAAATGATCAACACGCGCCGAACCCGGACGCAACTTAAGCGCAGGTGAAGTTCACTGTCTACTTGTGATAACACAAGCATCATGCCACCCCACATTGACGTCAGCTTTCTCCTTATCAAGCATCGATGGACGATGCTGGCTATAAAAGACGCGAATCTGCATCCGGAAGATCATTGTGCGTATTTGTCTTGTGCTAAACAGAAAATTTTCGAGTTTGTGTTCCGCGAAAGTGTCAAATTGAAATGAGAATTATTTTTGTTATCCTTCTTTGCCTGGTCCTGGCCTATAAAGGACCTACTATGGCAGCTAATACAGAACAGGTGAGAAGGGTTCATTGAGTAGAATCAGAATAAGATCTGTAGTGACCAATTTAATTTGTTTTTTTTTTTTTTGTTGTCAGTCTTGTTTAAGTTCTCTACAGGATGATCTACTTCAAAGTTGCAAAGCCAATGAACAGTTTTGTACGGAGAATAATAAATTATTAAGAAATCATATCGAACTTCTTACTAATTCAATGGAAGAGATGACGATCAACTCGTGTGGAAAACTATACGATCAAGTTCAGAAACTATTAAAGAAAGAGAATGAGTTTGGAAAGGAAATTGAAAAGAAGAATGAACTTATTAAACAGTTAGAGGAGAAACTAAAAAAGGAGCAAATGGAGATTTCAAATTACATATCTAAGCAGACAGTTATACTCGACGGTCTGAAACAGAAAGTGGAACAACTACAACTATCGAACAACCTTTGTGAAAGCGAAAAGAAGGAGGAATTGCAAACCAAGAACGATCAAATTAGACTGCTACAGGAGAATATGTCAAAGCTGCAAATGGAGAATGTGAATTACAAATCAAAGGAGAACTCCATGGCACCAGTAATAAACGAACAACAGCAAGAGAATCTATGTGAGAAGGAAAATATTGAGTTAGCTCTATTAAAAGTGTGGTGCAAAAGCGCACTTGTTGAAATAGATCAAGAGAAAACTAAACTGCAAACCGAACTTAGGAAATCGGTTGACAGACTCAAAAAGACGAATCCGGCGAGTTGTATTGAACGCGATACTTCAGGGGTGCAAAGGGTCACCCTTTGCACACGGTACAGTTTTGATGTCTTATGCAATGCTGATATCGCGGGTCCTGGATGGACCGTAATACAGCAGCGAATCAGAGGTGGAGTGGACTTCAACAGGGATTGGAACACATACCGTAACGGATTTGGCGACTTCTGGGGCGGGGACTTCTTTCTGGGCCTGGAAAAGATCCACAGATTGACCGCAGAGCAACCTCACGAGCTTTACATTCAGATAACAAGGTTCAATGGCAGTACATCATATGCCAGGTACGACGAGTTCGCCATTTCGGGTGAAGAGGATGAATACAGCATCAAGTTGGGTGAATTCAATGGTACAGCAACAGACGAATTCAGCTACCACAACAATATTGCATTCTCAACATATGATCGTGACAACGATTCAGATTATTTCGAGAATTGCGCAGATAATAAAGCAGGTGGCTGGTGGTACAAGGCATGTGCAAACAGGTAACTGAATTTAAATAGTCTAAAATGAAAATATTTTTTTCTTTTATATTCATTGAATTTTTAATATTTGTAGCAATTTTAATGGAATTTACTATGGCATAGCAGTCAACAAAGAGAACGGTATTTATTGGGAAAAGTATAAAGCACTGAAAGCAGTGAAGATGATGATTCGGCCGAAACTTGACTGAAGATAACTCTGAAATATTTTTGAATTATTCAAATGTTCATTTTAACTTTGTAGTGAATAACTTTATAAAAACGAATTTAAATTTGAAAGGTTCTTTATTTTGTATAATATATATTTTATCATATTTGCAGCAATATTATGTTCTCCTCATGTAATGAATAACTTTATAAAAACGAATTTAAATTTTAAAGAAAAATAAAGAGCAAATAATAATAAACATCATATCTCTGCCTCATATTCTTTATTTTATATAGTATATATTTTATCATATTTGCAGCAATATTATGTTCTCCTCATGTAATGAATAACTTTATAAAAACGAATTTAAATTTTAAAGAAAAATAAAGAGCAAATAATAATAAACATCATATCTCTGCCTCATATTCTTTATTTTATATATTATATATTTTATGATATTTGCAGCAATATTATATTCTCCTCATGTAATGAATAACTTAATAAAAAGGGATTGAAATTTTAAAGGTAAATAAAGAGAAAATAATAACAAACAACATACTCTACCACACGTTTTATATTTTATATAGTATATATTTTATCATGTTTGCAGCAATATTATATTCTCCTTGTGGTCCATTGATCTGGCAACCCTGAAGCTCTTCTCAATTGTCTAGTTTATTTCACCGTGCTCTTCTTCTGGTTCTGCTGTGCACTCTTCACTCTTTTGTCAAACTACTGGCGCGCTCTAGCGACGGAATTTCGTGTCACTTTTCATTGTGCGCTTAATGCAAATTTGACTGAGTCGCGATTCTCAGTTAAAACAACTATGAAATGCGTTGGGGAAGGCAGAGGTGGAGAGAGGCGTGGCCGGCAGAGCGTAAAAAGCAGTGCATAAAGCGCGTCTGGCAGCAGAAGAAGTCGCAGCAGAGCACAAAACAAAGCAGACACAATAGTGGGAGAGAGAGTGTTTTGAGCAGGGAGAGAGAGACAGACAGAGAGAGAAGGGAAGAGTGCTGCGGGCACATACATACATAAATCTTCGTAAAGTGTCACTGTGCATATTTTTTTGTTGTTGTTGTTGTTATTGTTGTCAGTAGCAGCTTTGCAATTGTTATTGTTGTTGTTGTTGCTCGGGTAATTTGTACGCATTTTCGCCATTTTTTTTCGATGGCCGTTGTCGCTGTCAGGCCCACTGTGCCTGCACATCGTATTGTTGTTGTTGTTTGTTTATTATTGTTATTTCATTTGTTTATTTGGCAGTTTGCGCGTGCCGTTTATGTGTGTGTGTGTGTGTGTGAGTGAATAACGAGTTGCAAAACGGAAATTAGTTGCAGAACCATTGGAAGTGGGAGAGCAGAAGAGTGCGAGAGAGAGTGTCGAAAGTTGCTCAACATTCGTCATTAAAACAAAACGAAAAAAAAAAGCAACAAAGAAAGAAGTGTTAAAAGCGCATCGGGCATAAGTGTGCGCAAACGACGCCGACAGAGGGCGCTGCAAACAAAAACAATTAGCAACAGGCGCAGCAATTAGCCAAAGCACACACACACACACACACACACACGTGCACTGCAGTAAGCAACGGGTGAGCAGAAGAGCGGGAGAGCGACAGCAGATAAATGCAAATGAGTTTCGAGTTTCACAGCAGTCAGCTTTTTGTGCTGCAAAAGCGATTAGCAGGATTTATGAGAAACAAAAGTTTGCCAACTGGACATGCCCAAAGTTTTCCATTACGTGGTCAGACGAAGCGAAATGAAGAGAGAGGGAGAGATCGAGATAGAGTGGGAGGGAGAAAGGTAGGGCAAGAGAAATATAATAGATAAATGGAGAATGGCTGCGTAGGATTGGCAAGTTTTGTGCCGTGCTGTGTGCAAATGATAAATAAACAAGTGTGCAGGCATTTGTAACAACTTCTTCCCTCTCGGTTTGATATTAAAATACACTTATCAACAGGGCAACAGTTTCCAAATGTAATGTTTAACTGTTGCTAGTTAGGCCTTGTCATTTATCACAGTGTGATATCCAATTACACTAATTAGCGGAGTATTTTTTCCTAAATTCGTCTGTATGAACGTCTTAATCTCAGCTACTGTACTATCTTTTTAATTTTTTTTGTTTTAATTTATTTTAATAGGTCATTTACGTTAATAAATTAATTTTAATGCAGAATTGTTTATTTTTGGTAAAATAACTGCCATCGCCCAACTGGTTTCATGCAACTAGGTTGCGATCGGATAATTTATATAAGAGTTATATTTATTTAAAGAAAATCAATTAATTAAATATATATAAAAAAAAAAGAATTAATTAATGGTAAAAACTTAAATAGGAAGTAAAGAATTTAAGTAAAATTTATTGGATTCTTGATATATGTAGCTACAAAATATAGCATTAAACTTCCTGTTTACGGTAAAGTTTTTTTCAAATTTGGCAGAACACGTTCAGCGCCCCCGAAAAATTGATAAATTGACTTTCAATGACGATTACTACGCAAAGTAATTGAGTTCTAACA
The DNA here is from genome assembly GCA_018904595.1 of Zaprionus indianus. Classification (NCBI taxonomy): domain Eukaryota; kingdom Metazoa; phylum Arthropoda; class Insecta; order Diptera; family Drosophilidae; genus Zaprionus; species Zaprionus indianus. Next base: position 1,202,246 of record JAEIHA010000145.1, on the reverse strand, counting down.
TTCTACTTCAGCATACAATTAACTTTATGTATTATGAATATATTCTATAAGTTTCATTTTGTTTGCACTATAAACTCCTGGGTTATTTAAGCATTATAACACTCTCTCCTTCTATCTCTTTCTTCAAGTCCCTTCCTGTGCCCTGTATTCCAGTGTAATTGCTGGCACAGTGACAGGGGCAGACAGTGGCAAAGTTAAAGTTCATTGCGTAAATTGCTGCAGATTCATTTCAGAAAAGGAGCAGGCAGGCATTTCAAGACAGGGGCGTGGGCGGGGCACTGGTCTGCCTGTAGTTAAATTATTTACAAAACTTGCAGCACAAAAAGGCACCGCAACAACAGCAACAAGAACAACAACGGCCAAGTTGAGCTAACGTGTTAATGAATGTGGCCAAAACTCTGGCCAACACATGCACGCTTAGCTTCTGGCCGAGACGAAACTTTGTGCAAACTGACAAATTACAAATTACAAGACTAATTAAGTGGATTTATTAAATTTACAACGGCGAAAAAAGCCTGAAATATGTGTAGAGGGAATTGTGATAAATCGAGAAAGGCAAAGGAAGGAGAAAAGAGCGAGAAAAGTGGAATAAAAATAACGCACGAGCTTATAGCCAAGGGATCAGAAATATAAAGCATCTAATGAAGCTTAGTTCGCGCATCCCTGGGTACTCCTAACCTAAAACAACCCTCCCCTATTGCTCCTAGCCAAAGCACACATTCATTCTGATAAAGCTCGTGTAGAAAAGGCACTGGGATTAGGCAGAGAAATGAGCTACTTAGGGAGTCCGTTGGGATATTTTCATATATCAAGGAATGCCAAGTGGAATTTTGAATAAACTTGGTTGTGCATCGCTGTGAGAGTTCTCCATTTATCAAGGAATTCCAAAAGAAAATTGTTCGCTTAGTTAATTGATATGCAGTCTCTCTTTCCCCCTGTCTGTCTCTGTCTCTCTTTTTCCCAGTTGCATAGTTTATGCTGCCATAAATTTGTGTATTTTTGTTTCTGCATTTTCAATACAAACCGTAAACAAACTGTAAAACAAGTAGGAATACAACAGTCGAGTGTGCTCGACAGTTGAATACCCGATAATGAAGAAAAAGTATTTTGTATTGCATACTTAGAGGCGGAACTTGCAAAATCTCTTTTACTCATTCTTTATTTTTTCAATTAACTGCTATATTCTTTATCCCATTGCAATAAAATTTTCAGGAAATTTTAGAGATGTCTGTACATAATACTTATGTACACCAAAAATAATTGTACTAGCTTTAAAAATACACTTTGAAATTCGATTTTAATTGATTTACAGAGGAAGAAATGCGCGTTTGCAACTGTTAAAATATTATTTACCTGCGAACAATTATAAAACATAGTCACACCAAATTTGTTAGCCGTAGCTCTAATACATTCAAAAATATAGCTGTTCATACGGACAAATTTGCCTTATTTCACGCTTTTGTTGATTATAAATACTTTGTGGGGTCTGCCACGCCTACTTCTATGTCTTATTTACATTTTCAGTTCACTCAAATACCCTTCTTTCCATTGTGTAGCGGGTATAACAGCACAATAAATCGCAATGTCGAAACTGGCAACGAATGGATTTAATTATGCGCGCAGCAACGTGCGGCCAGGTGCAGTGGCCGTGTGTGCACCTGGGCAATGACAATAAATTCCACAAGGCGAAGGAGGAGGGGAGGAGGAAGAGGAGCAGGCAAGCAAAGGAAGGCGTCGTTGTTCGTGTTGTCCTTTGGCGCCATCTTGCGGGCAGCAGCAGAAAGTATTTCGTAAGCAGACAGTGGAGAGACAGCAGCAACAACAACAAGTGCAACAACAACGACAAGTGCAACAACAGCAACAACAACAACAACGACTAGAAGTCTTTTCACACTTTGTGCTGGCAAAGTATTTGCAAGCAGCCAAGGAATTTCCATTTTACCAAAGGAATTTTCCATTGCTCCTCAGAGCAAAATTAAAAACAAAGAGTGAAGAGCGAAAGGGGGGGGGATGGCTGACAGCAACTAGGGGGCGTGGCATGTAAGTGCAAATGGCATAAATAAGTTGGCTAAACAGCTGCCCGAAGTGGGGGAGCAGCTGAACCGGATGTGCCTGGCCGGATGTGCCATAAAGAGCAGGAGTTACATGCACAGAACACGAAGCCTTCCTGCAGGTGCGCCCCTTAGAGAGAGGGGGGGGGAAGAAGGGTATTCCGACTTGACTTAATTGACTGCAGCAAGGCAACT